>OZ004714.1:46794183-47171683 GCA_963924515.1 Vespertilio murinus | reverse complement strand
AGAGTAGGGATTCCCGTTGTCCTTTTGTGGGAACCCAGAAAGTTAAGCATTGTTTCAATGTATCTCCCATTTAGATTAACAAAGTAGGCAACCTAAGACCAAGCCTCCCTCCACAAGCTCTCCAGCCTCAGACAGGGAAGGGCAGACCCTGTAACAAAGCACAGCCCCTGCCTCCCGCCGAGCGGCCTGGCTTGCCCGCACTCACACATGTAAAGCGCTTCCTCCCCTGAACAATCCTTACCACGTGATGCAGAAAATAACCACTGGACTTTGCAGTAAAACGATTCACACAAATGTAAGACAGCCGCAGCCGGGTGGAGAGGGGGCCTGTGGCCTTGTGCCCTGCCCTTCTCTGTGCTCTACGCCTGCTCTGCATTATAAAAGCCTTTCCTGGCTTTTATAACTGGAAGACATATACACATTACCAGGGAAGTGCATGAGCTTACACACATTTTAAATAAGTCTACACGTCCTGGGTCACCAGCCAATATCATCCCAGTCACATGAATGGCTGCATAATCTTGAAACAAATCCCCAGCCTGCCTCAGCCAGCCACGCACAGAATGCTGCTCTGGTGACCAGCCTCTGCCTGCCACCGCTTCTGATCGCGTCCCTCAGTCCGCTGTCCGACCAAGACAGCCACCTGGCAGGTGCACGTCAGCACAAAGCCATCCTCTCTTTATTAGGATGTGTTCGTCGTGAGCCTTTGTACAACAGCGAAGGGGGCTGGCCCCGCCTAGGGCCCCTAGGAGAGGGCTTAGGGTGGGCCCTTGTGTCTCTTTCATGATTACAGTAATATATGACACCATAGCGGGAGATGAGTGATATTTCACCAATGTAATAACTGCCTTCTTAAAACAGCAACCTCAGTTCTCTGCAATATATTATGCCTATTTGTAAGAGGTAAATGGTTGCCAAGCTAGCCCAATATGGCATTCCCCATTGCATCCCCTCTCAACTGGCCATCCCTCAGTGCCTCAGTAGGACTGGGGTCCAGCACCACATGCAAAGTGTCTGGGGGGGAGCATCGCACACCCATGTGCCAGGTAAGAGGCCTGGGGGCCTCACACACACTGTGGGCCCCCCAGTAACTTGTGAGCAGCTGCGGCCCCTCCCAGTCAGGGTCTAGGAACCCTGAACACCTTGCCTCAGGCCATCAGCAGAGAGCCTTTGCATAAGTCCAGGAGTCCAGCAGAGAAGTCCCAGCACACCACCGAAGCAAAAACAACGAAAAACCGAGTCTGGATGCGGTGAGAAGAGTTTAACTTTACCCACGTCACCCTCCCTCATGGCAGCACAGCTCTAGGAGATCTGCCTGGGCCCTGGTTTCTCCATGGCGGACCGGAAATGCGCACTGGCTCCCTCAGCTACGGGCACAGGCCAGAGAGACCCACTCCCCATAGCACTGAGTGGGGGTCTGCAAAACTGGGGGACAAAGAGAAGCTGTGAGAGAAGCAGAGAGCCCAGAGATAAACCCTCACAAATAGGCTCAACTAACCGCTGACAAGACAGCCAAGAGCGCCTAACAGTGGGAGGACGGTCTCTGAGTAAGTGGTGGTGGCAGAACTGAGTGACCACATACAGACAAATAAACGGGTCCCCTACAGTATCCCCTCACAAGCAGGAACTGAATATCTGAAACCACAAGACACCTAGAAAAATATAATGAGAAAATCTCCTTAACATTAGCCTTGGCACTGATTTTTTTTTTTTGGGGGGGGGGGTTCGGACACCAAAAACACAAACAACAAAAGCAACAACAAATAAGTGATCCATTAATCTAAATCTTCTCATAAAAATAAATAAATAAAGTGAGGTGATGGATTTGTTAAAGCAGTGGTTCTCAACCTTCTTAATGCCATGACCCTTTAATACAGTTCCTCATGTTATGGTGACCCCCAACCATAAAATTAGTTTCATTGCTACTTCATAACTGTAATTTTGCTCCTGTTAATGAATCATGATGATATCTGTGTTTTCCGATGGCAGCAGTTCTCAACCTGTGCGTTATGACCCACAGGTTGAGAACAGCTATCAGGGTCACCTAAGACCATCGGAAAACACAGATATTTACATTACAATATTATAGTACTGAAGTAGCAACGAAAATAATGTTATGGTGGGGGTCACCACAGCATGAGTAACTGTATTAAAGGGTCATAGAATTAGGAAAGTTGAGAACCACTGTGTTAAATGATTAAATAGTCGAAGTCCTTTTATAATGTATCACTATCAAACCAACATATGTATATTTTAAATATCTTACAACTTTGCCAATTACACCTCAATAAAATGGAAATTTAAAAATGCAATATAACATAATACAAAGACAACCTAAGGAAATGAAGAGAATATGTGCATACCATCTACCTGATAATTGTTTAATATCCAAAAAATATAAAGAACTCATACAACTCAATAGCAAAAACATAAACAATACAACTAAAAATGGACAGAGGACCCAAATAAACATTTCTTCAAAGAAAATATACACTTGGCCATCAGGTACATGAAAAGGTGCTCAGGATCACTAATCATTGGAGAAATACAAATCAAAACCACAATGAGATATCACCTCACACCTGTTAGGGTAATTAGCACCAAAAGGATAATGGACAGTAAGTGTGTGTGGGGGGGGTGGGGAGAGATGTGGAGAAAGCGGGACCCTTGCACACTGTTGATGGGGATACAAATTGGTGCAGCCACTATGCAAAGCAGCATGGAGGTTCCTCAAAACATTAAGATTCTAAATATCATATGCTCACAAAATTCTACTTCTGGGTATATATTCAAAGGAGATGAAGTCTGGAGAGATATCTGCTCTCCCCCTGTTCATTGCAGCATTATTCACAATAGCCAAGATTTGACTCAACTGAGGTCCATCTACAGACGAAGGCACAAAAACTATGTGAAACAGCCTGGCTGGCAGGGCTCAATAGGTGAGCATCAACCTATGAACCAGAAGGTCATGGTTCAATTCCCAGTCAGGGCACATGCCCAGGTCTCAGGCTTGATCCCCAGTGGGTAGTGTGCAGGAGGCAGCAGATCAATGATTCTGTCTCATCATTAATGTTTCTATTTCTCTCTCCCTTCCTCTCTGAAATGAATAAAAATACATTAAAAATAAAAATAAAACAGAGGTGCCATACACAAACACACACACACACACACACACACACACACACACACACACACAGGAATATTACTCAACCACGAGAAAGAAGGAAGTCCTGCCATTGGTTACAACATGGATGAACCTTGTGGGTGTTATACTAAGTAAAATAGGTCTGAGGAAGAAGAGTACTGTCTGATCTCACCTATACATGCAATCTAAAAAACTAAACTCACCAAGACAGAGAATAGACAGGTGGTTGCGAGGTCTTGGCGTGTATGGGTGGGGCATATGGGGAGATGTCAGTCAAAGAGTATCAATTTCTAGTTATAAGATGAACAAATTCTACAAACCCAATGTAATACATGGTGACTAAAATTAACAATACAGTGCTATATATTTGAAATTTGATAAGTGTCTGTGTAAACCTTCAATGTTCTAGCCACAAAAAAGAAATTAATTATGTGATGTGATTAAGGTGTTAACTAACCCCACACTGATAATAATTTCACAATATAGTAAGTGTATGAAATCATTACATTGGCCCTGGCCATTGCAGTTCAGCAGTTAGAGTGTCTGCCCAAGCACTGAAGGGTCGTAGGTTCAATTCCTGGTCAAGGGCACCTACCTGGGCTGCAGTGGGAGGGTTTGCAGAAGACAACCAATTTCTCTCTCTCCACCACCCTCTTCTTCTCCTCCTCTTTCCCCTCTCCCATCCACTCCCTCTAAAAGCCAATGGAAAATATATCCTACAGTGAGGATTAAAAACAAATTTTAAAAAGTCATCACATTGTACATTTAAACTTACACAATGTTACCTGTCAACTATATCTCAACTAGAGGTCCAGTGCATGAAATTCATGCACTTGGAGGTGGGGGGATCCCTCAGAGCCCAGCCTGCACCCTCTCGCAGTCTGGGAACCCTGGGGATCAGGCCTAAGCCGGCAGGTGGACATCCCTTTTGCAGTCCAAGACCCCTTACTCCTTACTGCCCTCCTGCTCGCTGCTCCTTACCACTCGCTGCCTTAGCACTGTCACAGACGGAGGCAAGACAGGCTCCTGCCACCACCACTATGCTCGCCAGCCGTGGGCCCAGCTTCTGGCTGAGAGGTGCTCCCCCTGTGCCCACAACTTAGCTTTTTTTCATGCCCTGGGCACTTAGGCCTGCTTTGTACGCCATCTAATTAATCCTTAGTACCCTATTAAAATTCCCCTCATCCAGATGAGAAAAGATGAGGTCAGTAGACATCCCCTAATTTGCCCCACCCGCCAGGCGGAAGCCACTCCGGCTCCGGGCCCTCTGAGCAGAGCCCCATAGGCAGAGTCCTCACCGGACAGATCGCCACGGGGCAATAACAGCTAAGTAGAACTCATTGGATCACGCAGGGGGAGTGAGAGGAGAAGGGGAGAGTGAAATTCAGCTCACCTACTTCGTCCATTAGGACTAGAGAGAATACAATTTTATTAAAGTCAACACATAATCTCAATGCTGCTTACAAATCGCAGACAACTCAGTGAGATGGAACAGTCCACAAAGATAGCATCCCAGGGAAAGCAGGATTTAAGCAATGGAGACCCAGGGGACGGGCAGAGGGTGGAATGGAAAAGGGGAGCCGTTCTGCCTTAAAGGGGAAGCCCGGTCCCTGGTCTCCCATCCAACCTTTAACCCGGTGAGCCCAGGTAAGCATCCCTCGGCACAAGGTTCCGATGATGAGAAAACAAGCATATCTTCTTTCCATTGTTAAAGGATAAAAATGAAACAGGTCTAAGCATCATACTGAGAAAACTGATTCTCGGGCATGCATCATTTCAGCTCAGATGCAGTGACTTCTGTGTGCCCGAGTCCCCCAGCCTCCGTGCCCGGCAATGCGGACCCTCTGAGGAGGCTGAGCAAGGCCCACCTGAGCCAAGCCAGCTCCCAGCCCTCTCTCCCGGCCTCCAGCCTTTCCTTCCCCCACTCTGGCCTGCCCTGCGCTCAGCCAGGTTTGCAGGCGTGGGTGGGTTTCTTTGTTTTCTTCGGAGCACTGCACAATTCCGATGCTTAGCATATATTTCTACTGTCTTTGCACAGGGTGATTGAAAATCCCATCTGAGCTCTCTGTAAAGTCTTGCTTTGTCATTTTTCTTCTTCACCTAACAAGGCTCAGGTTTTGTCAAGGTTCTCTTTTTTAAAAGATAGAATTTCAGCAAAACCTAAGGAATTGTGTTACCCCTTTCCTTTTTGTTTTGTTATTTTTGATAAACATGATTTTGAAAAGATGCATAAAAGGCTTAGAAAAAGTCCCTATTTTGTAAAACTTATCATGCAGCTCTTGAGGACAGAAAACTGGCATGGGGAGTCTTGGCCAGTTTTAGAAACATTGATGTGCTGTTCTCTGAAATGATCTGCATGTCCGGGCGTCCTCTGCTCTGGAGCACGTGATGTCTGCTATCATGAATTTATAGATTGTGTTACTTCATTAGGGAGACATTGGTTGATAAAATTATATAGTTTTCAAGAGTATAATTCTGTATATTGTGCTGTGTGTTCATCAACCAAAGTCAAGTCTCCTTCCAGCACCATATGTCTGACTCCCCTTCCCTCTGCCTCCCAACCCCGTCCCTCTGGTAAGCGCTATACTGGTGTCCGTGCCTGTGAGCTTTTGTGTTTGTCTGTCTTCTTGGTTCATTTGCTGCTCTCAGTTTTATAGTCCCACTTAGAGAGAAAGCATGCAGTCCTTGTTTTTCTGTCTGACTTATTTCACTTAGCACGTTTGTTGGCTGGCTGGTTTGGTTTGTCTGTTTTTAGGCTTCAGGCTGTGGGTTTTTGTGTGTGTTTTTTTTAATATATTTTATTGACTTTTTACAGAGAGGAAGAGAGAGGGATAGAGAGTTAGAAACATCGATGAGAGAGAATCATCGATCAGCTGCCTCTTGCACACTCCCTACTGGGGATGTGGCTGCAACCAAGGTATATGCCCTTGACCGAAATTGAACCTGGGACCTTTCAGTCTGCAGGCTGATGCTCTATCCACTGAGCCAAACCAGTTTTGGCAGGTTTTGTTTTTAAGGAGCACATTTCTGAAAATCAGGAGAGGAAGGCATCAACTGTAATAATAATAATAATAATAATAATAATAATAATAATAAAAACAGACTGAGGACCTCAGAGACCAGAGAACTGGCTGCCGCCCCAGGCTGGTTGAGCCTGAGCTGTTCCTCTCAGCCGGGCAGGGGCGCCCCCACCTGGGGCATTCATAATTTGCTGGCTCCTGGGTACATTGTTTTCAGCTCCTACAAAAGGATAACATCTAAAATGTTTACCCACCTGCAGTGGTAGAACAGAAACTTACTGGAAAGGTCCTAGAAGCTTCTGGTTGTGGCCCGGTTAACCCTTTATTTGCTGGCTACGGCATGCCAGGGGTCCTGGAAGGAAGGGGTTGATGGGTGGGAGCAGCAGGGAGCACAGAAGGACAAGTGCCCTCTGGCTGAAGGTCAGCCCTGCCTATAGCGCAGGGGAACTGCATCCTCCCTGGGACCCTGGCCCAGGCGGTGGGAAGTAGACATTGCCTCATGCAAGGGCTGTAATGAAAGATCTGCCTATTGTAGTCTATCCCACACCCACACGGAACTGGAAATGAAGCAAGTGGCAAGGTAGAAAGAAGAAAAGGGCCAGCGCTGTTTGTTCTATGAACATGGTTTCCCACAGCGGCACCACAGTGGTGCTGGAAACACGTCATAAGACCCTGTGGAAACACGTAGTCCACTTGTGAAGCTGCCGCTCCACTGAACAGCTTTAGGGAGAAAGAGGTTTCTAAATTTTCAATATGCACCACAAGGCTGTTAATATTTTATTCATAAAGCAACAGGCTCGATTCCTATGCCACACATTTCGATGGGAGAACTTTCTGGGAAAACAAAGGCAAAAATCTGGTTCATTTTCAAAAATATTTGCTTCATTTTCATTGATTTTTCTATGTCCAAGAGCCATCAAAAGCTCATATTATAAATAAACAGAAATTGCTCATAGGCAATAAAATTCATGATAAAATGTCTAAAATCAACATCTGGAAACATAATACAGCAATTAAACTTTAAATAATGACAAAAGCAAAATTAGAGCAGCCCAGCTAATCAGTGGGTGTGAGTGGGGCCAGAGCCATCAGAGTGTGGAGCTGCGGCAGCAAGAGTTTGGCTGCCTGCAGTCAGGGCAACGGGGCTGCGGCAGGAGGGCCGGGTGGGGCACAGAGGAAGCGCCTAGACCTGCCCCTGTGCTCACCGCAGCCTCGCAGGCCACAGTTCCTTTCAAGGTGCAAGAATTTGTGCACTGGGCCCCTAGTCAATTATATTTGCTTTGTAACTCTCTAATTTATCTCCGGACTATATTAATATAGCCAGTTTTGGGGTAACTTCTTAATTAGAAACCTACTTCTAATGCATTCAAATTTATTTTTAGAATTGTTTTCATGTAAGGGAAAAGCAAACAGCTATGGATCAGAACTTGACCCTCTGCCTTCCACACCACTTTCAGGTGTCCAGCTGCACGTTAACTACTGCACCCTGAGACCTCCAACTATTACTCCCTGGGGTCAAATTCAGCTGGGAAGCAAATTTTATTAGGCAGGTTTGGAGCTTTCTAAGAACAAAATGTGAATGTTTTGTTAAATGATATCCGCATATCTTAGCTGTGTCTGAGGTCCTCAGGTATTACCTGCATGACCCATCCCACACCCACCTTTGGAAGTTTCACTCGTTTATATTGTCTGTTTGGCCCTGCGAAGTCCAACCAGTGACAAGTAAACAGGCAGACACAAGAAAATAGATGGTGACATAGCTGTGAAGCCATAGAATAAAAGGGAGGAATTATGGTTACTCGGTCCGAAGACGAAAAGGCATCTTTGGGGGATTTTAAGGGTTTGGGTGATGAAAGAAAGGTGTATTCTAGACCAGTGATTCTCAGAATGAGAATTGGAATCATCAAGGTCACCCAGGACTGTGTTAGAAATGCTGTGCACACTCAGACATTCCAGGTAGGGCCCAATAATCTGTGTTTTACCCTCCAGGTTATTCTGATACACACACAAGTTTGATAAGCATTTTCCTAGATGCAAAGAGAACCACCAGGACAAATAGGTAGAAGATATAAGGAAATATTTCTCAGCTTACGGCTAGGAGCTTCCAGTCAAAGCCTTTAGAGACTCCAGGTTCGCTCAAATGAGGGGCAGAGGGCTGGGAGTGAATTCCCTGACACTGAAAGTGTCTACCAGAGGTCAGAAAGCACTCAATATCAGTGATATTTAGAATTGGCTGACTTCAAAGGAACTTTCTAATCAGAACAGTCAACAATTCCAGGACTCTGAGGTTTGAAAGCCTGATTCCTAGCAGAGGAGAACATCTTATTATCACAGAGTATAATGAGGATGAACTTTTGACCAGTGAAGTGGATAAGAAACCTAACAAAATAAATGCACCATACACTGGAGGAATATAACATGGTGATGTCGATAACTTGTTAATCCCAAAGCCACATGAAATACATTGTGAAAGAGCCTATTTCATTTAATTTTTAAAATATTTTTATTGATTTCAGATTTCAGAGAGGAAGGGAGAGAGAGATAGAAACATCAACAATGAGAGAAAATTATTTACAGGCTGTCACCTGCGTACCCCAAACTGGGGATTAAGCCACAACCTGGGTATGTTCCCTAGATCAGAATCAAACTAGGGGTCCTTCAGTCCACAGGCTTACACTCTATCCACTGAGCCAAACTGGCTAAGGCTCAAAGGGCCTATTTTAAAACACAAAACCTGTTTGGGTAACAGGAAGAGAGAGTTGGTACAGCAAGGAGGGATTCTCAAGGCTGAAGGCGAGAAGGCTGTAGCCACCACCTCACAGAGCCAATAGAAGAGGAGCATTTGCAGGTGTGAATTAGGGAAATCTCTAAGCAGAGCCTGAAGCCTGCACACAACTCATTCCTGTGAACTCTAGGAATGAAGATGTGGGCATCCCTGCACAGAACAGTTGGTGCATTATGCGGGGACTCAGCCGGCGAGCTGGCACAGACACTGCCACCTTCCCAGGCTGGGAAGGGCTCCTCAGTTCATTCATTTTAATAAGAAGGACCTGGAGATCCCCATCAGTGTAATATTTTGGGCTGCAGTGTATATACATGTTAAGGTTAGCTGGGTAGTAAGCTATTGTTTTTAATAAAAAGGACAGGAGTAGAGTATTCTCAACTGGTAATTGTCTCTTAAATAGGCTGAAATGAAAATGTCCACAGATAATCCTATCTAATAAAGAGGGAGTATGCTAATTGACTGTCACACCCTCAAAGATGGCGACACCCACAGCCACAAGATGGCAGTGCCCAGTCCATGGCAAGACCAGGCCCACCCCCAGGCAAGCCTGGCTGCTCCACAGGCCTGCTTTCAGAGTCCCCCAGTCCCCTCAGCTCCCCAGCTGCCCAGGGCCGGCCCAAGGCACAGGGAAGCCTTGGATGGCAGCTGCCCAGCTGCCCAGGACCACCGGAGGCTCAAGTAACCAGGGCCGGCCAGGGCTTTGAGCTGCCAGCAGTGGCAGCAGGAAAGGTGTGATAGGGCATCACTTTCTCCTAATCACCAGGTCGCCTCCTGCCCCTGAGGGCTCCTGGACTGTGAGAGGGGACAGGCCAGACTGAGGGACCCCCCCTCCAGTGCATGAATTTTCATGCACCAGGCCTCTAGCTGTATAGAAACTGGCTGAGCTATGTTTCTATGATTTGCCTTGTACAGTCTGGATTCCATGCCAAGAGGGCAACCCCAGCTAAAGCAACCTGTAAGCTGCCACCTTATGGAGTTGCAGGTGCCCTGGTTTACAGTGTCACAGAGGCATAGTCATACCTGTACCAGACATGTAGGGATCCCAGGGTAAATCAGACGGATCAAGTACAAGCTTGACACTCACAGCTATGGTCTCAGACAAATCACAGCCTTCGCATCTGTGGATGGAGATAATGACAGTATCTGTCCCTCCCAAGGGCTGAGAGAGAACAATCAGCGCTCTAATATGTTAGTTATTTGCAAGTGGTTGTTGGTGTCTGCTGACTCCAAGTTGACCTGACACAAATCCTGATGATGGTCATCCATCTGCACGCTGAACCTGCCTGCTTCCTAAAGATTCCTGAGAAAGTCTGGAAAGGCACTGGGCGTGTAGGAAAGAGGTCTGGCATCCATGTGGGTAAATGTCCAGGCCCCGGAACTACCACTGTGCCATAGCTGCTTTCTGTTCTTCCTTCCATAGCTGACTGGGGCACAGACCGACCGTCTCCTCACTGTTCTCAGGGAAGCCTCTACTCATATAGCCAACTGTCTTTTTACCACATCCCAGGGCCCTGTGATGGGGAACAAAGGCAATCATCTTTGCAAGAAGCCTGAGGTTCACACTGTCAGGTCATGTCCAGCACAGGCCAGGCTCATCATGGGTTACTCCATCCCCTTGCCCTGCATTCCATCTCCTCCCACATCCCAGGTACCAACATTAAGGTGACTCCTGCATGTGTGTTCTCATGCACTAACAAGACACATGGTCAGCATCATTATCGCACTGCACTGCTATCCACCAAAGACGTTTAAGAGCTGAGATAAATGGCACACACACCTTGCATCTCCCATAAAGCAGAAGGGCACACCCTGTCAAGGAAAGTCTTTTGGCAAATGATTGCTCCACAGAGCTTTAGGGAAGGACACCGCCTTTGCAATTTGTCACGGAGATGGTAAGAGAAGCCTGAATTTCAACAGCCCACACTCTAGCTGAGCCCTGCGAATCCCCTGTGTGAGGCCCACCAGCTCACTCACTAGATAAATCAGGATCCTGGAGCTGAGGTGAAACACAGAGCTCACTCCTTACAATGCATTTCCACAATAAATCCCGGGCACACTGAGAAATATCTGAAGTAAGACAAATACTAAAGTTATAACATAGGCAACTTCCCAGCCCCTTAGTTGAGCTTCAGTAGGATCTGGAAATACTCAGCGTCCATCACCTTGCTTTACAACCTCTGTCTCTGAAATCTCTTTGGCAGCAATAGAACTACAATCTAAATTTGAATTGATGGTAAATACTGAAAAAAAAATACTTTCCAGAACAGGCGCTATTATAAATTGTTGGAAGCATGCCTTCTGTCAAGATTGAGGAGTTTCACTGAGTCAAAAAAATATTTCCTCTCAGCCACTCTAACCCAATATGATATCATTGACCACCTCAAGGTCCAGATGCTGACTAGTCCAGGGCAAGTTCTGTGTGGCTCACTGACCTTCAAGGTCACCTAATGCTTTACCTTGCTCTTGTTTACCTGTTCCAGTGGCCAGTGCAGAGGAGTGCCACTGAGGAATATAAAAGGAGCTTCTGCATGTGTCCTCAGAGGAGCAATGTTCTGAGACATTCAAGTTTGCTCTCAACATTTCCATTCTATCCATCTACGACTTGCCACGCCAGCCAAACAGCGCTGCATGCGCCAAATCATTTCAGCTCGGGCTGGCTAAGGTGACCGGGCACAATCGATGGAGTGATTAGCACCCAGCACACATCAAACTACTAATAGATCTTTTCAAGATGAAAATAAAGTGGATGGCAAAGGAAAGATTCCTACGTGATGAAATATTAACAATATCAATAATAAAACCACTGGTGGTTTTAACTTGGTGCTGAAGCCTCATACCAGCACCTGCAATTCATTCTCATGTAAATTACCCCCGAATTACACAAAAAAACACAATGTACACAAACCTTGTACACATGGACTTTGATATTCCCACTTTACAGCTGGGTTCTCTGAGGATCCTCAGGCTTAAAGAAAAAGTCAAAGATGCTACAAGTGTATGCTATGTTTATTTCTTGGTGATATTTATTGGGGGCAAACAATTGGTAGGCAAATAGTTGTTATTTTCACTTGCTTCTGAAAGCAAGCAGGGTTTCCATTCAGAGCTAGCTAAGATGACATTTCACAAGCTCCTTGTGGACTGAGGTCTGAGGAAACCCCACCTCCCATCCCAGCAGGTGCACGGAGCCAGCCACCCGGGGGGACTGCTCACTCCAGCGTCTGATTCTCACAGCACCCAGCACAGAGCGTGGCCCCTGGAGGCTGTGCCCCTCCACAAGCCAAGGGGCGGCTTCCCCACAGTCAAAGAAGGGGAAGAGGGATGAGAAACATTATTTCCATAAAAGAAACAAACGAAACTCTCAGAAGGCAACAGGAAAGAAACGGAGACTAGCATTTATCGTGAACCAGCTTTGTCTTGGGTGCCTTACAATCACTATCCTATTCAGTCCTTCCCAGAAACCAGTTAGAAGAGTCATCTATCCTCTTCACCCGTGAGGAAACAGGACGGCAGACGTAACGATTCTGCTTACTGTCACACAGACCTTCAGCGGCAGACACAAGCGTCACACAGAGTACCTGAATCCAGAATCAAAGATCTTTTCTACTCCTATGACTTCCCTTCAACAAAATAATATGTGTCCCTGCGGGAGGGCGGAGCCTTGTCTCCTCCATTTATTTTTTTCTCAAAATGACTCATACAAAGCTGTCTTGTATCTCTGGATTTTCTTCCGTGTCTTCTTTTTACTAATTAACCGGAGAGACCATTCTCCTTTAATCAAAGATGATCTCAGAAGCTGTTAAATGTCACAAATATAAGTGAGGTGATTGCTCCCCTAAGGGGAGGCTGGAGATGGAGGTGGCCAGGGGTCCTGGGCGGCATCTCCTATGGTAACGCACGGGTCCCACGTCCTGGGACACACTGGCACAGGCGGCATTGGAGGCAGTGCTTTCCCGTCCCAAGGGGATGATTCCCCGGAGAGCTGCGCAAAGATCACTAACTCAAAGACGGATGTGGCCCAAGGCAGGCACACCGCGTGGACTAGATGAATGCCTGGTTTACACACCTGAAGTCAACCACGCAGTAGCTGGCAAAAATAATTGAACAAAAGTCCCACGTGAATGAGAGCACAGAAGGAATCAAGATTCAACTTCTGCCAGGGCAGAGAATATCCTATATACTAAAATGGCTCATAGGGAAATTGACTGAATGGCAGAATGACTGATCTCCTTGATGCGCACTGACCACCAGGGGGCAGACGCTCACGGCAGGAGCTGCCCCTTGGAGGTCAGTGCGCCCCCACAGGGGGAGTGTGGCTCAGGTAGAAGCTGGGATCACAGCTGGCTAGCACAGCAGCAGTGATGGGAGCCTCTCCTGCCTCTGCAGCAGCGCTAAGGACCCCCAGGGGGATGTCCATCTGCCGACTTAGGCCTGCTCCTCCCTCTGGCAGGTGGACATCCCCCAAGGGGTCCTGGACTGTAAGAGGGTGCGGGCCGGGCTGAGGGACTCCCCTACCCTACCTAGTGCATGTATTTCATGCACAGGGCCTCTAGATAAAGTATAAAAGAAGAAAGCAATTGATATTTGCTGATTACCCAGTGTATTTCTAACTCTGGTGCACATCCTCTCACTTAAACATTATGAGGTGCATATCAGCATCCCATCTATATCAACAATGGCCTAAGGGATGGTAAATAAAGGCCCAGGACTACTGGACTCCAATTCCATGTTTTTCCTCTGAATCATATCAACTCCAAAAGCAAGCAGATGACCACCTACTGATGCAAACAGATCCACTTGCCTAGAACAAATACTACACAGTGGCAACATTTACACACAAAAAATATGGGCAGAACCTAGGCAAGAATGTACCCCCTCAATACAGGCATTCCCTTGCTTACTATAGCAAGCATGGTACCTAACTGCATATTATCTGATCACAGTCACCCACTACAGAGAAGCACACTTAATCAGCCCAAAAAAGCACTTGTGTGGGCCCACCTCGAGGAATTTAAACCTACCCATACCATCTATTTCAAATCAAACACATTAGTAATCGCCAAGTGACATACTTACTGAGTGCTCAGTGATTGCCTGGCTCATCCCTATTAGCCTTAGCTACTGTGTATTTATCTCCTTCCCGTGCTGGATTCTTGGCTCTATGCCAGCCATTTTGAAATGGTGTGTGTGCAACAAGAATTTTTAAAATATATAATAAACACCTGAATCTTTACACCCTGGCTGGGTAGCTCAGTTGGTTAGAGTGTCATCTCAACAGGCCAAAGCTGTGGGTTCCATCCCCAGTCAGGACACATATAAGAATCAACCAATCAATGCATATATAAGTGGAATGACAAATCAAAGTCTCTCTCTCTCTCTCTCTCTCTCTCTCTCTCTCTCTCTCTCTCTCTCTCTCTCCGTCTCCCAATCAATAAATAAAAATTTCTAAAGCCACACCTGTCTATTTAGTTAGGAGCAGTGACCTCTTTTCCCTTAAAAATGACAAGAGCAAACACAACAATAGCCTTCCAGTGTAAATTAATGAAAATTATATTTATTTTAGTCAGATCAGCTATATATATATATTTGGTGTGCCATAAAATACTACTAATTAGTTTATGGTGCTGTGAGATGAAAAGGTTGAAAACTGCTGCTCTACTCCTGACCCCAGAGCCTGTCTTTGGCCTTCTGGTCTTTGGAACCACCCAGGTCTGCATTCCTGAGCTAAAGCCTTGTCTAAGTTCATGTTATTCAATGCCCCACTGCATTGGAGCCACTTTGTTTTCTTGATTCTTAAAAGTGGAATCTCACAACTTGTACTAAGACCACCTCCTGCTCCTCCAAGAGATAGACAATTTTTTGTCACAGAATTTTCTAATGTAAATTCTATTAAAAATTTCTTTTTCTCCATTATCTTCTGTAAATGCCTCAGCATGTTCAGCGGACCTTCCATGAATTCAGCTGAACACAGAATAATAGATGCCCCATGGGACCCTGCCTCTGTACACCCCACTGCAATGTAGGGTATGCAAACTATAGAAGCATGCCTGTAGAAGCAGACCCTCATGTAAAAGGGAGGCAGAAACCAGAACCCCGTGTCTCCACGGTTCCTATGTACTCTTAGGCCCCACTCTCTCTGAATCCACAACCATATCTGAACCCCAGGATTCTCAGGGCCACTACTGTCTTCTTTGGAGTAAGGTTGGGCAGCCTCCCATTTACCTGTCACTTTAACCAATTCTCCTCCCTGTGTGTTTGTTTGTTTGTTTGTTTTCCCCTGGAGGGTCAGGCTACATTGGAAAGACTAACAAATGCAATAATGGTCAGCATTAACAACTACTTCATTCCAGGAACACACTACTTTGGGACAATAAGCTAATTCTGGAGTCAGAATTTCTTAGTGTGCCTCAATAGGATATTTCTGGATGAATTACCAGTAGGTTAAAAAAAATACCAGTAAAACTCACCCTATTACAACTGATTCAGAATATATATTGGCAGGGTCCGACAGAATGAAGCTATAATAATAAAAGCATAATATGCTAATTAGACCAGACACCCTTTTAGATGAAGCCAGGGCTGCAAGGGGAGCCTGAATCCTGGGTGCCTGCCAGTGGCCCCGGGAAGCAGGGAAGGAAGGCCTACTCTTGCACAGATTTTGTGCATTGGGCCTCTGGTTTTAAATATATATTTTTAAAGCTGCATAAAGTGTGAGCACCTCTGGTTATATGAATACATGCTAACAAGGTTGCAGCAATTGGGAAATCTCACACAGAAAGGCATGCATCTTTTCAAAAGGAAAAAAGGAATAGGTTAAATGCAACCTGGCAGGCATCCAGTGAGAGGCATATCTGAAGGGGGGGAATATTTGTTGGAAATAAACATGTTACTCATCAATTTCTGCTTTTATTGAAGTTTCAATATGAGTTACAATAAAAGTGAGTATAAGGAATTCTGGCATTCATGACAATTTGGCAGAATTATGCAACTTATAAAAGCCTAGAATCATTCTATGTGATCGTGTGTGTGCGTGCGCATGTGTGTGTGTGTGTGTGTGTGTGTGTGTGTGTGTGTGTGTATGCGTGGGCGAATGTGCAAGAGATTGAATGTTAGGACATGCTGGGGGAAGGGAGACTCTTTCAATAATGTAAAGCTACTTCACAGGAGTCAACAGCTCTGCAGTAGAGACATTTTGATTCACCATCACTGGGTCAAACCTAAGGCCTGTGCTGTGGGGTTTCAAGGGGACAGATATGACCAGCAGAGTGTTTGCAAAGTGATCCTTTCTGTGAGAAGGAATCAGGGAAACTGAGGAAAGGTTCTCATGCATGTACCAGATTGCAGTTTTCTTCGCATAATCCAGCAGGAACATGCTTACTCTACCCTGTTTCCCCGAAAATAAGACAGTGTCTTATATTAATTTTTGCTCCCAAAGATGTGCTAGGTCTTATTTTCAGGGGATGTATTATTTTTCCATGAAGTAGGTCTTATTTTCAGAGGATGTCTTATTTTCAGGGAAACACAGTATGCATTCCCCAGCAGGAAGAAGGGCATTTTTCTCAGGCCCAGCAACAACCCAGCCAAGGAGAAGGCATCACAGCTCCACACTCTTGCTCTCCTCCAATGCACTGTCCTTGGCAATATCCCCTCCAGACTGCCCTCTCTGAGAGAATGCTCCTTTCATTGCTCATGGCACTTGCCTATGGTGTGCCGTAGTTTGCATGCCTTAAGTTGCAATTCCTCTGAGAGTGGAGTAAAGGGGGTTTTGCTGGCTAAACTGCTTACATTTTTGTTTTCAAGGCTGGCATTTCCTTTAGCCTTCTATCTATAAAACCAAAGCCCACAGGTACCAAAGGGAAAGGTACATGGGCGGGCCCCAGGTAGCAGGAGACCTGACAGCATCTCTACCCTGGCCTGGTGTCCAGGTCGAAGGGGTAAGGCAGCTCTTAGAATGAAATGATGGCCCAAATGCTTGGAAAATGCTTCTTTCCAATGAGTCATAAAGAAGCATGTGTATAATGAGAGAAAACAGTTGAAATTAGACCCCTGAATCACTGACAATACAGAGAGGAATTACATAAATTATAAATGAACTAGAGTATGCACCCACATAACACCATCATAATAATACAGAAACATCTACCTAGACGAAGCTAGCCCATGCTTTAGTACACATTTTAGGTAGATTGTTTGCTTTCTGTCTGTAGAAAGACAAAAATGTCCATCACTCAGCCAGCATGGCTCAGTGATTGAGCATTGAACTATGAACCAGGAGGTCAAGGTTCAATTCCAGGTTGGGGCACATGCCTGGGTCATGGGCTCGTTCACAGTGGGGAGCATGCTGGAGGCAGCCAATCACTTATTCTCTATCATCATTGATGTTTTAATCTCCCTTCCTCTCTGAAATCAATCAAAATATATTAAAAATGTCCATACAACTTGCTACATATATATGTATGTATGTATACACACACACACACACACACACACACACACACACAGATATAAATATATGTATACACATATACATGGGTGCAGATACTTCTAGATAATCAAAACTGACCAGCCAAAGAAACAGTAGAATTGGCCTGCCTCCATTTATGCAAAATAAAAATGAACTTAGGTAAGGTTAATACTATCCAGTGTTCTATATTTTAATACTTTTATGGAAATATCAGCATAAAATTGTGCCCAATTGATGAAAGTGTGAAGCCAAGAGACAGACTGGCATTCTTTTATTTCTTTAGAAATTATAAGTCATAAATTATTTTTGCATCTTAATTTTTGGAAAGTAACTTATAAAATGAATTAATAAATAAAATGTCACTCACTGTCAAACAAAATTGCATCAGTAAATTTAAAGGTAGTTTGTTTAAGTTTTAATAACTTGACAATTTAAAGAGTATACTCCTTAGTGTGTTTGTTTCATGCATATAATTATTGATTAAGAAGCAACTGTCAAATGTGACCTCTGCTCTGGAAATGTTTAGAGGTTCCCTGGTAACAAGGAAAAAAAATATATATATATATATATTGAGTTTAGAAAACAGATAAAGAGTAAAATTAGCCGAAACCAGTTTGGCTCAGTGGTAGAGCGTCAGTCTGTGGACTGAAAGGTCCCGGGTTCGATTCCGGTCAAGGGCATGTACATTGGTTGTGGGCACATCCCCAGTAGGGGGTGTGCAAGAGGCAGCTGGTCGATGTTTCTCTCTCATTGAAGTTTCTAGCTCTCTATCTCTCTCCCTTCCTCTCTGTAAAATATCAATAAAATATTTTTTTTAAAAAGAGTAAAATTGAAATGAATGGCTAGAATAAAATACTCAGTGATCAGAAGAGAGAAGGTAGTTAATATGGGGTTTGAATCTTAACAGAAATAACATTGTTTACTATAAAAAATTAAAACATACACTAGAAATACTTTTATTAATTCCACCACAAACACTGTTGATCTATTAGCCTGTTGAGCATGTATCTTATTAGCATTTCCTAAAGTATTGAACTATTTCCCAAAACTTAGCAGAAAAATAGTGCACACAAGTTTTTATTAAGGTGTTAGGTCATAGTTGGACAAGAATTAAATATCTTATCAATACAGAAAAATTCTAGTCAAAATCGTGGTATGAAAAAATATTCAAATATTAACTAATAAATCTAGTGGTTTTGCTAAACATAAATATTTTGAATAGGGTTCTGATCATTTCACACTGCCTTAATGTTTGCTTACCCATAAAACACAAGGAATTTGTAAACTAAGGTTGCAGCAAGTTGTGAATTCTTTTGAACATTTGTGAGTATAGTGCTTTCCCTATCTTCCAATAAATGGAAATCCCAGGGGGAAATTATACATATTTGTTGTGTGTGTGCTGTGCTCCTCACTTTGGCTTAGAGTTAGTCCCTTCAAGAATGTTATTTCAGGATGTTATTAGCATATTTATTCTTTTCTTAAAGACTTCAGGAGTAGTGTAACTGTCATAATATTAAGAAAGCCTGATGCCTCTTTAAAAAATAGCTACATAGTGTACAGCCAGGACAATGAGGAGGTGGCAGCGAGCTTTATTAATATGCCGCTTGCATTTCGTCCGTTCAGTGCAATCAAAGCAGCAAATGCTACCGCAGTCCCAACGCTCTAATGTCACCAGTTCCATCAACTGCAAGGAAATTAGAATCTTTCATGTGATATAATGTCGTTAAGGACAAATATATGGAAGCATGATAGTGTCATTTATAAACTTAACTGCTCTACATTTGCCATGTTGGTTCAGGAAATTAATGACTTTGATGCATCTTAAATGCAAATTAATAACCAGAAACAAGAACGTACTGCTTAAGCTGCAGTTCTGCCTGGAATGGCCATTCTGTTCAGCGAGAAGCCATATTTCAGAAGCTTGCTAATTAGAAGCAGGGTCCGCCCCACAGTGCCATCGCTTTCTAACCAGAAAGCACCCCCAGTTACTCAGAAATAAATCTCCACCTCGCCCTTGGATTTTCCTTACGTGGACTTCAGTTTTATGTATCACCGTGCTTCAGATCCATAATAAAGTAGGCACTGTCTGCAACCTCTTTCCAGGAACCGAGCGAGCCAAGGCCAAGGTCGGCAGCACGTGGTCTTGTCTGCTGTCCTGTGGAGGGGCATCTCCTTATGGGTGGGCCACTGCAGTGAGGCAACTTAGAATCTGGCTGTTTAAATATTCTTTAAAATGACTTTATTCGTTAAGGTGTTAAATATATTTGTCCTTATCCCCCCACTACCCTACCACCTCCCCCACTCATACCTTCACCCCCATGTTGTCTGTGTCCATTGGTTAGGCGTATATGCATGCATACCAGTCCTGTAGTTGAAATTGATTTATCATTATTTCTTTCATATTGAATGTGCCCTGCATTTGGACATTTAGCTTTTTTTAATTTTATTTTATTTTATTTTATTTTATTTAGTTTTCTTCACCTGGAAAAAAAAATGTTTTCAAACAAGTATACGTGGTGGGTCTGTAAAACAAAACAAAACACAGGCACACAAGCTCACATGCACATTGTTTAATTGGAAAAAATATTTGGATAAAAAAATCTAGGTAACTGAGTTCTGTTTGTGAGATAATCTAGAAAATTGTATATGATGAATTGAGACCCGCAGGAAATGGAACTAAAATTCAAAGGGACAAATGGCAGAAAGCTGATGGTTGTTTTGTTTTGCTTTTACTGAGTTACCCATTTGTGAGTAATGAGAAAATATCAAGAGTGTGAACTGAAATTTTGACTGGCTTTACTTATCCCAGTGAAGGATAGGGCTCATTGCATTCCAGGAAGAAAGCACCAACTGGCTACAGAATGAAGTGGATTCTGGTGTTTTAACTCCACCCATTACATGTGACCCGTGGCAGTCGGTCTGCAGTCTGTGACTTTGTACCCCAGGCACCGAGTGCTTGCCACTCGCTCCAATTTTTTGGATGCCATGCCCTAAGTTATTTTTGCACAAATGATCCCAAATAGATATAAATCCTGTTATTTCAATCTCACTAATGGCCATTTTCTCAGATCAATTAGTTCTAAGGAGCAATAATCTGAACTATTTATTAATGTGTCAAAATTATTAATCAGATGGGCCACCAAACAGTTATTTCTGCCCCCAAAGCAGCTGCAGAACATAATCAATTCCTGCACTAACCGATTTATTTATCACGAGATTTGCTCAAATATAAAAAATGTGGTAGCTGGAATTGTGTTTGCATGTATCCTAAAAAACAGTGAAAATCATCCAAAGCTTGAGGGCAGCAATATTCCATGCCTTTGGATAACACTGGGAGCATAATCTGGGTTCAAATACCCCATTTTATCGCCTCACAACATGAAGGACTGAGCAGGCTGTGGGTTCAAACAGCCCAATCCTGACTGGAATCTCCAGGGGGGTTACCTACCACCCCTTTCTTCTGCACATCTCACTTACAGGCATGTGATGACCTCACAGGTTGGAAATTCAAAACCTGTAACAGAGATCAGGGACTGGAAAAGAGAGGTCTAAGACCAGCTTTGAACTGACCAGGCATATCAGAGTCAGAAACCCCGGCGGCTGAGATGCAATGAGCCCTCTCTCTGAGCTGCAGCGCGGGCACTGCAGGGACGTGGTGCACTGACAACACCAGGTGGCATGTCTGGAGAACCCAAGTGTATGCGAACTAACTGACACATATGTGGGGTGTGCCTGCATCAGGGGCATGCTTGTCATTGGCTGAATGGCTCAGCCCCTTCTGTAAAGTCAAGGTGGGAAGGCTAATCTATTTGCTCAGACTGCTTGTAGGAAAGGAGTGAAGAAGCTGAAAATGTAAATAAGCTCTTAAAAATGCTGTGGAGTATGTTTTGAGTCAGAGACATATAAGGTTTTTTAATCAACAATCTATGAATCAAAGGTTATCGAAACGATGGGCATCAGAAATGTCAAGATAAAGGATACGTAGTGCTCTCCGCAAATCTGTTCAACGTAGAATTGAAGAGATAAATCCATTCACTCCACAATACATGTAAAAGGTATTTCCTTATCATAATCTAACCCCCAAAATGCTGTGTGTGTGTGTGTGTGTGTGTGTGTGTGTGTGTGTGCACGCGCTAGGAGAGAGGCACTAATAGGGAAGGAGCAAAGTGAGAGTTTTAATATAAGAAATTCATATGTCATTTTCTAACTACGGGAAAGCATCTATTTCATATTTGTGCCACAAATGGAGATTTTCAAAACATTTTTAAGATGAGATCTCTAAGACATGCACAGCCATTTCTGATAAAGTTCTTAGGAAAAAAATGAAATAGCACTAAAATATTAATAATGATCAATAAAGGAAATACATGTAAAGCCATTATGCACAGAGCCTGAAATGGCGGTGCATTATTCATAAGAAGTGTCTGGGGCTCGGGCTGCCCAGCAGACGCTCACAGTGCCTTGTGGAAGGAAGGTCACTGGCCATGAGCGCTGGAACCCGAGTCCAGCTGCATCATTACTTAACGCTGTGAGCCTGGCCCCAGCACCATCCTATGAGCTTCCATTTCCCCATCCGTGAATTCCCAGTCTTTAAATAGATTTTTTGAGGCTTTTTTCCAGCAAAACCAGTCTATGAGATGAGAATGAAACCCTCAAATTGCCGATGATGAGGGCAGATACTCTGTCTGTCCTTTATCCTGCCTCTGAGTGAAGCCCTGAGCACCGAAGGAGGCAGGGGAGAGATGCGCAGAGCAGGGCGGGGACCCCGGGCTGTGGCTCTGGAGGGGTGTGTTCTGAACTGTTGTCATGTGAGCCTGTGCTGACCCCGCAGCCTCACAGCCCGTTCCAGCCAGGCTGGGGCAGGGGCACAAGCTGCTCCAAGTTGTCTGGGCACCAACTAAAGAGGAGCAGAGAGCCACTCACCCCTTCTATGCGGGTTTACTGTGCATTTTGCAAGCAAGTTCCCCAAATCCCTGTGTGCAAAGAGACACTGAAGATTTGATGTCACACACCTGGCCCAGACATGAGTGTCAGAGAAGAGATTGTGTATGTGGAGAGAGCGCGGCTAGGAGAGAAGGCAGCTCCCAGCTCCTCAGGAGAGTGAAAAGTTGAGGCTTGTCCTGGAGAACAGGAAGTTGGTTCTGTGCATTACAGAGCCTAAGTCACAGTTCTTCTTGTTTAACCACACTCTAAAATAATTACTGACCTTCATCAAGCCAGAGAAGTCAACCAACAAACGAAGCCAGAAGAACACTAAGTGGCCTTAGGATGAGAATGGATTCCACTCCTGGGTCCAGGTGTCCGTCTGGGCACTCCCCGAGCCTACTCATTGACACTGCGTTTGCTACTTTCTTCTTTCTTTTTTTTATTTTTGTTTTTATTTATTTATTTATTTTGTTAATCCTCGCTCACCTGAGGATGTTTTCCCATTGATTTTTAGAGAGAATAGAAGGGAGAGGGATAAGCAGAGAGAGAGACACATCAATGTGAGAGGGGCACATCGATAAGGTTACTTCCTGCAAGTTCCTCCACCAGACCTGGGGATTGAACCTGCAATGGAAGTACTTGCCCTTTACCCAAATCAAACCCAGGACCCTTCAGTGTGTGACCTACGTCCTATCCACTGAGCCCAACCAGCTCGGAGGAGTTTGCTTTCTGACCGTAAGCATCCCACTGAATGGAGGAGAGCTCAGCGCAGCTGCCCACCAGGCCCCAGCGCAGCCTCTCTGAAGACACGGAAGCTCCTCTGAGTGTAAGAGTCGGGTCATGGAGACTTAGACTCATTTCTGCTCAGGGATTGAACAGCAATTCCAAACAACTTTCCAACTGCAGTAATTAATGGCCGCGCAGGGTCTGCCATTCCCCTCAAGCCTTTGAGAGCACTACCTGGAAGGAAGACTGAAGCAAGGCTTTGTCTCTGCTTCATCATGGGACCAGCATGCTCTGCTACACAACCAACTGCGGACCCAGCCTGGGCTTTCATGAATAAGTAAAGCAAGGCCTGCTCTTGCTGCTGGTTTAATAACACTTACAGTAAAACCTGTAACTGGAGAGAACTCACACATATTATCCCGTTAAATATCTCTGACATCCCATGAAGCTAGTGGGATAAATGTCTTCCCTCCTTTAAACAGAGGAAACATGCAATACAGAGAATTTAAATGCCGTTCCGAGAAGCAGTCCAAGATTTATTCTTCAGCCTTTCTGCTTCCAAAGAATATTTATGTGACAATTTCCATAAAGGGGCAAAGAATAAATAACCCGAATCAGACCATATAAGGTGCTAATTTAAACTGAATCCCCTAATACTGTATGTGCCTTGTGACCATACACTAGGCTCTCTGGCCAGGGTGTGTACTGCACAGATCTTCCATGCAAGTCTGGTTCTCTCCACTCAGCTTTTGTTTGCTGTACTTTGTTTCACATCTTATATGAAGTGTGATCTTTGGCATCAAAGCTATAATGACCTCAATCTATCTATCTATATAAAAGGCTAGTCTGCTAAGTGTCTGACCATCCAACAGCTCACTATGATGTGCACTGACCCCCAGGGGGCAGACATTGAATGGAGGAGCTGCTATGATGTGAACAGAGAAATGGCACCGCAGACCTGGCACCCACAAAGCAACATCTGCTTCCCCCAAGTGGGACACAGGCCCTGCTACCACCCTGGAGTGACAGCCCACCAAATCACAGCAGACACTGCCTAGACGCCATCGCATAAAACATGACCCACAGTCTGGCCCAGCCTAGAAAAGGTCACCGTTTGCTGGGTAATGACATCCTGCAGCAATGTCCGGCTTCCTCTACCTAGCAACAACTAACCTCCTGGCAGTTTCTTCAGCTCAGGAGCACAACTTGCTTTATAGCCAGGTGCAAACATTTCACCCTTTGACCAAATGTCTGTGAAGTGTTTTCCCATGCCTCATCTCGTTTGATCCTCACAGAAGTCCTGGAGTAGGTAGATAGGAGACTTAGTAGAATCCTAATTTATTTTCATTAGCTGGAAAGCACAGATTTAGAAAGCTTAGAAACTTGACCTGACTGAAAAGAAGAAGTGGGGAACCTTGAAAATGACTTCAGGTTTTCTCACTGCACAGAATATAGTCAAACACTGCTGTAGTTAAATATTTTACCCTTTGTTCTCTCTGTATGATCTATAATAATAATTTGCTTCATGTTGATATTTACTGCTGTGTTGCTGACAATTACCTGAAAGAGAAGTTGGGGTGTTTCACTGGGCTGGAAAAAGTTTAGCTACATCAGAAAGCAGGTCTAATTAAGCAAGTTTATTCTATTTATATAAGAGGCTAAGTTGACTCCCACATGTGCAATACATATAAAGCTCACACTGGCATCAATCGCATGTGTGTGTTTTAATCGGTCATTGTTTATTGTGAATTTGGTTGACACTTCTATTATAGAGAAAGGGCAAATAGCAATGTTAAAATACTTCTTCTGCCCTAGCCGGTTTGGCTTGGTGAACAGAGCATTGACCTGTGAACTAAAGGGTCCCAGGTTTGATTCCAGTCAAGGTCACATGCCTGGATTGTGGGCTCAATCACCAGTAGGGGCCATGCAAGAAGCAGCCAATCAATGATTCTCATCATTGATACTTCTATCTCTCTCTCCCTTTCCCTTCCTCTCTGAAATCAATAAAAATATATTTATATATATTTATAAAGAAATGTTTTTCTTCTAATGAATTCCCTTTCAATATGGATGAATTTGTGCACCAGACCACTAGTATATATATATATATATATATATATATATATATATATATATATACCCAAGAGATTGTTCAACCATTCAACTGGTAGCTATGA
The DNA here is from genome assembly GCA_963924515.1 of Vespertilio murinus. Classification (NCBI taxonomy): domain Eukaryota; kingdom Metazoa; phylum Chordata; class Mammalia; order Chiroptera; family Vespertilionidae; genus Vespertilio; species Vespertilio murinus. Next base: position 47,146,443 of record OZ004714.1, on the reverse strand, counting down.
CATGCACTGACCACCAGGGGGCAGATGCTCAATGCACAGGCATGGAGACATGGAACAGACTGATGAATCTCAGCAGGAAGGGGACAGAGGATAGGGCAGGAAGAGATTAACCAAAGATCTTATATGCATACTAGAGGCCAAGTGCACAGATTTGTTCACTAGTGGGGTCTCTCGGCCTGGCCTGTGGGGATTAGGTCAAAACCCGCTCTACAATGTCCCCTAAGGGGTCCCAGATTGTGAGAGGGCCAGCCAGGCCAAAGGACCCCACTGGTGCACGAATCTGTGCACCAGGCCTCTAGTATTCACTATATATGTATGACCAGGATTAGTTCCTGTTTGTTAAGAAAAATTGAGCTTATTTTTCTGAGTGGTTTTGTATATGATAGCATTATGGATGTTTAATTCACTACCTAAGGAGTCACTATCTTAATTCAGTAAAACTACATTTTCATTAGTGGCATAAATGTACTTTTTAGTGAAAAAAAATATGAAAATCTAGGTGACAATCACCTCAGGCTACTTATAGCCGACCTGTTTCATGGCTATATTCTTCAAATAACTACTAATAGCTCCGTTCCACACACTGTCCTTGTTTGGACAATAAATTTTATGTTCACTGTAATTAAGGTATTTCATCTTATTTCTCTCCCTTTAATAGTCCTTTTGGAAAAAGAAATCTTGAAGTCCCAACAGATTAATTTCTAAACAGAGAAAAACTTGTTTCTCCCACAGAGGTTACAGAGCCTGCTCCAGTCCAGAGAGAACGGCCAGGGACATCACCCGAGTACGGAACAGGGAAGACCAGGAAGGCTGTGTTCTGCAGGACAACGTCCAGGAGGGGCGGGTGCCTGCCTGGGTGGGTGCTGTCTGGGAGAAGAATGAGTGCCATATGTTTGCCTGAACTCATGAGCAGGGGAACTGAAAGAGGAGAAATTTGGGGAGGGAAGTTTGATCCCAGACACACTTGAGTCAGATAATCCGAGTAATAGAATGGTAAGTTAGATATATGGATCTAAACCTTGTAAAAATAAGACTAGACTAAAATACACAATTGGAGGAACCAGCATCCCAGTCGCATTGGAAGCCATGTGACTGACAGGAGTGAATAGCATGGAAGGAGGGAAATAAGGCCTGGGCTCTAAATCCTCTCAGTCTTTCAATGCTGGGGGAGAAACCAGCAGGATGTTAGTGAGAGACTGCCAGTGAAAGGAGGATAAGCAGGAGAGTGTCATCAGGGAAGGAATGAGTGATCTCCAGGTGGAGATCTGAAGAGAGGATAAAGATGAAGAAGTCTAGAATTCTAAATGCAATGTGGAAATGGGACTGAATAAGGGCATCGGTGAAACCTAAACAAAGCCTGTGGTTGAGTTAGTCCTACTGTGACAATATCATGTTTTAGCTGATCAGGAGAACATGGTTCCCTATGTTGCTCACATGAAGGGGTGTAGGGTGAACAGAATAAAAGACAACTTTGTATTATCTTTGCAAATCTTCTATAAATTTAAAATTCCTTAAAATACAATATTTAAACTACTAAGTGATGGAAAGGTGATGAATGGCATTAGCACACTGTAATAATTACTTAATGTAAATAATTTCTGAACTCCAAATATTGTATAAAATGTTTTTAAATCTACACATTAGGAAGAAAGGGCAGACAGCTAGAAAAGATGGCAGGGTTCACGTAGGATTTCAGTCATTTGATTTAACTGGTTAGACTGATCTAGAAGAAAGAAGAGAGGGAAAGATCAAAGATACAGGTGAAGTGGGGACTGATATTTCTGGGAAAATAAGAAGTATAAGGTTCCTAGAACATGGAATGCAGAGAAGAAAAATAAAAATATATATGGTAAGACCATATTCAGCTTGTGAGAAAAGGTTGAAGAGAAAAGGCAGTGGGAGGTGTTTTTATAGGTTAAATATCTAGAAATTTCAGGTTGTTGAGGGAGCACATACCAGAGAGCTTCTTTAAAATATACCTTTACAAACAAGAATAATGATTCTTATCAATTTTTTAAAGAACGTTATCAGGATATAAGTAATGTTAAATGCAAAACCATGATTTTTGTAGATAATTAGATCTGGTCAAAATAGAGTACATTTTATTTCAGGTGTGTATATCAGGGATTTAAAATAATGCCCTTAAGCTGAAACCAGTTTGGCTCAATGGATAGAGCATTGGCCTGCGGATTGAAAGACCCCAGGTTCCATTCAGGTCAAGGGCATGTACCTTGGTTGTGGGCACATCCCCAGTAGGGGGTGTGCAAGAGGCAGCTGATTGATGCTTCTTTCTCATAGATGTTTCTAACTCTCTATCCCTCCCTCTTCCTCTCTGTAAAAACTCAATAAAATATATTTTAAAAAATAAAAATAAAATAATGCCCTTAGAATAAAGAACAGTTTGCAAAGTCTGTTTACTCTCAGAACAGTACATAAAGTCTACATTTGGAAATTAATTTTATAGAACACACACACACACACTTGCCCACTTGCACAACATAACATCGCATAAAGTCATTGCAAAAAAGTTGCCTCCGTCGTCTAAATTAAATTGATGACAGTAAAGGACATTTCTTGTCTCATAGCCCGTGGTAATATTTCTTTCACCGTTGTCAGATTATTAAATAAATAATGATGACTTGACAGCAAAAGGGTGGGAACAAGTAAAAGGGCAATGAATACTGAGCATATTAGGGCATCCATAAGCACGGTATAGTTCAGCATGACAAGAAAAATATTGCATTTTTATGTCATTTCTGAGTAAAATGTGTTTGTCAAATGGGGATGATGATTGGTCTATTGAGAGGCTGAGAATCGAGCCATTATTGGATGATATGATGTTTCACTGTGTCAGGTAAATGGTCTGTGAATGAATAGCAAGGCCACAAGAAAAAAATGGATTACACCAGGTCTTTTTTTGCCCTAGCAAACATTTGTTGACATCCAAAATTGTTACGCATTTATGTAGATACTAATTTTAAGATTGGAAATATACATTCTTGGGGGCCTTCATGTGGGCCAGATAAGGATCCCATGTGTATTCTCACAAAATAGACCTAATTTAATTTAATCATTGTTACACCCTTATTAGTGCTATCTTGCAGATATGTTGTAGAAGCACAAGGAATTCACATCTCCTGCCTAAGGTGCTAGATTCCAAACAGAGGATCATCAATTAAAAGCCAACTCCCTATAGCCCTGCTTTGCCCAGACTGTTAGCTAAGTTAGATCCTGAAATGAATGAAGGACTGGATGGATGGATCTGAAAACAGCATCTGAACAGTCCTACTGAGACTGGGAAAAGCATCTAACCCTCTAATATGCCTGAAGAGTTAAGATATAGGTTTTGAAATTAATCTCCCCCTCACAAATATAGGTGACCTTGGAGATCAAAACAAAAAAGAACTTAATATGGATTGCTGCTTTCCAGTTTGCAAAACCCAGATGTTTCCACCATAGTCCAGACCAATTAAGTCAGAAGCCCTGGAAGGAGGACCCAGCCATCCACATTTTCTAAACTTTCCAGAGGACTCCGTTGTGCAGCCAAGGTAAGAACTACTATTTTAGAATTATAGGGCCTACATTTGTTAGATGCAGACTTCCTCAGAAACTGCTGGAACCAGCAGATGGAAGAGCAGAGTGTTGGAAGAAACGAAATCTTTAGTCCTAGTTTCATGTTCCCCCACTTCCCCGGGAAGGTTGTTTGAGGGCAATCCCCAGGAACAAGGAAAGAGGTATTGGAAGAAGATGCTGGTGCCTGTCAGTCATTCGCAGGGTGATCATGCTGACTGTAAAGTGTGAGGTCTGGTCCCCTTAACAATAACCAGGTGATCACAGTGAAATAAGGTAAACTAAGGAAAGGTAGGCTCTACGATCCTCTGTGCTTTCAACCTACAACCGAAACACACACACTCAAGGCTGGCTCTGGGACCTGGAGCAGCTGTAAGGAAGGGATTTAAAAAAATGATAAGCAGAGGCAAGGCTTGTTCTTTTGGGGATTAAATGAGTGTCTTTGGAGTTCAAAGGAGATAAAGTGAATGCTGATGTTTATACAGTTGATATCCCCAATATTTAAATTATCGTAAAATACTTCTAATAATATGCAATTTAATGACTGAGCCATCTTTGAATGTGTAAGATGTCATGCTAAGTGCTCTGTGTATGTTGCTTATTCAGTCATAAAAATAACTCCACATAGCCCAGGCTGGGTGGTTCAACTGGTTGGAGCACAGAATCTGTGCACCAAAAGATTACAGGTTCAATCCCCAGTCGGGGAGAATTATGGGAAGCAACCAATCAACCAATCAATGTTTCTCTCTCTCCCTTCCTCTTTCTCTCTAGAATTAACTTAAAAAAATGTCCTGGGATAAGGATTAAAAAAGTAATAATAATGAAATAATTCCACATAGGAGTACAATAAAGCACATTACCACAAAAATAATCATGGTGCCAAAGTTTGCAATAATCTCATATATCTCCCTTTTACCAGTTTTCCACTTTGTTTTTCAGCTGTCTTTAGCCCTCAAAGTGTTCTTTGGCCCAGGACATAGTCTAGTCTGGAGAAATCTGAGCTAGTGGATGTGGGATATACATTCTGGGAGAGGAGGGCAGAGGTGTTCAGAGTGGGAGGGAGGAGAGGAGAGAGAAGTCATAAGGGCAGCGGATATCATGTAGTGAAAAGAGGTTGGGTTTTGGAGTCAGAAATACGACAGGAAGTAAGTGATAGGACACATGTGCTGCATGACAAGTTTCCTCTCAATAAAATAACCCTTGGTACTGGAGACTGCCAGGTGTCCTCTGATCTCACCCAGGCCAGCATACTAGGATCAGAGGGTGACAGGTATGCAGAGAGCAGTGGCCAGGAGTAACAATCATATAATTGGCTGGACAAGCAAGCCATTGGCCGGAGTTGCCCTTGTGCAATGTCACCTGAAAATCCGAGAGAAAGGCAAGACACTCAACCCTCATTACTGAAAGAAAGATAATGGAAGGGAAATGAAATGAGCATCAGACTACACAAAGGCCAAGTGTGACCACGTTTTTTGTGAAGGGAAACTAATGAGCAAAAACATTCTAACAAATTAGTCCCTGAGTCTTACTACTCACATGTCTGTGCCACAAGCAAAAGCAAGCAAAGCTGAGCATGCCAGCAGCAAGCTCCAAATGCCAAGGGGGAAATGTGATGTAAGTGGCCTACGAGATGGCTACGTCTGAGCGCCATGAAGAAAGACAGTGCCTCACCGGGGGGAGAAGTTCGGAGTAAGAAAGGACGAAGGACCAGGGTTTCTAATCAGTTATCATTAACGGCAATATTGACATTACAGCATGTACTCCATGTCAAGCACTGTTCTAAATATTTCACATGAGGCAATACATTTGGTTCCCAGGACATCTCGAGAGGCAATGGCATTAGCTTCATTTTGCAGATGAGGAAACTAAAGCGCAAAGAGATTTAAGTGATTACTCAAGGCCATGCTGCTAGTTGGAGATAGCCCCGGGATGGACACCCAGGCAGCTTGTTTCTAGAGCCCAGGTGTCTGTCCACTATGTTCCACTGCCACTATGAATAGAATGCAGTTCAGTTCAGTAAACATTTATGAGGGGCCTGCCAGGATATGGCCTTGAAGAACATCTGGAGAAGTAAAGCATCTTTCAGCTCTCTGCAGGGGGGGTTTATGCTATAGTCTAGTAAAATCAGCAGAAACCCAAGGGACTATGCTCTGTAATATAAAGTTATAATAACACAATGCAGTTTTATGGTTACATCAAAAGACATACCAACACAGAGAGGAAAGCTAGGGTGGGTGGGGAAGGAAACAGGACTCGGCCCTTCATCGCTCCAACTTCATGTCAAGTGCTCCATGAAGAACACGTCCTGACTATCTGGAAGAGGGAACTATTTCCCCCAAGTTTAGAACGAAAGAACCAGACACCATAGTTCAATCACTAACAGATACAGTGGGAGAACCGCTATGTGCCTTTCAGTCTAATTCCAGAGTCCACGCCCCTTCCCCTCTGTCACACAGCTCCTGAGAACACTTTGGAGGTTTGGGTGGAATTGGACGCAGCCGCCAGAAGCTAACTACAGGTACCATGGGAGCCAGTGAGGGGAAAAGGGGGACCTGCAGTCAAACCAAAGCTTGGCGGTAGAGTTTAGGCTTTGCTGGAGGGACACAGAGCAGATGGGTCAATGTCACTGAAGCAGAGAGCAGCTGGAAAGCATTGGCTGGGGCCATCTGTAGAGCCATTGAAGTGATGGAGACACATGTGCCTGCAAAGCGGTGAGGAGGCAAGGGGTGCTCCTGCACGTCTCTTCATCTGTGCTGCATGGTAGCAAGGTGAAGAAGCTGGCCGCCTCCACGACTGCAGTGAGAGAAGAAAGTGGACGTGCAAGAAGAAAGAGATGCAGGATGAGTGAGGAGGTACATGCAGGAATCCAGGCGAACAGTTAGGAACCTCCCCGAGGGCAAAGGAAGGGTGGTCGGAAGCAACATGTCTCTCAGCAGCTGACTCCATGGCACTCAATATCAGTCCACACTTATATGAATAGCTGGATTTCTTATTTCTGTGCAGTTCGGTCCCTACGAAGAATTAATTCCATGTTGACTGCTAAGGGTGCTATTTCCAGTCAGTACATTTGAAATATTCCTTAACACCTCCTTTAGACATAAGTGTTCAAAGGCAAATCTAGAAACTAACTTACACAATTCTCTGAGTGAGGAGGAAAACAGGCTAAGAGGGCATCACGTGTCATACAATGCGTATACTTGCCGATAGCTCAGTGGACCCCAGTTAATTAGCTCATCGATGGTCCATGAGGCATCCCAAAACATATTTAAAAGAAATATATTTTTTTCTGTTTATAAAGTGTAGGTTAAATATTACTACCCATTTTAAACAGCCTAAATCTTTTAAAGAAATTCAGATATTTAGCTCAAATCCAGAGAAAGAAACTATTCCCCGGGCCCCCTGACCTCGCGAGGCTGAGTCATGCTACAGCCTCATCATCTATAGAGCCGGAGAGAACCTGGGGTATATTTAGCGCTTTTACTGGGTCACTTACTACAGAAGCAATGGCTCACACTTTCTGTGGAGAAGCTGTTCCATATATGTCACTGCTTCTTGAACAGGCTGATTCATTTCAGGCAGAAAGTCATTCTCCAACACAACATGATAATCCATCTTTCTTTAAAATAATACTTTCATTTACATTAAAATCAGTCATTTATTTAGGAAGTAATTAAGTCGTCTCTCTACAACAGAGGTGGAGTTCTTGACAAACAACACAGGACTCTTTCTCCAGCCCCTCCCTCTGCAACCACATCACTTCTACTCAATGACTGCAGGAAGGAGGGACAGCCCTGGCACCCCGAACTTTGGAAATACTAGTAACACAAGACTTTTCACCCTGTCCCAGCTTGATATTACTTTCTCAATATATAAAGTTGGTAACAGTCGCAAACAAGGAAAGAAGCATGAATGAACTTGTCAGTCTTCAAGTGGTCATTTTGGCCAATCATTTGGGAAAAAACTCATTAATTTAGGACAAACTTTATGTAATGCCCTTTGGTCAGCTGTGGGCAAACTATGGCCCGCGGGCCGGATCCGGCCCGCAGAGCCGAAAGAGAGGAGGGTTCTCTTGCTCTCCCCTCTGCTCCTTCACCAGCAGCCCAAGATGAGAGTGCCAGCATGGTCAGGTTGCTTTTGTTCTGGCCCTCTGGTCCAGTTTAAGAACCCATTGTGGCCCTCAAGTCAAAAAGTTTGCCCACCCCTGCCCTAGGTAGTGAGTATTCAGAATACAAACTCTAGGCCCACAAAGGCCTACCTCCTAGTCCTCACTTCACCCTTTTCTGGCTAAGTAATTGGGTAAATTATTTATATTCTTTACACCTCAGTTTCTTTATCTGGAACATACGGATAATAATGCCTGTCTAATGTGATTGCTGTGTAGACTAAATGAGTAAGGTAGATAAAACCTTCCATCTTTTTTATGGCCCATGTAGCCATTTAAAAAAAAAAAATCAGGTAGATAGGTAGAATGGATAGAAGATAGGTGATGGATAGATTAGATGGATAAACAAATATTTTAAAACACAAACTCAGTTTGCCTTTCAGCAAGAGATTAAGTGGAGAGCTTTTCCTGATAGCCAAGTGTGTTTGCAAGTGTGGTCCATAGAGAGGGAAGTCTCTTGAAGGATCAAAGTGTGACCTTGATTCTGGTCATGATTAGCCTCGGGGATTCCATAACTATGGAGAAGTTCATTAACACTCATCTGTTTATATCCTCTAACATAGCTGCACAAGCTATGATGCTCTTTTTAAATCTTCCCATGCCTACTGCAAAATATATAGTTTCTATTTTCAGCATTAAAAATGCACATGATGCCCCCTCACAAAGGCAGAAAAGGGAGAAAACACAAGGAAGATTTTCAGAGAAAATAAGGTCATGCAGTCTCCCACTTTCTTTTTACATCCTAAAGATAAACGCCCCGGTCCGGGAGGAGGCTGGCTCTCTTCTCTTCTCCATTTGGGCTAAAATAAGTGTTTAACTAGTTCCTTTTCAAACTCGTGTCTGCATTTCTCACACTACGAAAAAAGAAAGAGACCGGTCGTTTTCAGTCCAAACCCCATTCTAAATAAAGCTTTTCATCTTTTCTTGACTCTGATTCCTAATTTAACATGATCTCACCTCTCTAAGTTATCAAAAAAAAAATCCCTTTTTGGCAACTTTAACTATACTTAACAGGCATGAATCAGAGAAGAAAGAAGGAGGCCTCAGGATGGCCAAGCTAAAAATATGTGTCAACCGGGCTCCTATAGGTTTCTCTTCGTTTTTCCAAGAAGATGCCCTTACTAAAAGCCTAATCATTCTGGCCTCAGATACTTACCAAAACCAATGGCTGGTCTCCATTTTCAGCTACTGGAAGGTCAACAGAGCAAACCCCAAGACAGTGGCAGAAGGTCAGACAGCAAGCACTGACTGGGAGCAATAGCAGCAGGCTAGCATCCTCTCCACTGATGAGACTGCCCCTTCTTAACACCTTGTATCTCCTAACTCATTGAATCATTGCAACACCATGTTTACGCTTGAGCAAACAGAGGAACTGAAAACTGAATGATCAAGCAATGAAGCTGAAATCAGAACACAGGGTGACAATGAAAAAAGAAAAGAAGGAACACACGGGCATAATGCAGACATATAGACAAGAGCTAAAACCCAGGGTCCTCCAGGAGGGAGCATATGAGGCTACAAAACTCCACAAGCTTCAGGAGGAGTTCCTGCTAGCTCTGTCTTCTGATGGGGGGTGTCCCTGGAGCTCCTGCACAGGACCCTCTGGGTAAGGCCACATGCCGGGTCCCACTGGGTCAAAGGAGGGGAGTCTCCCCAATGGGCAGAATATTGTGTGTAGGGGGACAAGGCATGGCTTTTCCCACCACACACACACATCGTAACTCCCCAAGCTTCCCGACATCACTCCAGACAAAAACTAAGTCACATAAAACAAATGTTAAAAGAATTGAATGAAAACACAAGAGAACCCCATATGAGAGAGTTGTAAAAGTGAAGGAGGCTCATGAAGTTCAGACTGCTTTCTGCCCATCAATGAACTTCCCCCGGTAGAGAGCTGCCGGGGACCAGACCCAGACCTGGAGGTGGAACATATGAGTGGGATACAATGGCTGAGGCCCAGGAGGAGGAAGAGCAGACAGAGGTACACAGAAACCACAAGACAGACAGGGCCGGACACTAAGCAAGGAGATTGCGTGGAGAACATTGAGGGTACCATGTAGGGCACAGTCCTCTCTCTCTGGAGGAGTTGAACCATTTCCTACAGGAAATTACTCTTCAAGGTGAGTTCTGGAAGAGCTCCAACTCTACCTTTCCCGGATACCAGGACTCATTGGGGCTCTGCGCCCTCAGGCATTAAGAAGAGTTATATGTATATGAAACACTTGGTTTAAAAAGGGAAATGCTTGTACAGTTATATTTTAGAAATATTTACTTCAAAACATTTGACATAGAAATATACACTCTTAAATGGGGAAGATTTGGTTATTTGAAAAGGTACTTCTATGAGATCCTCATTCTCTAATTGCACCCCCATAACTAAATGTCACTTTTAAACCTACACCCCCCAGAACTAACATTTAAAATGGGGTATCTGAAAGCATTAGTAGTTTTAAATTAAATGTTGATCCATAGCATTTCCTATTCCTGTAAAGTCTATAAAAAGCTATTTAAGAGCTAAATAGTGCTTTGTTAGCTATTCAGGAAACCAGAGGGCTGTTTAAGAATTAATATCTAAGTGGGCTTTAATTTTAAACTTAACTATTAAAGATGCACGCTCTCCCTGCATGGGGGTCTCTTCTTGTGGTACAGGCACAAAAGGATATCGCATGTCACAGTATGAGGGACAAGTAACCATTCACAGGTTTAGGATGGCGCAGTCACTTTTGTTTCATTTCTGGATGTACAGAATCCAATTTGTTGAGGCTAATCAATGATCAGGTATAAAAATACCTACTCATATGAGATTTGATTTGCAAGAATTCATTGCTACAGACGGGCAGAGGTGCCTTGTAGGAAAACATTCCACTGACTTCAGTCAAAAATGACTTGCCCAGGAGTAGGGGTTGTGGGGACCTACAGACTCTCTCTGCAGGAAGGCAGGTGATGAGAATCCCTCTCAGGCAGCCAGCACTGGTTGGCTGGAGAGCACCCCAAGCACCACTGTGCATGTGCCCGTCACAAGCGTTCACTGAGCAGCGCCCCATACCTAGTGTCCACTAGACTGGAGAGGCAGCCACGAAATGTCAGAAGAGAATTATTGTATAACAAAACCAAATACTTGGTAACCACTCCTGAATCTAGTATAGATCTGATATAAACACCCTCGTTCTCTTTCATGCCTTACTCCCCTTCCGGGCTTAACGGTCTTTTGAGAGTCTCATGGAGCTGTTCTTCTCGGAGCCCATGGCATTACTCCAGAGGAACAGCCAGTCTCCTGAGGCGATCAAAGGCCTCAGTTCCAGGGGAGCCGGAAAGACCAGTGCGGGGTCAACCTGGATATTTCCCCTCAAACAGGGTCCAGAAAATAGGCGGCTGCAAGGCTCGGCGCCTCTGGAACTGCCTGTCAAATCAGCTGCATTAAAAATAGCACAAAGGTCAACTCAGAATTATTGGACTTCTTTGGTTCCTTGATTCGAGTCTCAATCAAGCTTGATGTCCTTGTCTGATTACACAATTTGATTCTGCCCCATAATAAAAATGTCACGCTATTGAGAAGTCACTGTTCTATCTGGAGGGGCCTCTTGAAGATGTTCCAGCATCTGCACAGTGTCCATGAAGCCATGGTGACGCTCTGGGTGAAGTGGGGAGAAGGCTTGCTTCTGGAAGGTCTCAGCTCACACTCCCAGCTGAGTGAGCACCTCCCAGAGGGTCAGCAAGGGCTGGGGACAGGCAGGGAGCTGCAGGAAGAGCAGCCGCAGGACTGCTCTAGGCCTCCACACCCGCACATTTGCAGCTGGGGATGCACTACATGATTAGGTCATGACCCATCCTTGCTGTTAAAAGAGGAACCTGGGGAGGGTACCTCACGGGTGAATTGCACTAGAGTCTGCCTTTTTGCAAAAGAAAACCGAGCCATAATGAAGATAAGTAAGCCCTCCAAAAAGATGCTATTTTTCAAGAATCTCGATTCCTGCCAGTCCAGCAAACACAATGTGGGGGCGCTGTTAGAGGAGGGGACCAAGACTTGGCTCTTTAGGACCTTATCCTCCCAACCAAAGCCAATATTCCAGTGCCTCACCGTGAAAGAGAAGTTTCCAGAACAAATGTGATTTGTAGAAATAGCCAGAAGTAATTCTGATTAAGCACAGCCACAACTGAGGGCAAATAAGGTTACAGTCAATATTTCTACTATGGCTCATAAACCTTAAACAGAAAAGATTTCTAAAGAGGAGTTGTCCAATTTCCTGAGCAAATGCAGTACAGTGAGAAAGAAGGGTTGTACTTCTTTCTCCAGAAGGCTTGGTGGAAACAGGTGCTTTGGGATGCATGCTGTGCAAACATGTATGGAAAAATGTCTATGTCTAAAATCTTTCTGTAGGCACAGCTTATCTATCAAAGATACTCTTAAACTGAGACTTTCAGAGGCAGTGGACACTAAGTATTATTTTTAATATTTGGCCTGTTGAGATTCTTTTATTCCTTCTCTCTAAGAGACCTTCATATGGGTTGAGAAGTAACTGAGCCAAAATCAAGTATACATCTAAAGGAAATGAAAACATTTGTCCACACAGAAGCTCATACAGCAATGGATACAGCAGCATTATTCATAGAGGCCATTATTCATGTTATTTGGGAAACAACCCAAATATATACATCAGTTGAGAAGTGGGTAAACACAGGGGTATATCTGTACAATGAGTACTATTTGGTTATAAAAAGGAAGGAGGTAGTTATATCTACAATGTAAATGGATCTTCAAAACATGACGCTAAGTGGAAGAAGTCATTCACAAAAGACTATACATTAGCCAAGTCCATCCACAAGAAACTTCCAGAACAGAGACATCAACACAGACAGCAGATTAGAGCTGGGAGTGGAAGTAAGGAGAAAGCTGGGGGAAGGGTGAGAACTAAAGCCACAGGGTGTCATTTAGGGGTGATGAGTGTTCTAAAATTGATGGGGGCAATGGCTGTACCTATATGCAAATAGGCTAAAAGCCACAGAATTGTGCATTACAATTGGGTGAAATGCATGGTATGCTAACTGCATCTCAATATACAAATCAGGGCAAATAAAGTTACAGTCAGCATTTCTATAAAGTTGTTAAACTTTTAAAACACACACAAACATGAAAAACCCATATGGTAGTGGCCCCCTTTTAACTCCGCAGGTGTGTCAACATCCTATCCCTGCTCAGCGCTGTCCTAAGCCCCAGCCACCAAGTTGTAGTGGGCAAAGGGCCCTCTTCGGACACACTGGTCTCACCTTCCACAGGAGCAGACGGCCTTCTCTCTCCCTGATGGCTCCGGGGTGCAGCAGGCCCCCAGGGCCCTGGTCTCAGCCAGCTCCTAGGTCCCGTTACTCACCTGGACCCACGCTCCCGTGGAGTCCTTATTGTGACCCCAAAGGGAACCAGAATATCCACGATGAAGGACTTGGCATTTTAGCTAAGACATCTCATCCCTGCCACTGCCTCCATTTATGGAAGACAGGCTCTTCTTCCATATTTCCCAGCTCCGGTTTAATGTTCATCAGAACCCTATACTCTCTCTTACTTGGGGAGGTGACTTAGTGTGGACACCCGGATGGACTACATGGAGGGCATCCAAAATCTTTATCACTCTGCATCACAATCAGCCATAAAGGACTAACAAACTTGTTTAATTTGTCTTTTAAAAATCACCAATATCCTCTTTGTCTTACACTGCTTGAAGCACAAGGAAGAATTGGACACAGTCCCTACCTTGAAAAGATCACAATACTGTTGGCAACTCAATTGTACAAAATAAATATAATGAGAAGGACAGATGCTAGATTAGAGATAAACCCAAAGTTTTTCTGGAGGACATGGTGGGAAAGAGACTAATGTCTCTAGGTTTATAGAAGAACTAGCTTTGTAATGAAGATAGATATAGATATAGATAATGGATATAGATATAGATATAGATATAGATATAGTTATAGATATAGATATATAGATATATAGATGTATAGATATATAAGCATTTTAGTTAAAATGTTTTCATAAAATGTTATTGTGTAATAAGCTTGGATTTACAGAAAAAGTTACAAATATACTACAGAGAGTTCTCCCATACCCTTTACCTTGCTTCCCCCAAAATTAACATCTACATAGCACGATATTAAGCCCAGGAAATTTGCATTTGTGCAATACTACTGAGCTTCAGACCTTCCTCAGACGCCCCAGTGTCCCAGGACTCAGCACAGGCCACCAGGCTGCATTTCCTCAGCCTGCTTCTTCACGCTCCTCAGTCGGTGGCATTTTCTTGGTCTTTCTGCTTTTCTAACCAAAAATCACTATTTCTTTTAAAGTAAAAGATAATCAACTGCGAGCATACCATATGGCTCAACCTGATGGTATTACAACGGCTGAAGTCACACGGTCTGCGTGCCATGTCTGTGGACGGGCAGTGCCCACTGGTGTTCAGCATGAGGCCCATCAACATGCAGCAGCCTGGCCGCACCGGGCATCGATCAAGAGCACCGGCTTCAATGCCAGGTCCGGCACTAACCAGCGCATGACCTGGGGTGCTTTCCCTATCACCGCTGTGTTTTGTAGTGTATCTGAAGCACAGTCCTCACCTCCACTGCACTGTGGAGAGGGTTAAATGAGGTCATTTCTGGAAAGCACTCGGCACATGGCCTGGCATGTGAAAGTATTTGCTGTTGCTACTTTTCTTCCTGAATACCTTAGATTCTCTATATCGCTATTACCCCAAGCCCCACCAGTTCTCACTCATTCCATGAAGGCTCGGTAAATATCAGCAAGTCAAGCAATGATGTGTGTTTCAGAAAGGACACAGTAGGGGTGACAAGCAGGAGGAACAGGAGCATCCTGAGGAAAATGAGTGGTAGGTAAATCACTGAAACAACCAACATGAGGCATTAGCGCATATAGCCAATCACTAAAGCTTATCTGAGCTATGTCCCTTCTATGATGGGGCTGTGGAATCAGTGGAAGACACACCCATGGCAAACAGGATGTCGGTTGGGCACTGGCGAATTTCAGATGACCACAGGTACCGTTAGTGGCACTGCAGAGCTACTTCCACAGATCGCTGGAGAACTTAGACCACAGGGTGACCTTTAGGATGCCACTGAAGCTGAGAAGCTCCATGAATAATAATTCATTAGCCCTTCGTAGCAAGCTGTGGTCCTCACTAATGAAGAAACAGTTTAACAAAGAAATGTGCAAATTATCGACTGTTAAAGAAGATACTTGATGAACAGCTTCATCAAATTACGTTTAATTCTGCCATTTTAACTGCCTCCTGTGGAGCTTAACAGCAGCATCAAGAACAGCTCCTGCCTAGAAAATCTGAAACAAAACAATAACATTTTCTGTTTGGTTCTGATAGAGTCTCTTTCCTCATTTTGCCAGAAAAAAAGAGGGGGTGTGAGGGGGGCACGGTTTGCACATATCTATATTTGGTCCACAAACTCTCTTCTTATAAAAAAAAATAATAACAAACAAAAATAAAAAGAGTAGGCTATGAATTATTCTATTTGTATAATTTTGATGAATGACCTTACACTATTTCCGTAGAAGAGAACTGGTAGAAAGATGACTTGTGAGTGCATCAAAACAAAACACATCAATCATTAGCAGCCAGTACAAATCCATTACACATTCACCAGTCCTGTTAGATGAAGGAATGTCGTAGGCAGAAATTGTATTGATTTCATCAGAGAATTTTCATCAGATATTGTATTGATTTCATCATTTTATATTTGATAACACAAAATAACAAATGTGGGCTGTGGGTAGCTCTGGTACATTCACAGCAAAGAGAGTTCATATGACTCTGGAAATCAGAAGGGCAGGCTTAGGGGCGGGGGAACCCAGGCTAAACCTAAGCTTGTGCAGTGGTCCACAAGAGGAGAGAATTTGGGGGAGGGGGGTTTAGATAGTGGCATAAAGTCATATATAGTAATAAAAGCATAATATGCTAATTAGACCAGATGTCCTTCTGGATGACCTTCCTGGACGAAGCCAGGGCTGCTAGGGAAGCCTGGGTCCAGGAGGCCTGCTGACATCTGGGGAAAGGAAGGCCTACTCTCATATGGATTTCATGCATTGGGCCTCCAGTGCTAATATATCAGCACATGATATGACACTCAAAGAACCGGTGTTCTGGTTAGTGTTTGTATCAACCCAAAGGAGACTGTTTTCTCAGGATGATGTATAATCTAGCTTGGAGTCATCAACAAGGAAATCAATTGTTCTCAAAGACACTCAGAGAGATCTGATTTAAGAGATAATTATCAAACCATGCTTTCGGATTTAGTTGAGCTTGAGCATATACTTAGTTTTAGACAACTAGATGGGAAAATGCTGAAGAAGGTAATTCAAGTATAGGCGTTCTGAAGGAAGTCTGGTGTTCAGTAACAAGCGGTAGAACTCTCACTTCCTTCTGAAAGATGAGAGCTCACTCAAAGAAGTGGGCCCACATTTGGGATATGTTTTTTTAAATGTCTGATTTTCAGTTAATTTAAGGCTTACAGAAAAGTTGTAAAAGTGGTATGGAAAATTCCCAGAAATCTCTTGCCCAACTTCCCCTTCAGTTCATATCTTAAATCAACCTAGAACAATTACATAAAATTAAAATTTTAACATTGGTACAATTCTAGTAACTAAACTGAAGACTATTGGTATTTTTTAAGATTTTGTTAGTTTCCATTGATATCTTTGGGGGGAACAAACTATTAAGATCAATACTAACAAAGTATAACCCATTCAGAATAGGACCATCAAGAGGCAGGGGATGCCGAAACCGGTTTGGCTCAGTGGATAGAGTGTCAGCCTTCAGACTGAAAGGTCCCAGGTTCAATCTGATCAAGGGCATGTTCCTTGGTTGCGGGCACATCCCCAGGAGGGGGTGTGCAAGAGGCAGCTGATCAATGATTCTCTCTCATTGATGTTTCTAACACTCTATCCCTCTCTCTTCCTCTCTGTAAAAAGAAAAAATCAATAAAATATTTTTTAAAAAGAGGCAGAGGATTTGGGGACTAGGTAAGGAAAATTGAAAGTAGCACTTTTGCCTCTTTATCCAAACTTCCTTCCTTGGTGATCCTGGTCTAATGGTTGCCACTATCAGCTGTATTCTGATGACTCTAATATCTGTATCTCTAGCCCAGTCCTCTCTCCTGAATTCCCAATACCTCCTACAATCACCCAACTGACATCTCTACCGGCCTCCTAGTAGACATCTCAAAGTGAAGACCTCTAACCAAACTCTTCATCTCTCAATGTTCCTCTTCATCTGTCTATATACAGAATGTAACCACTTTACACAGTTACACATTTACCAAACATCATCTCATGGAATAACTTCCTTTCTGATCTCCGTGCTCCCATTCTTGCTTCTTTTACCTCAGTTTCTAACACTGCATCCACTGCAATCTTGAGATATTCGAATTATTTTAATCAAACTCACCAATGGCTTCTGATCTCACTCTACATAAAAGCCAAAACCAAGAGCAACTTGCAAAGTTTGTATCACTAGTCTGCCGTCACCTCTCTGCCATCGTCTCCCAGGTTCACTCCACACACAGAACCATTTCCTAGCCATTCCTCATCAGGCACAATCTCACCTCAAGGACTTCATCTGCTTTTGCTCAGGCCCAATATGTATTTATCCCAGAGATTTGCTTGGTTGACTCAATCATATTCTAGTCCTGGCAAAGTGAGATATTCCTACACCGAATACTGAATTACAACTTTCATTTTGATTCCCCCAGATGTTTTATTTTATTTTATTTTATTTTATTTATTTATTTATTTATTTATTTTGGCTCTTTATGCAGCACTGTGATCACAGAACCATTTTCTAGGCCTTGGCAGAAAGCACTTTCAAACAGCACAGGAATTGCCTGGTGACAAGAGATTTGGACAGAGGCCACTCTGGGTAGCTGTATGTGATGTATATACAGCTACCCAGAGTGGCCTCCATTAATCATGAGGCAAATTTTTCCATAATAAACACCACAGGACTCACCTCCACCTCCCTTAATCAGGCCTGGCTATTACTACCACTGCTACTGCTACTACTATAACTACTAAACGTGCTACACTATATTTACTTATATTACTACTAATACTATTTTATCTTCATTATTTTTTCAGCTACCTAGCCTTTCCTTTATAATATTACTGCAAGAGTCTCCAAATATTTTTTAGGCCTTATAACACTGAACACGTTGTCAATATTTATACTCAAATTGCCGAATAAAGGAATGCCAATTTTATTAGCAAAGGGGTATTAGTAAAGGCGAATGAAAGCTAGTAGACAGACAGGCATTCATGCATCATGGTGACATTTCAATTTACCTCCAGCTCCTCACAGACTTTCAGGACAATGAGAGTCAGCGCTCGCTCATTCAATCTGGGGCACAGAGGGTCTGAGCAAAGAACGCTATTAGTCAATTCTTCATATAATCAACCCAAAAGATCCAAGATAGGAGAATTGTTGATGCCTTAGCAAATGTATCAGTAACAGCTTGCTGAATACCCCTGTCTGTGTCCCTGAAATATCAGTGGAGGCAGACTAATATTAACATTATGGATTAGTACAAATTATCTGTAATAGCCAGATACATCCTTGCTATGCACTGAGGTTGTAAACTATCTGATTACTCTGCTGTTGCTAGCTGGGGAGATGAAATGGCTAGGCCCTATAGGAAAGATCCAGCCACAGGAAGAAGCACATGTACAAACATGGTCTCTGTAGAGCTACTGACAAAGGAGAGCTAGCAGATGGCTGGGGTCCACTGTGGCCACAGATAAACTACCAGCCTCCTAATCCTTAAGTACCCATCATATTTGCATTTTTCAGCTTACCTTGCCTCCCCATTTGGGAATGTTCATAATTTAGGGGAGAAACAAACCATACAACTTCGACTCTTCATACATTGTGTTGTTGGTTATATGTATTTTTTGTTGTTGTTATTAATCCTTACCCAAGGATATTTTTTTCCATTGATTTTTAGGCAGAGTGATACCGAAGGGGAAAGACTCACAGAGAGAAACACTGATGTGAGCGAGACACATCCATCAGCTGCCTCCCACACACACCCGGACTGGGGCTGGGGGATGGAGCCAACAACTGAGGTACGTGCTTTTGATCAGAATTAAACCTGGGACCTTGCAGTCTATGAGCCAATGCTCTATCCACTGAGCCTAACAGTCTAGGGTTCTATTTTTTCTATTTCAATTTTCTCCCTCATTTCTCAAAATGATTCCCACACTAATTTATTCCAACAGAGGAAGGCAGATGAAAGTATATGGAGAGAGGTTTATTAAAAACTTATTGACTGGATATCTCTGTGCAACAACAGCATAATGAGCATACAATTTGTCCTCTACAAGTAGAACCTGCTCCTGGTGAGCTTCTCAGTCCTTATTTCTGATATATACTTAAAGCACATACTAGCAAAGTTAATTTTTTTAAATATATATTTTATTGATATTTCACAGAGAGGAAGGGAGAGAGATAGAGAGCTAGAAATATCGATGAGGGAGAAACATCGACCAGCTGCCTCTTGCACACCCCCTACCGGGGATGTGCCCGCAACCAATGTACATGCCCTTGACAGGAATCGAACCCAGGACCTTTCAGTCCGCAGACCGACGTTCTACCACTGAGCCAAACCGGTTTCAGCACAAAGTTAATTTTTTTCTCAGGTTTTCTACCTGTAGAAATGTAAACAGTAAATAAGATAAACTATGCACAGGGCTTAAAAGTTGGCTTATACATTGAGTGGCCAGATTATTATGATCTCTGAATGCATAATAATCTGGCCACTCAGTGTATATCTATCTATCTAATAAAAGGCTAATATGAAAATTGTCCCTTCGCCCAGGAGTTCAGCCAGCAGATAGGCTGGCCAATCACCCATGTCCCCTTCCCCTGGCAAGGTTGGCCGGACCCCACCCATGCACAAATTCATGCATTGGGCCTCTAAAACACACACCACACACACACATACACACAGTGGCCAGATTATTATGCGTTCAGAGGTCATAATAATCTGGCCACTCAGTGTAGTTGCCTTAAATCCTTCACAGGATGATATAGGGCATAAAAAAACAAATGTCAAATATAGTACAAATTAAACCACACATTAGCAAAGAATCTATTTGGCTTCAACGACCTATTCTAGCACATTTATTAGTTCAGCAATGCATGCCAGACCCTTGAATTTAAGAATGGGAAGATATAGAAAGAGCATAATTTACTCACTCATGTGTCCTCTGACACTATGCAAACTCAAGTTAGAGAAAAATGGGTAATATGTGATATTAGTGAACAACATGTAGTTAGTTGGCAGCTTACTGGGTCTAGGCACTCTGATTGGTGTGCAAGATAAAAAACAGGTAATGAAGTAGTCAGGGAAACTCTGGGCAATCTTGGCATTATCAGAACTATGTTGTGCTTGAAGCTACCAGCTATACAGTGAGACATAATGAGTTGATTGCCACCTGTATGGTGTAAATGTAGAATATCTCCCATATTTTTTCTAATAATGAAAATATAATCCCATTAAGTTCACCATTTTTTCCTGTGAAAATCATCCATACCATCACAGCAAATAGGTATTTTACATCCATGTGTATTCCTGTATTACCTTACAATCATAAGCCACAGATTTGTCTCCCTAAGAAGCATAATAGTTAAATATGAATGAGCCCTTGAAAATAAGATGTAATATCGTCCATTCAAAAATAGTCAATTATTTATAGTTAAGTGTTTATTTAATTTCATGATCAATAAATTATAATTAATTTAAAACAAGTGTATTAAATTATTAACCCTCTAGTTTTCACCATTAACATCACTAAGCATCCATCCTAACATCTCTATGTGTGTGTGTGATGTATAAGTGAAAATATATATATATATATGTATACACAATACATATACCTTTGTATACAGATGCTATATTAACTGATAGAATTGTAAAAATTGCAATCATACAATACATTCAACATTTAATAAGAAATGTCAAATTCTTGCCATTTATATTCTCTTTTGTAACCATAATAACCACAGTTGCTTATTCTGTATTTCTTTCTTTATTTATGTACTCAGGGCTCACTACATTTTTTACATAGTGCATTTCAGACTTTTAATATTATTTCATTAGTGTAAGAGTAGTTTTACTCAAAAACAATATGGGAACATATTTTCTTGAATTATTTAAAAATATATTCTAATAATTCTTTTTCTTAAATAGGGGCTTGCTTGGCTACACAATACTAGTTTGTATCCCACTCTATTTTCCTCAGATCATGTGTAGATATTGTCTATGTTGGGGTTTTTTTTAGAAATACTATAGTATACGTTGAAATAGAGATGCGTGAGGCCCAGTTTTTCCCCTATGTAGTGACTAATATTTCAGGCCTGGATAATAACAACTTTCCTTAATTTATGGTTAGTATTCTTATCAGGACTCCTGGCGCTGGCCTATATTCTCTAAACTACCATTCCAATCTCTCTCTTTGATTACAGCTAACACCGCTGGGCAAAACACAGAGCAAATTACTTCTGAAATGTAAACAAGGGCAGGCAGATTAGAGACAAGTCAACACCACCACAGAACAAGCAGTAGGGGGTGGGGGGGATTTATAGCTTTTTCCCTCCTCTACCCCTCACCTTTGACCCCCAGGATGGGCTTAGCTGCAAAATACAGCAGGTATAGAAAGCAAAAACACAAAAAGCAAGCAGCATAGCCTACCAACCAGGAGAAATTCCTCCATTCTAGTGATACCACAGGGGTAGGGGGCCCCAGACTACTTAAGGGAATCCTTTCTATCTTTCTTTCTTCATTTGTTTGTTTGAGTGCTTGTTTATTCCTTTATCTTTCTTCTCTCCTGGTCCTACCTCACTGCAGAAATGCCTTCTACAGGGATTGTGGTAAGAGCACAGGCATCTAAAGTCCCAGAGACAAGCTCTCCCTTCTGGATTCAAGGCCAGGAAAGGGCCCTGAGGGCTGGAATGTGCCGGGGATTCTGGAGAGGCCAGAGCTGGGGCTAGAGAGGCCCCAATTCTGAGGACTCACTGAAAAAACTTCTCATCTGACTGCTAAGTGGAACATGCATGTAACAAGTACATTATGGCTTTAAAAACAGAAGTATGATATAAATAAATACCACCCAGTCCCAGAATAACCCATGAGTGGTATATTTACAGAGCAGACAAAAATAGCATAACAAAGTCTATTGAAACCAAACTGACATTGGCTCCCTTGCCCAACGATGAGACAAACCTCGGCTAAATAATAAAAAAGTATTCAGCAGGACCCAGAGTCTCACATTATTATAATAATAAAACTTTTAGGACAGAATCCAAAATTATTTGAAATAAAATATCAGAATCAGACTGCTGAAACCCAAGGATAAAGAAAGTCTTGAAGGCAGCCACTGAAAAGTGACATTACACATCAGTAAACAAATGTGGATTTGTCATCAGAAACCACAGAGGGTGTGTGTGTGTGTGTGTGTGTGTGTGTAGTGTAGTTGAAAGTATTACGGATGTCCCAATTTTTCCTCCCTTTGACCCCTTCCACCCAGCTCCTGCCCCTCACCAGGGCTTTACCACACTACAATTTATATCCTTGGGTTATAAATATTTGCATTTAAGTCCTTTGGTTAATCTGTTCCCACCCCCACCCCCACCTTCCCTCTGAGATTTGTCAGTCTGTTCCATGTTTTTGTGAATCTGTATCTATTTTGTTCATCAGTTTCTTTTATTCATTATATTCAATGTATAAGTGATATCATGTTATACTGATCTTTCTCTCACTGACTTGTTTCACTTAGCATAATACTCTCTTGGTCCCTCCATGCTATCTCAACGGGTACGAGATTTTAATTGCTGAAAGAAAACATCAGTCCAGAACTTATTATTCAATGAAGATATCCCTTAAGAAGAAAGAAAAAAAAAGATATTCTCAGGTAAAGAAGTCTTAAAGACTAAACCTATTCTATGGGGACATCTGTAATAGTGCCAACAATAAAAAATAAAGTTAAAACAACACTAATTATGTTCTGAAGGAAATGCTAAAAGAAATACTTCAGACAAAAGAAACTAGTATCAGAGGAAAGCTTAGAACTACTAAAAAGAAAGGAGAGAAACAAATGGCAAATATCAGAATTAATATGCCAGACTGGTTTTCTCTGCTTTTGCAATGTGTATTAGAGTTGAAAGTAAAAATTAAAACATTATATAGTGGGTTTATAATGCATAATAAATGATAAGACAAAGTAAAGGCTTAAGAGATCTATATGCGTGGAATGATTCTAGATTTTATTTTCAGTGAAAAATATTAACCCTTAAGAAGACTGAAATTATAAGAATGCATATTATAGCTCTCAGAATACCTGTATGTGATTATATATACATATACCAATAGTTATAATAAAATAGCACAGTAAAAATAGTCAACTAATGTGAAAACTAGCAAGGCAGTTGGACAGTGGAACAAAAGTATAGGGGAAAATCAAACTAATAATAGTAAAATGGTAGACTTAAGTTCAATCACAGTCAATCATTAGTCATTAGGGAAATGCAATTTAAAATCACTCCAAGATACAACTACAAACCTAGTAGAATGGCTGAAATTAAACAAATTAAAATTAAACAAATTAACATTTGATAATACCAAATGCTATAAAACATGTGAAGTAACAGAAACTCACTCACTGATGGTAGTAATGCAAAATGATATGACCATTCTGGAAAACAATGTGACAGTTCCTTATAAAGATACACATATTTGTAACATATAATCCAGCAACCATACTCCTAAGTATTGAACCAAGAAAATGTATGTTCACACAAAATCTTGTGTGTTAATGTGACACACATACACACACACACACACACACACACACACACACACACATCTTCAAGTAGGAAATGAATAAACAAATGATGGCACAAAGATACAGTTGAATACTACTTAGCAATAAAATGAAGGAACATTGATAAATGCATCGATACTTTTCAAATGTATTACATTATAAAGAAATGGGATTCAAAAGATAACATAGGATATGTTTCTATGTATATGACATATTATGGGAAAGTCAGAACTAGCTTAGCAGGAATCACAGCAGGGCTGTCAGAAGTGGAGAAGGCGGAAGAATTAACTATCCAGGGAAGCATGAAAGGAAATGGGTGGAGGGGATGGATGTGTCTTAATTGTGATGCTGACATGATTTCATTCATTTGTCAAAACGCAGAGATCTACCCATAAATACAGTGAATTTTATGGTATGTACACTTAAAAAATAGGTTTTAAAAAAGCTGCCCAAGAAATAACATAATCTTGGTATAAATCAGGTTTGTTCTATTTCAACCCACTTTTAATTTCAGGTGCAGGCTCTTCTATTTCACAGACAACGGATTCCTTTTATTGGATCATCTTTCTATGTCCTAAAACTGCTGTCTTCTCTCCCTGCTCTGTGCTTCTTCTCTTTTATGCACTGTGATTATATTTGCTATCTTTCCTGTAAATAGTCAATTTTCAGTTATATTTCTTGTGTTTGCTAGTCATTTTTACTTATTTTGCTTGTTTTAAATTTTTTTCTAGATCCCCCTTTTTTTCCCCTCTTTCACTTGTTTTGTTAGCTTTTTGGTAGGTGTGGACTCTTAATTAATTAATTAACTAATTAATTAATTATTTTTTAGTGTAAAGCACCAGGGAGAATTTTCTTCTCTTCCATGGGTTACTTTTTCTCTCAGAGTCCATGCTGTTTCGTCAATTGCTTCCCTGCCCACCCACCGGCTGGCCTGAAATCTGATTACAGTTTGCATTCGGTTCCTCCTCACCTCGCCAACACTGCCCAGACTTTCTATTTTATGATGCTATGCAGGGAGTTTCTGTATGTCTCCTTCTACTTTCTTGTCTATGAAACAGTTTTTGTTGTAGTTAAGCCTCATCTGAAAAGATTTTCCCACTGATTCTTAGAGAGAGTGGGGAGGAGGGGGAGAGACAGAGAGAGAAACATCTATGTTAGACACATGGATTGGTTGCCTCCCCATGTGTCCGAACCAGAGCCAGGGAGCAGCCTGCATCCGAGGTACATGCCATGCCCTCGAATGGAATTGAACCAGGGACCCTTCAGTCCATGGGCCAATGGTGTATTCACTGAGCCAACCAGCCCAGGCAGCTCTACCTTTGGGGATGGAACATTTATGGAAGGTGTGGGCTCAGTGTAGGGTTGACTCATTCCTGGGGAGAATACCTTGGCTCGGATCTCTGTAGAGAATTTACTGAACGTGCGTGTCGTGGGTTCATTCTTCTTATTGGGAGGAGTGCCGGGAGGAGGGAGTCCAGATTTAGCGCCATCCCCCAACTTTTTGTAAGCCTTGGACACTGGCTTCATCCACAGAATCCACGCTGGCATCATCACAGAATTCCCCAGTTCGCTCCGTTTTTCACAGCAGCTTACTCAGGTCACCTTGGGATAGCGTTCAGTTCATGTTACTTCCCATTTGGGGAAACTGAGGGTTCTCAGGCCAAATTGGTGAACTTCAGAAGCAGGAGGAGGAGCAAGAAGATTGAGGTCACACAGTTACAACCTTTGGCCCGTTCCCTTGATCAGCAGTTCATAAAGTTGATAACACTGTTTCATGCTCCACCCCCCACCCCCTACCCCTGCCCAAACACACACTTTTGAAATGTATCTGATGCTGGTATTGTCTAAATGGATTTTTAGATCTTATGGTGACTTTATTAGTAACTAGATGAAGAGGATGCTGTCATCTGGCTTCCCCTACACCAGTGTTTGCCAAAGTGTGGTACGCGTACCCCCAGGGGCATGGGAAGAGTTTGGTGGGGGTACGCATTGCACCAGAGTTTGGTGCGGATATGCACTACACCGTGCTTAGCTGCACCTAATTCTATGTTCTCATGAGTCAAGTCAAGACAGTCTTGTGACGTGGGAGATGGTCCGGTGTGCAAATAAATGTTATTTATAATATAACTTTTATTTATATATGAATAATTTTATTTGCCATTTATTATTATTTTGTATATGTACCAAAAAAATAAAAAATAAATATATTTTGATTGTTATTAAAATACATCCTTTTTTTGACGAGGGGTAATCAGCAAAAGTTTGGGAAACACTACACCATCTTTACAAACAACATGCTTCTTAAAAAATTTCAACATCAGTTGGGGGGAAAAGTGCAGTTCAATATAAAGACAGCACAATCATACAAATCTCGTTTTAAAAAAAAAGAAACTTCCTTAGAATGTCATGCTTTTATTTGTTAAACATGTTTAATCAAAGGATGTCTATACAATACCCATTAAGGCTCTCCAAGCTTATTTCAATATGAACAGGAGATAATGTTTCATTGTCAAGAAGCCCAAATAATTATATTCTATACCCGGGTAGCAACTGAATAGAGTTTGCAAAGCAGAAGGTTAATGTCTCTTTGTTAACCAAGAAAAGGCTTTACATTCTAAGCAAAATGTGGCTTTTCTTGAATTTCAAAGGCATTGGAGTAATTTCCCAGGAGGCTGTCTCAAGGCAAGGCCAGTCTAACAGAGGGGTGAGGGGGCATCTGTAGTGGGTGCCAAGAATCGATGGCTTCCCGCCCCTCCCCCCAGTGCCTCCCCCGCTAATTTCTATCAGCTGGACACTGCCATCAAAGGCTGCTATTTCACCAGACAGGTCTGTGTTAAAATGGCTGTGGACCGTTGGGGCCTAAAGCTTAGGGAGAGATCTGCAGGGGAAAAGTCATGCTTTATGGGGTCTAACACACGTGTTATCTGATAAAGCAGTGGGTCCTGGGAGACACCAGACTCGGCCTGACTACTGAGTAGGATTCGGGTGAGAATGCAGTGCAAGGGGAAGCTGCCTGCATCCCATTTCCTTCTTGTCAGCAGTTTTTCTATCCCAATTACACATACATATTTTAGGTTAATTAACTTTTAATAGTCTCCAAATGATTAAGTTAATTACTTTCCACTTTAGCTGCAATTTCTCTCCCAAAGTTGAGAGCCTGGCAACTGAGGTGTCAGATGCACAGTGGCGGAGGGAACTGGGTGTTGAGTACAGGAGTCTACAGCTCCCTGCCACTAGCTGAGTGACGGTCATCCTGTTCCGGTTATCAGCGGCAGTTCCCACGGTAACTGGGTGGCGGGGTCTGCTGGGCTCACCTTGTCAGACAGCCTAGCAAAGCCCCTGTCTAAAAGCTCCGTTTGAATAAAGAGGGTAATAACAATAAGCATCCCTGAGTGCATCAGTGAAATTATATGTGCACAGCATGGCGTCTAGTGTGCATGAAAAGCACTTAATAAACGTTAGGCCTGAGTGTGAGCGGTGAAGGCTCTGACATCTTCTCTCACTTGCAAGCTAACAACTCACCTGCCATAGCTTCACGGACATGGGAGGAAGACCCAAGATTTCTGAGACTTCGTTACACAAAGAATAAGTAGACAAGTATCACATGGTCTCACTCATATGTGGGCGCTAAGTAACACAATAAACTGAGGAACAGAGTGGATCCAGAGGCACGGAAGCATGGAGCAGAGTGTGGAATCTCCAGGGAAGGTGGGGAAGCGGGAAGGGAAGCCAGGGGAAGGGTAATGAACCAAGGACCAAGACCTTTTGTGCATATATGCATGGCCTATGGCCACAGACAAAGGGGCGGGGAGGGCTGGGGTAGGGGACAGGGGTGGGTTGAAGGGGGTCATGGGGGAGAAAAGGTGACATACGTAGGTAATACTTCCAACAATGAAGAATTATTTTTAAAAATGACCTAGGATTTAAACTATTTTTTTAAATGAAAAATAAAAATATCTTCCTCTTAAAAAAACAAAAAACAAAAAAACAAGTAGCATAAGCCTCAAGTTCCTAGTGCTCCCTTTGCCTCTCTGAGTCCCCAGGGGCAACCCAGCACACACACAGGGACCCAATCCTTTAAACTGGGCTGAAGACAGCTGCCTGCACTTAGCCCTGGAGGGAGGCATCACCTTTAATGTTTTGGTCAGTAAACAAATCTGCCCTCCAATCTGAAGGGAAATGTCTCTCCTCTCCAGCGTCATTTGCTCTACAAACAACCTTATAGTCCATCAGAGCTTCTGCTCACTAGGGTAAGGAGCTCCCAAATGCCTAAGGAAGGCACATTTCTTAGGTGAAATGGATGTAGGGAATCCCTTCCAGAGGACACTGTGAAAGAAACAGGATAAGGAGTGGCTGGAGGTTGGAATCCTGGCGGGGTGGGGAGGGCTGTGTCATTGTATGCTAGGATTCAGCTGGCGCCTGAGAGAGACAAAGTGCATGTGTGTGCCAGTGTGTGCCTGCGTGTGCAAGTGTGCCTGTGTGTGTGCCTGTGTGTGCAAGTATGTGGGTTTGGCTGGAAATGTGGAGGAAGGATTATTAACATGTACTGACGGCCTGTCAGGTAACAGGCACTGCATTAGGTAATTTGGGGTCGCCTTTAAGAGCCGAAGGCTTTGAAACCAGACACACTTTGTTTGCATCAGCCTCTGCCACTCATTAGCTGTGTCAGGCAGGCAGGCACCTGACAGTCATGTTCCTAGCGAGCGTCGGGCACTAATGAAGCCTCAGTGTCCTCGGCGTGCGGGTTACAGGAGATCCCGCACGCACAGCACCCGTCCGCCGGGCGCAGGGTGAGCGCCACACAAATGCTCACTGTCTTCCTCACATCTCTCCACGAATTGTCTGACAATCCTAATTATTGCCATTTTTCATCTCGGAAAACCATTGTTCAGCAAAAGTCGTTGAGAAGCCAGTCTTAGGTTACACCGCGATAAATGTCAAGTCTCAGACTTTACCCGGGTCTGACTCTAAATTCTGAATTTCTAAAACTCTTTGTACTGCACCACCAAGGCAAAGGGAGGAAGTATTGCTTCTCTTGTTTTTTTTTTTTTTTTTTTTTTTCTAATACAACAGGCAATGTAAATAACTAAAGGCAAGGTAAATAACTAAAGAAACAATATTCAAAAATACATAAACACAAGTCCTTAGACACACTGCAGGATGCTTCTAAATCTCAAGTGGAATGTTATTTCTGCCCCGTCACTGGAGTCCTGTTTTAGACACTGCCAGTTCAGAGGATAATAAGCCTTGTTTGGCCAGATTTAACATTATTGCAGATTCCACTCAGCCCCATGTCTGTTCCCTTGAGCTGGTGTAACAGCCTTTCTGCAGTGCGCCTCCCCACTCCCTATCACAATGTCACCCTATCAGCCGGGCAATATTTTCTCCTGATTTGGATTCTAATCCGAAGCAATGGTGCTTCATTAAAAACATTAGTGTTTACCTGCTTTTCAGTTAAATGTTTTCTTCATATTTTTTTCTACTTTAATCAAATTTAATAAAATTTGAAAATGGATACCTAATCCACAGCTGATTCTACCCCAAACAATTAATAAAATATGATAAATAAGAAGGTTCCACAGAGTTTTGTATTTATTTATTTTATTTTTAATTCTTTATTATTGAAAGTATTACATACGTCCCCTTTTACCCCATTGCCCTCCTCCATCTCCCTCACCCCCCCCACGTCTTCACCCACCAATTGTGTCTATGGGTTATGCATGTAGGCATATGAGTTTCTTGGCCGATCTCTTCCCCCACTCCCCTCCCCTCCTTCCCTCTGAGGTTTGACAGTCTGTTCCATGCTTCTATGTCTCTGGGTCTATTTTTGTTCATCAGTTTATTATTTCTTGCAAGTGAGGACAGTTACCAACCCAATCCTTTTGGAGCTGCATATTCTTTTTATACCTGACACAGTATGACTGTCAATGTTCTCAGCAAACACACACCGCACCCGTGGCCATGACAAATTAAACAGACAGGACGACATCTCAGTCAGCAGGCACTACTGTGACTTAACGATGCCTGTGGCCAGGCTGCAGTGCAGTGTCCTACGGACCGCCCCACAGAGGAAGCCCACCTGTGCTTTATGGATGGAAAGCAGGGTGGGAACAGCTGGCCTGCGGGCCATACCCGGCCCAGGGGATCATTTGGTCTGGCCCTGCCAAGGCGTGAGGGGGTGAGTTGATACAATGTTTGACCAAATGCAGCAGGCTAATATTCAAGGTGGCAATTTTGTATGGCCCACGAATGGTTATAATAAATACCCTAATGGCCTTTGGCAGAAGAAAAGGTTCCCCACCCCTGATTTAGATGCAGAGATCTTTAAAGTCAAAAGGGGGCACGGCCATGCCCATGTCAAGCCCACTGCACAACGGTCAGGGACTGGTGGCCGGTGGGAGGGAGAGAGGTGCTCACGGCCACGGAGCTGCGGAGGAACGTGTTGAGGAGGACCCAGAGCCTTGGCCAATTTCACCTCAATGGCAGCTTATTCTGCTCAGGCCAGGAGCTGCCTGCCCGCATCCTCTCACGTGGAGGGGATCCCTGTGAAAGGAGGCAGGGCCGATCCGGGCCACACACCTCCCGCTCTGCATGCACCCCTTCCCGAGGGCAGATCCCTACGTAAGGCCTGGAAACGATTTGCAGCTTGATCTCTCAAAGAGAATTAGATCCTGCAAACAAAACAAGCCAACAAAAACCTCAACCAATATTCAACTGGTTTATTAGAGAACTAAAGGAGGGCAGGAGATTGAGAGTTGCTATGACAACTAGCAGCAAGCATGAACAAAAGGTTGCTCCCGGCTGTCTCCCTGCACCGGGAATCAGGCACCGGCCCACCTCCCCCTGCCTGCCTTCTCCTCCCCGCACCACTTCCCTCCCCACAACCCACTTCCTCCAGCCCGCCGGGGTGTCAGGGAAGGGAGCCACCTCTGGTGGGGAGGACGCAGGGAGCAGGTCACCCTATGCCAGTATTTACGGTAACAGGAAGACTCAAGTAAAACAAGCTGCCCTTGCACTGAGGGGCTTAACAGGGAAAAGGGGGGCAAATTCAAAACTAAGAGCCCTAGTCAGTTTGGCTCAGTGGATAAAGCATCAGCCTGTGAACTGAAAGGTCCCAGGTTCTATTCTGGTCAAGGACACATGCTGTAGATGTGGGCTCGATCCCCAGTAGGGGGCGTGCAGGAGGCAGCCAATCAGTGATTCTCTCTCACCATGGTTGTTTCTATATCTCTCTCCCTTTGCCTTCCTCTGCAATCAATAAATATATATATATATATATATATATATATATATATATATATTTTTTTTTTTTTTTTAAATACAAAACTAAGAGGGCCACCTCTCAGTGCCAGCTGTACCTAGAACCTGGAATAGGAAGGTCTTTGTGTGGCATTCACTGACCTGCCACCGCCCACTGAAAATTCTATGCCATCAACTTGGACTGTTGGACTGGCTGTGTCTGGATCTGACAGAGTGCCTGGAAAGAACATTCCAAGGTCCCAAATCAGAATTAAATAATTTCCATCATTTTCGACATTTTAATTTCATAAGTTATTGTTTCTTTAAAAATATTCTTTTCAGTTTTTTTCTTTTTTAATACTTTTTGTTGACTTCAGAGAAAGGGGAAGGGGGAGATAGATAGAAACATCAATGATGAGAGAGACTCATTGATCAGCTGCCTCCTGCACTGCTGGGGATCGAGCCCACAACCGGGCATGTGCCCTGACTGGGAATCGAATAGTGACCGGCTGGTTCATAGGTCTATGCTCAACCGTCTGAGCCATACCAGCTGTGCTCTTCATTTTGTAAATGAAACACCCACTAGAAAAGGGTGGTAATTAACTCTGAGTCTGACTGATTAGGCAAAGGTATAAAGATTTTCAGGGCATATTACACAAAATGCCGACACTGTGAATTAGACCCATTCCTAGCCAAAAAGTTAACTCTGTTTATGACTAAAATTAAAATAATCAGTGACTTACCTCTGTGAGGACAGCACAGGCAGAGAATGAATGAGCGAATTGGGGGAAAGCTGAGTACAGACCCCAGCCTCCTACCTCACCCCTCACCCTCCAGTGCACCCCGAGCGGAGGGACACATGTTTCTAAACTTCAGTCCCTCACAAAGGAACCTGTTCTCCCTGGTCTGATTCCCATCCCCTCTGCTGAGCCGCACAGCCTGTCCATTCAAAATCAACAGGAACCCTGTGCGCTTGGAAAGAAACGCCAAATTGTGTACAGAAACAGAGCACGCAAGTTATGCATGAAGGGTTTTCAATTCTCACAACACAGGCAAATGTATCTCTACCAATCTGGACACCATTTAGAAAACAGAAGATATTGCACTATATCAGTAGTTTGCTGTTGGGCTGTGGACAGAATCATTTGTCAAAATACCAGCACATGAATAAAGTCCAACCGTGTTACTGAATCGGAGAGGAAGGGGTATATCAAGTGGGTTATTGACTAGGACTCTCAGTGACAACCGACAGAAATCACAGTCCAAGCACACTTCAGCCTGAGGAGGAGGAGGAAGAGGAGGAGGAGGGAAGGAGGAAAAGAAGGGAGGAGAAGGAGAAGGAGAAGAAAGAGGTAGGAGGAGGAGAAAAAGGAGAAGGAGGAGAAAGAAGAGAGAGGAGGAGACGGAGAAGGGGGAGGAAAGATGAGGAAGAGAGAGAAAGAGATGGGAGAAAGAGATGGGAGGGAGGAAAATTGAATGGAAGTGTGTGTTAACTCCTGTAACTCTGGAACTAGGGAAGTAGAGAGCAGTATTGCTTTAAAGTCAGGAAGGCAGGCCGCAGGCACTGATGTGAGCCCGGTCCTCCCCATCGTTGGCCTTTCCATCGCAGCCATGTGGAAGGGAGGGCAAGGCGGGACAGGCCTCCAGACTGCAGTCCTGCTCAGAGGTTTGGGATCCGCTGGGAAATCTGAGAATCTTTTTCTCAAACGTTCCAAGAAAAATGTCCTTCCTCCTCCTTATTTCTGACTATCTTCCATACCTAATCCTAAACCAATCAACGTGGCCAGGGAAATGATGTCCTAATTGGGTTAGGCCTGCACAAAAGGATGAATTTGGGGGAAATCCTGAGGACTGGGGTACCAGATGATCTTTGAAATGTGAGAGTATATTAGGATTTAAAATGAATCTTTCCTGATTGTAATCATTACGTATTTCATGTCACATGTCATCATCTCCTGGTGACTGCTAAGTTATTCTTTCAAATTCAGCAGTGATGTGTTTGCGGAAGACCATGTGTGCAATGTAAGGGCCGTGGGCCAAGGCTGTGGGTGGTGGGTGATCAATGAGACACGTTGACAGTATATGGTGCTCACGCAGGGGCAGAAGCTCACATGGCACTCCGAGGGGGCCGTGATGGTGTGAAGGGAATATATGAATGGCAGGGAAGTGGGAGGCAGGGGGAGTTTTGGAGCATGTATGTAGGAGGTGGTGCGGGACCCTGCAAAAAGTAAGCACATCCTTAGATGTGAGATTGGAGAGGACGATAAATCAGCAGATACCGCTTCGGTTGGGGAAAGCTTCACACAAGAGGCAGGGCTTTCTGGCTACCCTAGCCCCACCCCACCCCACCCCCCAAAAAGGGACAAGACTAGAAATAAAGCTGAAACAAAGACTCTGGGCAGCACTTTTTAAACTCTTATTGAGGTATCATGCCCATAAAGCCTCAAATGGATTCATTACTTCCTCATAAACACACAATTCTGTCATCCTGCCCTTACCCCTAACGCTCCTTACAAAGCCATGCCGATTGCTGCCTAAGTCGCCTTTCGCTTTAATGGCCTTTGTGCCACGTGAGGCTAAGGAACAACCATCTGATGAAGCTCATCCTTACAGACAGGAGACCCCAATAGATAGCCCCCCCCCCCTTTCCAACTGCTTAGCCTTACACACCTTTCCAGATTCTCCAACCTTCCACATGGCCCATGCTGACACTGACAGAGCATTTGCGTGGAAGAGGACTGCAAAGCAATGGCGACACAAGGCATTTCGAACTGAATTTACCAGACTCTCAGACAGGTCAAAGGTGAGTAAGTCATTCCCAAACAGCCACCCAACTCATTGGAGGATGGCAGGAGACAGTTCTATTTTTCCACTGCCCAGGACCCAATGCATAATTCAGAGACCCAGGAAACCACAGCCAGCTACATAAATGTATTAAGTCCACACAGTTTCCTCTCTATCTTTAGAACCACCATGATGATGGTTTTTCAATTGTGTTAATCAGTGATTATACTGGTTCAAGACCCAGATCAATATCAAGTGCATCTGATTTCAACACTACTGAAAACCAGGTTGACTGAAAGAGCAGAGAGAAAATAAAAATCAATTTCTGTTTAGCTTTCCTGGCTTTGCATGGGCTTTGCCAGAGGAGAGGAGTAGACTTTTTAAAAAATGGATTGCAATCTGACTTTCATCATTTCAAGCAATGAATAGGTGAGAACTCATATTTAAAATGTGAAAATTTCTTCTTTGCAGCTAATCTTTGAGGTTCTATGGGAAATATGCACATCTTCCTTTAAAGGCCTATTAGAGATAATTCAAAATGAAAGCTTAAAGTGCCGACAGATGAACTCATATTAAATAGCCATCTACTTAGACTCCAATTCTGTTACTAGGGCACTTTTCAACTATCTTACTCTAAAATTCTTTCAGGCTTAGATTATGTTTTGAGATTTTATGTAATTTACCCAACGCTTTTTTAAATAATATATAAAATTATATATATATATATATATATATATATATATATATATATGTGTGTGTGTGTGTGTGTGTGTGTGTGTGTGTGTGTGTGTGTGTGTATTTGATTTCAGAGAAGAAGGAAGAGGGAGAGAAAGAAAAAGAAATAGAAACATCAATGATGATAAGAATCACTGATAGGCTGCTTCCTGCACCACCCCATACTGGGGATTGAGCCTACAACCTGGGCATGTGCCCTGACCAGAAATTGAACCCTGACCTCCTAATTCATAGGTCAACCCCTGATCCACACCAGCTGGGATACCAACCATTTTTTTTTATCTCAGGTGCATCTGTGAATGGCACGGAGCTTGCTGTGCCTTTGCCTGAAACTCAGGGCCAGCTGCGCCTCCTCATGGGATTCACAGACTGACATCCTCCAGCGCTGCTGTGTAATGCTGTCCCCCAATGGGCCTCATATAGGATAGGATGCACCCTGGTACACCGTGTATTTCCAAAAGGAAGTTGTAAGATTCCTCTAAGAAATTTTGAAGAAGCAGCATTCTATTTTTATAAACACGTTATTATTTTTTAAATTAAAGTTGACATGCAATATTATTTTATATCAGTTCCAGGCATACATCACATTGGTTAGACCAGGCGTGGGCAAACTATAGCCCGTTAGGCTGTTCTATCTGGCCCGCGCAGAGCCAAAAGAGCAGGCCATACCCTTTTATGTAATGATGTTTATTTTGAATTTATATTAGTTCACACAAACACTCCATCCATGCTTTTGTTCTGGCCCTCCAGTCCAGTTTAAGAACTCATTGTGGCTCTCGAGTCAAAAAGTTTGCCCACCCAATATACAAGTTAGACATGTATATTGTTTATGAAAGGATACTCCTGATACATGCAGTTAAGCCACCTGGCACCATACAGAGTTATTGACTATATTCTCTGCTCCACTTTACCTCCCCATGACTATTCTGTAACTCCCAATGTGCACTTCTTAATCCCTTCACCTTTACCACCTGGTCTCCCAAACCCCAACCTATCTGGCAACCAGCAGTTTGTTCTCTGAAAGAAGCGGTGTTCTCTTAATTGAAGGAAGAGACAATTCAAAGGAACAAGGCTCAGACTCAGGTGCATCCACAAAGGTCCCCTGTGTAGTAGGTAGGCCTTTGGTTTTGATCATGCTTAACAGTCACATATCATGAGTTGATTTACATATCTTTTCCTCTAGTAATCATTTCCTGATGACACCAGTTGTCAAAGGCAACTTTTTAAGTCTACCCCATACTCACACTTCCATGGCATCGCAAGCATTTAGAGGGCAGCTACAGCTTGGGGGCAGTGGGCAGCGACCTGCTCCAATCCACACAAGTGGAGGTACTAGGTAGAGTTGAAAGCCTTGTAGAGAAGCAGCAACCTCTTAGTGCTAATGTGGAGCAGAAGTGACAAGGAAATGACCATGACCATGACCATGTGAGTGTGGCCAGGGAATGATCAGATATTGACATCTGAGGGCTATACCAGCCCAGGATTGCAAAATGTTCAGGGAGATAAGGGTCATCACAAT
Source organism: Vespertilio murinus (assembly GCA_963924515.1). Taxonomy (NCBI): domain Eukaryota; kingdom Metazoa; phylum Chordata; class Mammalia; order Chiroptera; family Vespertilionidae; genus Vespertilio; species Vespertilio murinus. The sequence continues at coordinate 47,110,548 of OZ004714.1, read as the reverse complement.
GAGAAAGCTATACCTTCTACATTTGAAAAGGCATTTCATACCAGGAAAACAATGCAACAGAAGCAGGAAGTATAAGATTACAAGTATGATTCATGCAGAATTACCTATAACAGCCAAAGCAAACACAAATCCCTCATATGTGTCTAAAACTAGGAGGCTGGCTAACTACATTGCAGTTCTAAAAGTACAAAATTAGGATAAAGCCATGGAAATTGGGATCACATTGTTAACACAAGCAAGTTTTCATGATGCCATTCTGAACTCCACAAAGCACTACATAAAACCATGTCACTTGTAGGACTCCAATGAGTGCACATGGACAGTGCAAAAATAAAAATTGTATGAGATGATGTTTTGAATGTTGAACATGTTCTTATCTATATATATAAAAGCCTAAGTGACTGTTCAGCAGTTTGACTGGTAGCTATAACACACACTGACCACCAGAGGGCAGACACTCAGTGCCCAGGCTTGGAAATATGGAACAGAGGGATGAATCTCAGAAGGAAGGGAGAGGGTGGGAAGAGATTAACCAAAGATCTCATATGCATAACAAAGGCTCTGAACATGGATTCGTGCACCAATGGGGTCCCTAAGCCTGGCCTGCGGAGATTGGGCTGTAACCCAGAGTCCGACATCCCCCCAGGGGTCCCAGATTGTGGGAGGGTGCAGGCCAGGCTGAGGGACCCCACTGGTGCATGAATCGTGTCCTGGGTCTTTAGTATTATTATAAATATGCCTTTGTATCATATAAATTGTGTAAAGGAGAGGCAGTAAGAGAGGAAACAACTTTGTCAAAGATTGCATGTATCAAACAGTCACTAACTGTTTAGTATAAATAAATAAAGTTTTCCGTGCACAGAAGCTCCTTTTTCTCCCTAGGTAGAAACAATGGGCAAACACAGGAAGAGAGTAAGGTTCTGTAGACACAGAGGCAGGCTAGTGAGAGGCAAACTCGATTTTCCAGGATTAGCACTCAAGATCCCTTACTGAGGTGTCTGATGTATAATATATAAATACATGTATGCTATGCCAAAGTGCTCAGAATATTATTCCCACATGTCTATGGGGACACAAACCGTAGTCTTTGGAGAACTCTGGCCTCGAGATGGATGCAATGCTGCAGCAAATGCCTGATGGTGGCCTCGGGTCTCTTGTTTCAAAATGTCATGACTGACCGAGACAGCAATCACATTGGGATGAATACAATTTAGAAACACATTCATCGTGGAGGAGTATTTCCACACTTTTAAATAATAATAATAATAATAATAATAATAATAATAATAATAATAAAAACGCGTGAAAGAAGGGAGCAATACATTTAAAAGAAATGAGCCAATCAGAGACTCAGCTCTTTCAACTAGAAGCACTGGCTCCTCAGGGGTCCCTGTCCAGGCCTTGTTTCTTCGGGGCTCTTAACATTGTCCAGAAACACACTAAATCACCCAAAATCAGTTTGTGCAGGATTGTTATACGTGATCACACTCAAGTGATCACCTGCCCTATTGTGCCTCTACTTGTCTGCCAGGCTCCCGTTTCATATGCTGTAAGTTGATCCAGCCTCACCTCTGCAGTCTTCTTTTGAGCCTGACCTCCATCCACTGTGGCATCACCTACTTCTCCACCACACTACAGACAACCCTATGAAGAACCCCAAACTCCCTAGACTCCCTTTTTCCCCAGGCTCCATCTAGACCAGTGGCCGAGTAATCTTAACCCTCCTTTGACTCACTGGCTAGGTGACTGACCACACCTCGGAGAGCTCAAAGTGTTCATCTGCAAATGAGTTTCAACTACAAGCTTCCACTGTATCAGAGATTACTATGCACAGGACACACATGGCCCTGTGTTTTAAGGAGGTGATGCTAGTATCCATATTTGTTGAGATATTTCAGATTCCTTCATTTGCCATGCTATAGTCTAGACTACTGGGATGTGTGTTTTTGCTATTGTTTGTTTTGTTAAGCTTTTATTAACTGATTGATTGTGCTAGATAGCATTCCATGGTCTGGATACCCCACAGTTTATCTGTTCACCCACTGCAGGACATCCTGATTGCTCCCATGTCTTCATAATTATATGTGAAAATGAGGGACGAGATGCCTCTTGCTCACACTTGGTTTCACAGGGATGTCACCATCAGTCACCTATCAGCCAGGCCCAACAGTGAATGCAAGGATTGGGATACAAACCCCACCCCACATTGGTAATGGGCTAATAGAATAAATAAGAAAATGAGAAGAGATAAACAGGGTATGGATCAGTGCCAATTAGCCAAAGGCCAGTTGGGCATTGTTGGCATCTCTCAAAAGATAGGCTCAACACAGATGGGAATAGAAGGGCTGAGAGGGAAGCAGCCTAGAGATACTGGAATCCCTCATGCTTCCAACCACCAACCACGTGAGCTCTCTGACCCTGTGTGTGGAAGGAGACAGGCAGTAGATGCCAAATCTCTCAGAACTTGTTAGCCCAACCTGGAGTAATTCCTTCCTTCCACTGGGTCACCTGAAAGTTCTTCATTCTAAGTACATGATCATATAAATAAAAACATGAAAAATCCATTATGGCATTTAATAGAAAAGGTACCTTGGGAACACAACCCATTAACCAACTTCCAATGTTCCCCATATAAAAATATTTATGGGACTCAAAAAATTCCAATATGTTTGCTTGCCTTTAGAAATTGGTTAAATTCCTTCTTCCAAATATTAAGAACAAGTCCTCCAACCCATAAGGACCCCCCGTCCCAACCCCCACAGACACACACAACTGCTACTGGCTAATGTTGCTCAGTGGTTGACGGTGACTTACGCAACAGGGAATGGCCTATTTGATTCCTTTGGTCTGGGCACATGCCCAGGTTGTGGTCTCCATCCCCAGGAGGGGGCATGTAAGAGGCAGCTGATTGATGTTGAGGTTTCTTTCTCGCCAATGTTTTTAAATCTCTCTCCCTTTCCCTTCCTCTCTCTCTCAAATCAATACAAACATATTAAAAATATAAAGTAAAAGCCAAGCCTAAGGCTCAAACAACAGTTATAAATAGTCACAAGAGAGAGAAGCTTGTTTAATTTCTTCCAGGGATATAAAATCAGTGGTTACCTGAAATATCTAAAAGGGTACTTGCATAAAATAATCTTAATAAATATTTTAAATTGAGTGGAAATTATAAATCTTCCAGGAATTATAAAATAAGCACTTAGAAATGAAAATATCACCATCTAAAATAAATTTAATTAAGGATAATTAATAACTTAATTCAAAGATATAATGACATTGAGATGTATTAAATGCCAGAGAGGGCTGATGATTTATTTTGGTTGTATCTCAAAGAACTAATGTGTGATGAGCACTATTTTCTATATAACTAATACATGTAAGAATTAATGTTATTATATAAGAGAATAATTGGCAGATATATTTTCCTCTGTTTCTAAAGCCATGGATCATACTCTCAATAAAGGACATTTTTTCAGGTTTTTCATCTAAATGTCTCTATTTACTATTATTTTGCCAACATTTTATTATCCTTAGGTTGTGCTGTGTCATACAAACCAGAGAGTCACAGATTAACACGATAAGAGGGACCCATCCCCTCACCAGCATCCCCCAGATAAGTATCAACACCCCCTTCTATAGGTAAGGAGACCCAGGACATGGAGACCAGGGGTCCCTCTGAGTCTTCCTACAAACACTGTCTGGCTGCTCCACAAAGTAACATCCAAGGAAACGTCAGGTGGCTGATAAGAACCAAAAGGATGGTCCTGCGGTACACTGGAGGGAGGGGGGGCGAGCACAGCTGGAGGGTCTGGGCCGAGCTCTCTGTCATTGTCACCTGCCATGAGGGAGCTGGACTGCAGGCGCCCCGGACAGGCTCATGGCTGAGCATCAGCGCTGCGGCCATGATGCTTAAGAATGGGCTGTGAAGGCTTCCTGAGGAGGGAAGCGCTCTGACTACTGAGGTTTGCCCTCCGACCTCAGTGTGGACTGAGGAGTGACAGAGAGGATGTGCTGGAGTGCCACCAGGATAGGTTAGCCCTGAGACATCGTCCCTATCCAGTGTCCACGGCCCAGGGAACACACAGATCCTGCCTGGCTCAGGGTGGCACAATGTTACATGTCACCATCACTTTCCTCAAAGCTCCCTCCCCTCCATCCCTCCTCCTCCCCTCCTTTTGCCAACTTCCTGTCCTCCATGACCTGTTCTCTTCTCACCACCTTTACAGTTCCTTCCCATTTCATTCTGACTCAGAGTTGCCATCCTTCCTCTCTAATTCCAAAGGAGACCTCTTCAGCTATGGGCATGCTTTCACTTCAAAGTTCCTCAACAGGATGGTGATAGGCTGGTGCTCCACATGTGCATCACTCCTGGCTGAATTAGGGACACATTCATGTCTTCACACACACACACACACACACACACACGCACACGAGTATAACATAGAAAAAATAAAAATAATAGAAAAGCACAAGGAAAAGATAAGCCATCCACACATCTATCAACATGGTAGTTTTTAATCTTAAATAAAATTATGCTTCTGTTTCAAGTCTCTCGCTCCATTCTCCCCTAACCACTGGACTTTTTGTTTTGGCTGTTCATCCAAATGTGTGAAGTTTTATGCATGTCAAACTAAAACTTTGCAACAATCAAAAACACAGATGTAAAATTTAAAAAGAAACAATATATTGACATATATGTTCAATATATAATAAAGAAATGAAATCTGGAATGTATAAAAAATCTCCTACATATTCATAAGCATAGAAAACTAATACCATAGGGAACAAAGGTTATGGGCAGGCACTCCATAAAGAAATACAGTTTCTCATAAACATATGAAAGAATCTTGAAGTTTAATCAATGCAAATTAAAGCAATAAAGAACTCATACAGGTAAGCATCAGAAAATGAAAATTTTCAGCAGGTAGTTATCCGATGCCAGCTCCATGCTAAGCACGGTGCCCAATGCAAAAAGTCATCAGAGCTCACTGCTGTGGAGGTATGGGAGGAGAATCTCACATCGGCCTGGCAACAGCGAGGCTTAGGACATTCACTTTGGAAGAGACTGTGGCTGAATCTATGAACATTTTATTAAAAAAAAAAATATATATATATATATATATGTATGTATGTATATAATTGATTTTTCACAGAGAGGAAGGTAGAGGGACAGAGAAACATCAATGAGAGAGAAACATTGATCAGCTGCCTTCCGCTACTGGGGATGTGCCTGCAACCAATGTACATGCCCTTGACTGGAATCAAACCTGGGACCTTTCAGTCCACAGACCGACGCTCTATCCACTGAGCCAAACCCGTTTCGGCTCTATGAACATTTTAAATCATCCTTGATTCCTCCTATTCTCTCAACGTACCAAACCCACCCTGCTGGCAAAGCCTAAGCTCTTTCTTTCTACCTAATTAACCCTCCAATCTGACTCATTCTCATACCTTCTAGAACAATTATCTCCAGACCCCACTCCCTCTGGTCCGACCTTACAATATTAAATTCTCTACAGGAAGTACTGCTTCTAATATCGTTGCCGTAGAATCATTGTTATGTTTTTAAGCAACCACAACCTTATTTTAAATGTAAATTAAATTGTGTCAAAAGAACCCAATGACTCCCATCACTCTGACAGCAACTGTGGAGTTCCTCCTATTGCACCTTCTCCTCCACTGGCATCTCCTCCCAGCCCCCCCGCCCCCCTGCCTCCTGAGGGCAGCTCCTACCCCTCCTCCCTTGATCATTCCTCTCCGGCTGCACTCACTTCACCCCCTCCAAGCACAGGAGGTTGTAAGTGCCTCTGGGTCCAACATGAGCACCCGAGCCCCAGACATCCGGCCTGGGTGGGAGTTTTTCACACCAGTTTCTGTACTTTGCCCATTTTTTTTGCTCCTTTTTCAATGATACATTTCCCCCCTTTATTGAATAGTTTAATTGTGATGCGTGGCACCCCTGTCACACACTCCTGGTCTATTTTTTTTCGGAGCACCTACCACTATTTGGCAGTGTGCTACTGCATCTTCTTTTCACATTTTATGCTCATCCAGTCTCACGCACGTTCGCTTACTTATGTGTTGGTTGTTGACTGACACCCACCGGAAGGTAAATTGCTAAAGTGTAGGAACTCTGTCCATTTGCCCAGGACCCTAATTCTAACCTAGAACAATGCACAGCAAAGTAGCAAATGCACCATAAATTTTTGGGTCATGAACATGTGAACTTAAAAATATATATTATCTTTCATCCTGCAATTCCAATATGAGGAAATTATTACACCTGAACATATAAAAATTACACCTGAACAAAAAAAGGTGCATTCTCTATTGTTTATTACAGTATCCTCAGTAACAATGAAAAATGAAGTAAAACCTGTATGCCCACCATATGGGAGCACCATATAAATTCTAGCACATCCATCGATATATACAAAAGCCTAAGTGACCATTATGATCTGATGACCATGACCGGACAACTGGACAAGCTGCTGGTAGGTATGATGCACACTGACCATCAGGGGGCAGATGCTCAATGCAGGTGGTCAGTGTGCTCCCAAAGCCAACCTTCTGCGGCCAGAAATCCCTCCCAGTGGCTGGCTGCTCTGATCAGCTCTGATTGCTGGCCAGGCCAAGGAGCCCACCAGTGCACGAATTCATGCACTGGGCCTCTAGTCTTATGTAATATAAATGCTAAACCCCAACCGCCACCAAATGAGGTATACCTGATGACCCAATAGAGAAGGAGCTCCAAGACATATTGCTAAGTGAGACAAAAATGTAGGTCAATGGCACAGCTATCATTTTGAAAATCTGATAATGGATTAAAGGAGCCATATTTTATATGGGGAATATAAATATTGCACTATATATGAAAGAAGCCAGCAGGAACATCTCACAGACTTTGTGACAGATGCTGTATTTCTGTATCCTGATTAATATCCTGACTGTGAATGTGATAAAATGAAAAAAATCTGTCACCACTGTATCAGTATCAGGGTGCCCAGATCTCATGCATCTCAGAGGAAAAATTTCCCAATATTTCCAGGCTTCCTGCTTTAGGGTTAATCTTAAGAGGTATGAGACTGGCCCTGGCTGGGTGGCTCAGTTGACTGGAACATTGTCCCATACACCAAAAGGTTACAGGTTTGATTCCTGTTCTGGGCACATATGGGAGGCAACGGATCAATGTCTCTCTCTCCCAGATCTCTCTCTCTCTCTCTCTCTCTCTCTCTCTCTCTCTCTCTCTTTCTCTCTCTCTGAAATTAATGAAAACATAACCTTGGATGAGGAATAAAAAATAATAATGAAACTATATTTCAATATTATTACTTTTTTAAACCTTACCCTAGGATATTTTTCCATTGATTTTTTTAGAGAGAGTGAAGGAGAGAGGGACAGTCAGAGAGAAATATTAATGTGAGAAAAACACATTGATTGGTTGCCTCCTGCATGAACCCTGACAAGGGCCTGGCTGAGGAGCGGGCTGAAACTGAGCTACATGCCCTTGACCAGAATCGCATGTGGGACACTTTGGGTCTGCAGGTTGATGCTCCATCTACTGAGCCAAACCAGCGAAGGCTGTATTTCACGTTAGTGTCATTTGTACACGTTATCATTTGTTCTGTGTGTTTTTTGTTTTGTTTTTTGTTAAGTTGGAAAAAATGGATAAAATGAATCAATTCCCTTATTTCTTTGCTCTTCTTTTTAATTTTATGGGGTGTGTTTATTATAAACAAATTAGAAAAGACAGAAAACCATAAAGCAAAATAACCATTCATCTATAACCTTTACACCAATAGAAAACCACTAGTAAAATGCTTGCTTGTGTATTTTTAGCAATTTTGCAACGAGCAGATACCCATACACTCTCTCCAGAATCTGGGGCATTCTGCATAAGCAGAACAGAGTTTGTTTTCCCACCAAACATCCTATCTCCCCCCAAATTAAATACATATGAAAACACATTTCCTTTGTTGCTATCTGCATCTTATTTTTTACTTGATGTGTGCAATATTTATCCATTAGTCATTCATTATTAATAGGAGATATGAAGTTCCCACCATACGCGGTACCTAACACTAGGAGCTGGCCATCTAGCTGGGATCTCGTCAGAGACGACAAATGCTGAACAAGTCATTATCCAAAAGGCAACAAGACCCAATTCCAGTAGCTTAGAATCATCCTTCATTTTCCTCTTCCTCTCACACCCTAGATTCAGTCTTTCAGAAAATCCCATTAGCTCTGCATTCAAACTATAGACAGGTAATTTAGGTGAAAAAAAGCAAGGTATAATGCAGTTTATGTCATATGCAAACATGCTGTGGTAAGAAAGGGGGATAAAATATCTGTTTATACCTTCCTGTATGTGTGTGTGTATATACCGCCAAATACGTCTTATACACCGTATTTGCCGGTGTATAAGACGATTTTTTGGCCCTGAAAAATACCGTATTTGCCGGCGTATAAGAGACTGGGCATATAAGACGACCCCCTAACATTTCCACTCAAAATACAGAGTTTATTATATACTTGCCGTATAAGACTACCCGCCACTTGGAGGCATATTTTTCAGGGCCAAAAAATCGTCTTATATGCCGGCAAATACGGTGTGTGTGTATATATATATATATATATATATATATATGAGAGACAGAGAGAGACAGAGAGAGAGAGAGAGAACACCTAACATGATTATCCCAAACCTGGAAATTCAGATTCTGTAAATTATTTCCCATTGGCTTCATTCCTTTTGCCCATTCCCTGCTCTTTATACACACACATATACACATGCATACACATATAAGCATAGAGACAGGGTGTCCCAAAAAATGAATCCACACTTTAATAGCTGATAACTCCATTCTGAAAATGAAATATATTTTAATAAGCACTGCCCTTATAATTATTAAACGTGTGTATACATTTTTGGGATACCCTATACATAAAGTTTTTTATATCAGGAACCATTAAAAGAATAAATGAGAAACTAATAAAATGGATGCAAGGGGGACTAGTCTGCTTCTTTGCATAACTTTTTAAATAGTTTTGACTTTTAATCATGTAAATATGTTAACGTATTTCTTATTAAACATAAAACTAAGATATTTAAACAACATAAATAAATTTATCAACATCACACCCAATCTGCCTCCACGAACTCTACCTTAGCACCTGTGCCCACACATCTCCTTCCTTTACTATTGCAACCGTCTCTTACTGGTAAAGCTTGTTTGGCTCCACGTGGTCACTGCAGCCCATTCTCCTCAGAGTAGTCTGAGTGATCATACTGAGATGTCAGTAAGATGCTTCTCTGGTTGGCTTCCAATGCTTCCCATTCCTCTCTGGGTAAAAGCTGCATCCACACGCCGGCCTAGGGACCCTGCGCCCTCACCAACCTCTCTGGCATCCCGCCTGCGGCTCTCTCTGTTCAGGGACAGCGGCCTCTCACAGGGCAGCCAGCATGCTCTCCCTGAAGGCTTTGTTTTGCTCCTCCCTCCGTGTAGCATGCTCTCTGCCCCTCACCTCAGACAGGTGTCAATCCCTGGTCACCTCATCAGGGAGGCCTTGACACTCAATTTAAAACCAGCTGGCCTTCCTCCACCCTCACCCCCCCCCCCATCATGCCCGTCCTTGCTCACTATTGCTTAATAGCACTGCCGCCACAGAACAAGCTTTATTCTTCTGATGCTCCTTTGTTTTAATCATATGTTACTACAGTATGGCGAGAATTTGTCTCTACTTTGTCCCCAGTGTATTCCAGGGTACCTGGCACACACAGTAGCATTCAATTACCACTTGGTTCTTGAAGGAATGAATGAGAATAATTAATATAATTTCGCTGAGAATTACAAAGTGGGATAGAATGCTATAGAAACACAGTGCACAGATTAAGTAATCCTTTCTGAGGACATTCCATTTACTTAAAACATTTCACTATTATAAATAATTCTGTTATAAAAATCTGCATACAGAAATCACTACATATGATCTCCTTACAAAAATTCCTAAAGGTAAGTGACTAGGTAAGTGGATATAATTTAATGTTCATATAAAATATCAAGTTGCCAACAAAGAACACTGTGATGATTTAGCTGCTTAGACAACAGATTTCATCTTGTAAAAAGATGTTCCTTTGAGGCCTGGCCAGTGTGGCTCAGTTGGTGGAGCGTCGTTCCATGCGCCCAGGGGTCTCTGGTTTGATTCTGGGTCAGGGCACATGCCCCAGTTGTGGGGGTGATCTCCCTCTGCCCCAATAGGGGGCATGCAGGAGGCAGCCAACTGATGTTTCTCTCTCATTGCGATGTTTTTGTCTCTTCCTTTCTCTAAAAATCAATAGAAAAACATATTTTTAAAAGAAGATATTAATTTGACAGGCAAACATGTTGTTTCAAGCTGCTTGGTTTTGAAAACATATTCATTTGCAATGTTTCCCATTTGTTTCTCCTTTGGTGATTTGCTTGGTCATATCATTTATTCTTATTTTCTATTATTTGTATTTTTCTCATTAAATTATGAGTTTTATTTATCAAATTTATTTACAGTTTATGTAATATTTTTCTGTTTGGTGTTTGCGCTGCATTGTGTTTGTCTTCATTTGACACTGCCATTTTTTATCTTTGTTTCATTAAACTTATCCATATTTTCTGTAATAGTTTTTGACTCCACTTCAATAACTTGAAAGAATTCATCATTTCAAGGGAAGATAAAATCCACTCATATTTCTTCAGTTTTTCTTTTTTTTTCCTACTTTACTATTTTTAACTTAAGCTTTTCCTTTTCCCTGCTCTTCCTTGAAAATACCGGCTCCTTTCTCCGTGGGAACCTTAGGTCCTCCTTGGCAGGAAGGAGCTGACTTCAGAGAGCAGTCCCGTGGGCAGAGGTGGAGGCAGCTGTCTGTGCCCCTCAGTCAACCTTCCTGGCCTAGCGGGACAGAACTGAAAGCAACTATTAGGCAGACTTCTGCTCAGCTCTTACACTTTCCTCCTGATTTGACCAACAGAACTCTTGAAACATAGAAAGCATATGTAATGTCTAAGATTTGTCATTTCCTCTTATATGAGGTTCTTTCCTGATGGTGTTTAATTCAGTGGGAAATTCTTTGTGCTATCACCTGATTTTCCTTCATATTGACAGACTATTATTTTTTTTGTTTGACTTAGAGAGAAAGAGAGGCAGGGAGAGAGAGAGAGAGAAACATTGATCTGTTTTATCACTTATTGATGATGCCCTTATTGGTTGATTCTTGTATGTGCCCTGACCAGAGCTGGAACCACAACATTGGTGTATCTGGATGACACTCTAACCAACTGAGCTACTGGGCCAAGGAGACAGACAATTTTTAACAAGAGAAGAGAACCCCTTCTCTCACTCTGCCAACACTGCACTGGGATAAAAGACTGAGTTTTAATTTCTTTTGACAGGCAAGTTATGTAAACCTTCCTATTTTATCATTCATTTCTATTATAATTCACTGGTGCAATTTTTAAAACTTATTTCTGTATGAAACTCCTCTATCATTACTAGGGAATTCTTGGTATGCTTTATAAGTTTTCTTGCTTTACATAAACACTTCAAAAATAAATACAAACCTAAATACCCATTTGAAATGAGTGAAGCCCATGAACAGAGGTAGCTCTTGACTGGGAGTCAGCAGACATGCATGGGAATCTCATCCTGATAAAACATTTTGTCCATGTGACCTTGGTCATGAATATTTAAATTCTCTAATCTTCACTATGTGCATTTATTAAAAATGAGAGGATGAGAATGACTCATATGGGCTGTTGGTAGGTTGAATATACCTACATATGCCTAGTTCCTCACCCATTGCAACAAGAGATGCTATTGACCTTGTTAGTGACATCTCTGGCTTACGTTCCCTGTTCCCTGAAGAGGCAGATTCAGAGTAGAAGGACTTCCTCCCATCTCTGAGCAGCCCTCTTCAATGTGACAATTCTTAGTTTTCTAATCCCTTTATTCCATAGCACAGCCTATTTCACAGTGAGGATATCTGCTGTGTAGACCGTGGTTTGTGTTGGAGGGAAGAACAGTGTAAGCCCTTGTGGAGTGGACTGCTGGAGGGGGTGGGCGATGAGAGTGCTGCACTCAGCAAATGTATTCTCCATTCAGCCCTAGCCCTTTCTGCCTCACAGGCCAAGAGTGAGTGTAGGAGGACCAAACCAGGGCCACTCAATGAGTGTCCTGAGAAGACCAAGACCCAAGCAGTCCTTAGAACCAGCTCACACATAACTACTTCTCAGGGCTGTTGTGACGGAAGGATCCCACTCAGGAAACTCCTTGCACTAGAAACCAGCTACCTCTTCACAAGTCTTCACGTTGAGCACCTCTCATTTCACTCTGTCATGCTTTGACTGTTTTCATGCCTGGATTCCCTGTGCACGCTCTCCTCTCTAAGGCCCAGCGGCTCTGCCAAAGTTCAATGAAGCCACGTTTCTAACTCTAATCCAAGCTGACCCCTATCCAATCCATCTGCACCCTGGAAGCGTTGCCATCTAAACGCTATTGAACGCCATGCCCTGTGGTTCTGATGATAGTATCAAGAGGAATGGGCTTCTCTTTGGATGCAGAAAATGCCATTCTATGTCATAAACTATCTGAAGTTAATTTGTGTTTCTACTTATAGTGCTCAGACCCTGATCCAATTAAACTCTCCTGTGGACCCAGTTACTCAAACACACTTCTTGTTTGGTTGGTTGACTTACTCTAAATATGATTCCATTGTGATTTAGTGAAAATAGCGCTCAATGTTATCATATGTTTATAGCTGTCAAAGTGATTTTTAAATACAGAAATCTGATTATTTCATCCCATACTTTACGGTCTGAGGACAAAGGATGTATAAGTTAACTAAAGGGCCCAGCATGACCAAGTGTGTCTACGTGCTCTGCCTCATTTCTAAGCCCTGTCCCTCTGGCCTTACTAGAACACTCGCCCTATTACATGCTCTTCCAGCTCTTTGAACTTCCCAGCAGTGAGATTACAGCCTATCATTGTAAATTAATTCTACATGTATGTGATCAGCAAATTTCTTCTCCACTAAACTATAAACTACTTCAGGGCAAGGAACATACCCCTATTTCAATTCAGTGTGTGACAGAGCCTGCCGTATTCCATGTACTCAGATAAACTTACTGAATGAAGGAAGGGAGTAGGGAATGCATTTTATTAACTGGGCAATAATGCTCTTATTTTACACATTTAACAAAATGTGTATGCCATTGCCATCAGTAGCTGATGTATCACACACACACACACACACACACACACACACACACACACACGATATCTTCAGTATCTCATAATGGACCTAGAACTCAACTGAGACATTAAACACTAATTGTTAAAAGGCATAAAGTCAAAATTCCACAATAGCACTAGTTGTTGATATCATCATCTCAGAGCCATAAAAAGGAGGAATGTGCCTGGCTGGTGTAGCTCAGTGGTTGAGCATCGACCTATGAACCAGGAGGTCGTAGTTTGACTTCTAGTCAGGGCACATGCTCAGGTTACGGACTCAATCCCCAGAGGGGGTAGGCAGGAAGCAACCAATCAATGATTCTCTTTCATATTTGATGTTTCCATCTCTTCCCCTTCGCTTCCTCTCTGAAATTAACCTACCAAAACAAAATATAAAAAAGAGCAATGATTTCTCTTCATTAAATTAGTCCTGAAACCCTAGTATTTATAAATAAAAATACTACTGTTTGACACTCACCTGTTCAACTATTCTTTCATTTATGAATTATTTATCAGTTGCACACTGCTCTAAGATAATAACTTAAAGCAGTTTGGTCCTGGGGGGAGTTGTAAAACTGAAAGGAATATACACTACCTCTGTATATAAAAGGCTAATATGCTAAGTATCCCTCCTACCAGTCACTATGATGCACAAGGACCACCAGGGGCCAAATACTGAACGCAGGGGCTATCATGAAAAGTACTGCCCAGCACTACAGACCTGGAACTGACAAACCAACACTCAGCCTCCCCAAGATGGGACACAGGCCATCTCCCCATCACCCCAGAGCGACACATCACCAAATCACAGCGAACACTGCCAAGACCACACGGTGCAAAATGTGGCCCATAGCCCAGCCCAGCCCAAAAAAGATCACGTAGCAACACCCAGCTTCCTCTCCCTAGTGACTAGCCTCTTTGCAGTTTCCTCAGCCCAGGAACACAGGTGGAAATATATTAAACTTTAACCAAATGTCTGTGAAGCGTTTTCCCATGCCTCATCTCATTTGATCCTCACAGAAGTCCTGGAGTAGGTAGAGAGGAGACTCAGTGGAATCCCATTTTCTTTTCATTAGCTGGAAAATGGAGATTTAGAAAGTTTAGAAACTTAACCCGACTGAAAAGAAGTAAGAAATGACAGACCTTGAAAATTACTTCAGGTTTTCTCACTGTGCAGAATATAGTCAAACACTGCTGCAGCTAAATATTGTACCCTTTGTTCTCTCTGTGTCATCTACAATAATATTCAGATTCATGTTGATATTTACTGCTGTGTTGCTGACAATTACCTGAAGTTGGGGTGCTTCACTGGGCTGAAAAATTAAGCTAAATAAGAAAACAGGTTTAATTAAGCAAGTTATATATATAGATATATAGATATATAGATATATAGATACATAGATAAAAGGCTAAATTGACTCAAGCATGTGTGATACATATAAAGCTCTCACTGGCACCAATTGCATGTATGTGTTTCCTTCTGTATAATAAAATAATTACAAAATTATAGTATTTTAGTTAGCCTATATCTTTTTCCATATTATTTCATTTGAGGGAGTCCATGTGAAAGTCCCATCAGGTGGACTAGGCAAATCTCACTTTTACTAGCAGGACTAGATCTTAGCTGAATTTCCCAGGATCATGGAGTGTAAGCTGTGAAAGACGGGGCTACAGAGTTCTTATTTTTAGCCTAACTTTCCCTTTAGGCCATCCCTCAATTCACTGGTGAAATTCTAAGCCAGAAAATATCAACTTACTTTCCCTATATATAAAAATCTAATTGAGAAAAATTATGTTTTATGTTGACAAAAGATACAATTTCATCACCATTCACTGGGACAGAATTTGAAAATTGGGTCAAAAGAAGAGATGGGAGGAATGCAGAATGGACATCCACTAAGCCAGTGAGCCTTCCCTAGAACGTAAACTATTTTAAATGAGGGTTCTGTATTCTCCCAGCTACATTATAAAATGGGGATTAACTCTCTATGATATAAGCCAGTAGCCAAGTCACGCTGGAATGATCAAAGGAAGTTGGGAGGGACTCCTTCTCCCCTTGACTGCTTCATTTTTCTTTCTTGTTGATAAGCTTATAATCTTATCTCCACTAATAACTCTATATTAAGACAAAGGAATTGAAAGATTTAAGTAGGACCCTAAAGGACTGTTTTTGGAAAGGAACTTCACAAGTGACCAATATATATATACACAAAATGCACATATACACACTTTGAATAGTTATACAAGCAGTGTTTATTAAAATACCCTCATTTTCAAAACTGAACTATCAGTTGTTAACATGTGTATACATTTGGGGGGAAACTCTGGCCTCCAAAAAATACATTGATCATCACTACACAAACAGAGCAGAAATTGCTTATCAGTAGAATAGTATAGTTTCTGTTCAAAATATGTTACATCTTCTCACCTCGTGTTTCTTCCAATTACTTTTCCTCTACTATTCTGAGCTAAGGTATTTATAACACTTCAACTTGTTTTTTTCAGATTTGTGTCTTTGTATAAAATAAAATTAAAAAAACCACAGGAACTTGAGACTGTAATGACAATAACCTTAAAGTGCATTTCTAGCAAGAGCAGCCAGAGACATTTCATCCTAATTGTAAGAATCAGGATGGAACCATGGAAGGACTTTGTGGTCTAAGGTGGAGGGGACCTTTGGGATTAGGTGAGGCACAGTTAACACTAGCACAAATAGGGTTTCAGATCGACTGAGACAAACAGATGGACAGACACATGTACACACCTAGTATATTTACACCCAGCTGCCTTTGTGTGGCCAAATGGCAACATTGACCCTCAAAT
Organism: Vespertilio murinus; assembly: GCA_963924515.1. Classification (NCBI taxonomy): domain Eukaryota; kingdom Metazoa; phylum Chordata; class Mammalia; order Chiroptera; family Vespertilionidae; genus Vespertilio; species Vespertilio murinus. Next base: position 47,094,465 of record OZ004714.1, on the reverse strand, counting down.
GAGGGAGCTGTCCTTTGCCCAGACCAACCTCATCGAAGCCCAGGCCTGGAGCAGACCACACACACAGCAAGGGAAGAGAGTGGTCCTTCCCCAAAGAGCAAATGGAGCATCATTTTCTCCTCAGCCTCTCCTGCATTACTTCTCTCCCAAATCGTGACAGTGCTACTTCTCCCCAGTGGTATCAAAAGGGAGAGAAAAGACTACATAGCTGATTTGTGTCATGCCCTATATTCTCTTTGATCCACCTGCCTGGCAGCTGGCTTTCCCCTTGGTTCTTGACCAATCTGTCCGTTACTTTCCCAGCAAGCTCACGAGCTCTCCCCTGGCATGCAGCTGAGAAGAGGAATGTGGCAGGTAAGGGAGGAATGAGCTTCCCAAGCCTCAGACAGCCTGGGGCATCGGGAGCCTTGGCCAAGGAAGGGAGGGCGCTAAGGGAGAAGCAGAGCTTTCTTTGCCAGGCCACTTGGATCATAACCCCCACCAATTCCGGCTGTTCCTTGTGCCCAGAGTCCAGATAGCTGTACCCAAAGCTCCCTGTGTGTAACTGTTCTTTGGTCATCCAAAGCCAAGGAAAAGGAAGGCTAATCTGAGTTTGCACCAAGCAATTCCCTGGTTAATTTCTCTATATTCTTTCTGTTATTAAATACTTGCAAATCAATTGATACAATATTATCTTTCTTCTAAGATAAATATATGTGCAAATACACTGTGTGTGTGTGTGTGTGTGTGTGTGTGTGTGTGTGTGTGTGACAGAGAGAAGGAGAGAGAGAGAGAGAGAGAGAGATGATGATGATGATGATGATGATGATGATGATGATAGAGGAAAGGAGAGGAGAGATGCCTGAAGGCGTGAATATAACCTACTCCCTTCTCCAGTGGGTGGGCGGGTCCTGTTAAGGAAAGGGCCTCTGTGTGCTGCGGACCCCCTTGACATGGTGGAGTGCGAGTGTGAGAGCAGGAGCCAGACAAAAAGAAACCATTCTGCATAGCAGGGGGAGGGGCTTGGTTTCTCAGGAGGGTAATTATGGAGGAAGACACTTGCCCTAGAAAAAAGGGGAAGAAAGGAGGCCCAGGTAGAAGCTCACGAATGGTGTTATCCCCCAACAGTGCAGTGCTCACTGGTCCCTCCCACGTGTGCAGGTGCTAGAGTTTCACATTCTGATGGGCCTGGAGGGAAGCAGCCTTCATGCCTTTGAGCACAGGCGCTGCAGGTGAGGGACCAGAAGATCCAACATGGAAATTTTATGAAAACCACCGGGGAGAGTTTTAGAATTTTGTGGACCTTGGGACTGGAAGAACTAAATAAATCCAACTAGGTCCTCAAGAAGCAAATGGGAAACCTTTTCCACTTGGATATTGCCCTGTCTTAAAAGCTCACACACAGCCATTTATGACAATGAGCTGGAGAGAGCTGGTGGCAGTTAGAAGTAGCAGGTAGCAGTAGGTGGGGAGGGTGACAGGTGGGGTGGGTGGCAGTAGGTGGGGAGGATTACAGGTGGGAAGGGTAACAGGTGGGGAGGATGGCAGTAGGTGGGAGGGTGACAGGTGGGGAGGGTGACAGGTAGGGAGGTGACAGTTAGGTGGGGAGGGTGACAGGTGGAGAGGTGGCAGTAGGTGGGAAGGGTAACAGGTAGGGTCAATGGCAGTTAGGTGGGGAGGGTGGCAGGTAGGTAGGGTCAATAGCAGTAGGTGGGGAGGTGGCAGTTAGGTGGGGAGGGTGGCAGGTAGGTGGGGAGGGTGACAGGTAGGTAGGGTCAATGGCAGTAGGTAGGGAGGTGGCAGTTAGGTGGGGAGGGTGGATGGTAGGTGGGGAGGGTGACAGGTAGGTAGGGTCAATGGCAGTAGGTAGGGAGGTGGCAGTTAGGTGGGGAGGGTGGATGGTAGGTGGGGAGGGTGACAGGTAGAAGGGGAGGTGGCAGTTGAGGCGGGTGGCAGTAGGTGAGGCACATCAGGATCATCACTGTTGTCAACCCTGAGTGCTGTGGCTGCGCAGTAACTTGGTGCAGTGCTCCTCTGTAGCTGCCAGGGTGTTATGGTGCCATCTCCTACAGCCTGGCCACCGGAATCCCCGCAGTAAAGGATGATGGCTGCACGGACCTTCGGTTGCAGATAGGCCTCCTGAGATGCCACTGCACTTACTCACGTGCTGGTTCTGATGGGCACCTGTCTCCTTCCATAGGCTCCCTCCTGCTGGGGGGCTATGTGGGCAGAGGGGTTCAGACCAGGCCATTCCTTCCTGGTTATTGGCCTCCTGGTGCTCCTGCACAGGATTTTTATCACCTGTGCACCGCCTATGGTACCCACAGGCTGCTGGGATGACTCCTCCATGGCACTCAGACTTGGGTGGCCAGCACCCACCTCAGCCCTAAGGAGCAGAGCCAGATGGTTGTGAGCTCAGTTTTAAGATACTGAGCAAACTATGGCTAAGGGCTACGGAATTCTGCAGATGCTTAACAAAACCATGGCCGGGTTTTATGGGTCCATCCAAAAGATGTAGAGCTTACAATTAGCTAATTAGGGCATGCTCCATTTCTGATCTCCTGTCCCTGCCAAAACCCTGGCCAGTTTTCCACAAGGATCTGTATCGTGGAAGAATAGCAGTGTTAAAGGAAAAGGCGGGAGATTATTCTTAGTGGAGAGTGTTGCTGCCGCCAACCTTTTCAGAGCTGAGCATCCCTTGTAAATAATCCATACTGCCAGTTTGTTCCTGTGGCAAGCTAAAGAATGCAGTATGTCACATTACTAAGAATTTTATTATGAAAATACCTAAGCATCTCACCTGCTATGTTCTAACGCCATGTTCTAGTTGAAGACCTTGGCAAAATCAAATATTAGTGTGCGTGCCTCTGTAATATTTTCTACTTGCTTTCTTAATAAAAGCAGCCAGGGATTTTTTTAAACCTCAGAGCAAGTTTTCAAAACATAAACACTTTCTCTGGCCATCACTCCTGAGCCAGCTCTGATCTGGTTCACCAGTAGGTTGGGCGCCATATATCTGATTAGGGTAATTCTATCGTTTATAGATTAGGATGTTATGTATGCCATGCCTGTAAGGACTGGGCTTTTTTTTGGCTGTTTTCTAAGAAAAATGTAGATAAGTGGTTGTTATTTAGAGTTTATGTCATTCTGTGGAAGATCACAAGAATTGGCGTGGATGCCCAGGAGACTAGATTGCCTTAGTGTGAGTCTGGTTCCTAGCTTGCAGAAGGTACCTTATGTTCAAAAGACATGAAAATGCCTACACACACACACACACACACACACAAACACACACACAAATGCAAGCGTGCAAACACGCAAAACAAAATAACTTGGTTTCAAAGAACATATAGTATCATTTCAGATTACAAATGGGGAAAATGCAGCAATGGGATTGGCATCCACAAAGGCCTGACCTCAAAGGCTGATCTCTTACCACTCACAACTGTCCCCCAAACTGGCATGCATGAGACAAGTCTAAGAAGATCCTGCCTATTCTGAGCTTCCAGTGGGTCGCTGGGAAGAGGAGGCTGAGGGATCCCCTCTTGGCAGAGACAATCTGAAGATCTCCCCTCCTTCTCAGTGTGCTGGCCATAGGTTGGTCAGCCCAGGCATCTTCTAATCCAAAGACAGCCACCAACTCCTCTAACAAAGAGCAAGGCCAGTTTTCCATTAGACACTGGAGAACTCAGGTGAACAATATTTCCACTAGAAATGATTGTGCTCATTTTTGCTGGAATACATATTCGCAAGGCTGAAAACAAAATCAAATTGCTAATCAGATGGTATTCAATAAAAATTAAAGTGCATTCTTGAAATCATTGTGTGAAACACCACCTAAAATGTTTGCTGTTGCATCTTGGATTTATGCATAGCCACCCAAATTACTACTCACAAGACTAGCACTGTGGGACATATTTACTAGTAAAACCATTGTACTTCCGGTGGGAAGGATTCAGGGCAGAAGGGAGCACCTCTCAGCATTTCACAGCACTCAAGAGGAAATTTGTCCATTTAAGCAAGCCTGTTTTCCACAATAGCTGTATTCTTCTTAGAGGCTCCCATGCTGTAAACATGTATTCATGACATATTTTTTCCCTACATTATGCCCGCTTTATAAATTACTGTGAGGATAACAGAGGAATCTCCCCTGCTCTCACAGAATGAGACACACAAATAGGTGAGTACAATGCCAACAGACTGTAAGAAGTGGTCTGAAGACTTAATATTAGTCATCAATTACCATTTATTTGATACACACTAGGGGTCAGATACTGTGGCAACTATGTCTCCCCTTCACAACCAGCAAAGTCTGTGTCACTCATTCAACAAAAAGGAGAAAACAGTAGCTGAGAGCAATGGGTTTACTCGGCAGCAAGGAGACTGTAAGTGGCAGAAGTGGGTTTGTCATGTCCAATGCTCATGTCTTTTATACTAAGTTACAACATCTATACTAATAAAAGGGTAATATGCTAATTAGATTGAACATCTTCCGAAGGACCTTTCAAATGTCCTTCCTGACATCCTTTCCAACAAAGCCATGCTCACAGGGCCAAGGCAGAGGAGGTTAGAGGCGATCAGGCAGGCATGGGAGAGCAGTTAGGGGGATAAGGCCAGCAGGTAGGTGAGTGGTTAGGAGCCAGAGGTCCTGAGGGGACCTGGATTAAAGATAGTGCAGGCTGAGATGAGGGGACCCCTTTCCCGTGCATGAATTTCATGCACCAGGCCTCTAGTATTTATGTCAAATAATAATAAAGAAGGAAAAACATTAGAGGCTATCGGTGGTACTTAGGATGCAGGTGTTCCTGTAGGTGGGTTGTAACAGGTAAGTAGGCAGAGGGTCTTCTGGGGGAGGGATGAAAATGAACAAAGTCACAAATATGAAGGGCACAGCATAGGTCCCAGTGTAGGATGAATTTGTTAGGGGGACTAGGAATGGGAAGACCAGCTGGGCATCACTACTAACATAGTATCGATGATAAATAAAATGTGACTTAGACTAGATGAGAAATTTTGAATAGTAATGAGAGGATGTAGTACATTTTCACTTGGGTTATTTAATAGTCAACTAGATCAAAATATCCCTCAAAATTAGCTAATATTTTCCCCCTAGAAATAGTACCTCCTTCTTTACATCTCCTAATTCAGAAAATGGCAACTCTATCCATTAGTTGCTCAAAAAAAGAAGCTTGGGTGACATCCATAATCCCTTTCATTCTTTCACCTTTACCTTGTTATGATCACTTTCCATTTGCCTGTGAAATCTCCATTGAGTCCATGTCCCAATGAGCCACAATGATTTCTTCTCTACATTACAGCACCACCCTCTTACCATGCAACCCACTGCTCTCAGGAGGACACCTGCACTTCCCTTGGCCCTTTGTGCCTGCCAAGCTTCATTTGACAGCCTTTAACATCACTGTCTATTCTCCCCAAACTGAACTGTGTTTTCTTCAGCTTCTCAAATACCCATGACCTTCTCTGCTGGAAACATCACGCATGTTGCCTCACCTTGGTTTTCTCCCTCTTGACCTCTGCCCCCCCCCCTTTTCCAGTGGACAAACACACATCAGAAATACTTATTTCAAATCATCTCCTCTAGGAAGACTTCACTGACTCCATTATCTAGATAAGATGCACCCACTATATGGGTGTCCATGCCAAGTAGAGTGTTTGTCATTGAAAAGAACAGCACACCCAATCACAACTGGCAGCTTTCCTATCTGTTGTGTCTAGAGGTAGGGTTCAATATGTTCAACATTTTAATTTTTATTTCCTCAAGCCTGGAAGAAAAGTAGCACAACACTAAATATTTTTTTAAATGAACAAAATGCATGAATGAAGAAGAAATAGAAAAAGAACTTGTCATGGAACTATATTTTTTACCGTGTGTGTGTGTGTGTGTGTGTGTGTGTGTGTGTGTGTGTCTTTTAGTACAACATAAAATGTCATTTATATTCTATTAAGGAAATGAGTTCTTGAAAATATAAATTCCAGGAAGAACTAAAAGAAATAACTGTAAATATTTTCATTATAGCAGTGTAGGAAAAGTCCAGGCATAATATCAAAGGCAGAGAACATAACAGGAAAGGTCAATATATTGACTATATGAAAATTTAAAAGTCCTCCATCAGAAAGAAAAACACCACCAGTAACAAAGTTAAAACTAAAAACAAGGGGAAAAATAATCTGTAATATGTGGCCAAGAAATGTAATCCCCTAATATATAAAGAACTTTTGAAAAATAAATAAAAAAAGAAGAACATTCCCTCCAAAGGGACTTACAATTCTTATGATAACCTTGATTAAATACTGTCATACCATTCCTCTATCTCCAATTCAGCACGATTCAGAATATATCAAAGAATCACTTTTAATGCACAAAGTTGTATTTGCAAGAAAGTAAAAGAATATTTTAGTCAATTTTAGAAAAAAAAATAGAATTCACAAGAATGAGCAAGCAATGACATGGCAAGGTTTCCTGAACTTCTGTGGTAATCACTGCTGGCTTAGGTTCTAGGTTTGAGCAAGCCATGCAAATAAGGGACTAAGGGGGAAGGAAGATCAAATTTAAAACTCGCTGTGTGGATCTTGGATCCCTGACACAGGATGATCATTAGGAATGCAGTTCTCTGCTTTGGTTCTTGGTGAATGAATGAATTCAAGACTCTTGTGATACATTTTTAAACAAAAGTTTATAGCCATGTTTTAAAAATAGAATTTATACCTTTTTTTTGCCTTCCTCCCTGAAAGAACACTGAACTTAAAATATAATTAAAAGTTGTTCTGGAGTACTAAGCCTCCAGTTATCTGAAAGCAGCATATGAGAATCCTTTATGAAGAAAATTTAAATTCAGCTTCTAATAAAAAATATATCTTACCCCAATAAGATGAAAGGATCAAAGACTAAAGGAATATAAACTCACAATTTTAAAAATCATTATATAAATGAAGAAATAAGCTGCCATGAGCAATAAGTGCCATATAGCAAAAATTCATATTCCCAAGGATTTCAGATATTGGATTTATCACATAGAGATTATAAATCATGCATATTAAATATTTTAAAGAAATAATGGAGAATATTGCCAATAGATTTAAGAAAAAAATAGAGACAAAAAATAAACATTTAATTTAAAAACAAACCTATAGGGCCGAAACTGGTTTGGCTCAGCGGTAGAGCGTCAGTCTGCGGACTGAAGGGTCCCGGGTTCGATTCCGGTCAAGGGCATGTACATTGGTTGCGGGCACATCCCCGGTAGGGGGTGTTCAAGAGGCAGCTGGTCGATGTTTCTCTCTCATCACTGTTTCTAACTCTCGATCTCTCTCCCTTCCTCTCTGTGGAATATCAATAAAATATATTTTTTTTAAAAGATGTGCATCTCTAGCACCCAACATTAGGCTTAAAAAAATAAATAAATACATAAATAAATAAAAGCAAAGCTATAGGAATATAAAATATAATAGTTAAAAATTACTAGATACAGCTGAAAAGGAAACTAGTACACTGAAAAATAAATCTGAGAAAAGTACAGGGAATGAAGCACTAATATATAAAGTGATGGGAAACTGGGGAGAGAAGTTTTAAGACAATGAGCATAGAGTGAGAAAGTCCAACAATACAAGTGAGAAGGCAATGAAGATTTAGAGACAGTGCATGAAAATTGTCCAAAACTGTTGAAAGACACCAATCTTCAGATCAGAAAGTCATGAATCCTACACCTACATAAATTTTAGTAAAACTGAAGAACAGGGGGGGAAAAAGTTATAACAACAGGGAGCCCTGCCCAGGCAGCTCAGTTGGTTAGCGTGTCATCCTGATACACTAAGGTTGCAGGTTCAACCCCTGCCAGGGTACATACAAAAGTCAACCAATGAATGCCTAATAAGAACAACAACAAATCTCTCTCAGAAATCAACAAAAAATTTTTAAATAGCTATTGAGAAGAAAAAAATTAGCTTGAATACACAGTACATTTCTCAACTTACTGGCTTCTCCACAGCAAGCATGAAAGTCATAATGGAACAATAGTTTTAAGATGCTGAAAGAACATAGTATCAACCTAGAATTCCAGAATTCTATAGCCATAAATGTATCTTTAAAGAGTGAGGTTAAAAATACATTTTTTTTTTATTTCAACAAAAACTTGGAGATCATCCCAACCATAATGTCAAACAATAAATTTTCACTGATATATTTGCAAAAATAGCAGAAGGTCATAGCTGTAAGATTTTAGTTCCTGGCTCAATGTCACATTATATAACACTGTCCATGTCAGTTCTCAGGATTTAAACAAGTTGGGTGGTCCTCCCAATACCCCAGCCTCCCCATTCTTTGATCTTCTCTTCCCAAATAGTTTTGTTTTGCAGCTATCCTTACCTCCTCCATTCCATTACTGTATCAGACCTTTTTATTACTGACTGCCTCTATTCTACCATCTTAGCTTTAAGGATTCTACTCTGACTACCACATCCAGTGTTTCTGGGGCATTCCTTTTAATAACTCAATTACAAAAAAATCCTCAAATGCACTGACCTTGCCATCTATTTTTACTATCCTACTCAATTACTCATCACTCTCACCCCACCAAGCTTGGAGTCTATGATGTGTAATTATAATCACTCTTTTGCTCACACATTATATTCTCTTAACATTCTCTCATGACACTGTACTCACCAAGAATAAATACCAACCTATGGGACAAAATTCTCTGTATATACCATGGCTACACGCACAGGTTACATGGCTGCATGAAAACATGCCAACAGGTGGGATGGTCTTGCTTTATTACATAACTATCAGTGTCGAGTGGGTCCCTGGAACTGCTTGCAAAGATTTCCCTTTTCCATTTACAAGCCCATTCTTCAAAATGATGATTTCCCATTTTCTACTCATCCTTCTGAATGGCCTTGCTTCTTATTTCCCTGAGAAAAAAAGAAGCGGTGCTAAGGAAACTCCCGGCAGCCCACCGTGCATTTGCCCCTTACCCTGCAGCATTATGGATGGACAATGTGAGCATACCTGTGTCCAACTTTTCACCTGACCCAACCATTCCTCCTGCTACGCAAACCCCCATCTTTCACTTGTCTCATAAGATGTCCCATCTTGGTACAAACATAGTCACCTCTCCCTGTCAGGAAAACCCCTTTTGCCCTCACTCCCTGTTGTAATCACCATCTTCCATTCTCTGATCCCCTTTAAAGAAAAAAAGAAAATAAGTAAGCCAGCTGCCACAAATCTGCCTCCTCTCATATTTCAGTTTCCCACTCCATCACCACACTAAAACTTTTTGTCACGGTCACCAATGACCTCCCTATCCGGACTCTGCAATTAAATTTCAATCAGTTTCCACTTCTCCTTGTATTTGACCTATTGGCAGAGGCTGAGACTGTGGCTCATTCTTCATTCTTTTCTTGCCTGACTTCCATGACCTTAGATTCTCCTGGTTCCTTTACTCTGGCCACTCTCCTCATTCTCTCTGCTGGTCCCACCCCCGACCCCCTGAGCTTTAATTGGTGGAGTCTGCCATGGCTCAATGCGTGTTCCTTACAAACACCTCCACTCTCCTCTGCCCCACTGAATACCAAGTTCATATTTCTAACTGCCTGCTTGTCATTGGAACTTTGTTTCCTAACCAGCACACCAAATCAAGCCCTGCACACGCCAACAACAACTAACAGAGATTCCCCCAGTAGCAGCAGACAGAAAAGGTTGGAAACCTTTATGGCACACATAAAGTAATTACCAGGAATCTATGACAAACCTAAAAAATATAATTTTTGCCAATCTGACCAAAAAGAATAGGTTTAGTTTTATTCAGTCATACTGGACAGCTATTGTTGTGCTGGCTGTTTTCTTTTCTTTCTTTTCGTAACTGATAATCTAAGGCTGTGGTTGGCAAACTGCGACTCACAAGCCATATGCGGCTCTTTGGCCCCTTGAATGTGGCTCCTCCCCAAAATACCATGAGTGGGTGTGCATGTACAGTGCGATTGAAACTTTGTGCCCATATGCAGAGTCAGTTTTTGGCTCTCAAAAGAAATTTCAGTCCTTGTACTGTTAATATTTGGCTCTGTTGACTAATGAGTTTGTTGACCACTGATCTAATGGAATAAAGGTCAGTGCCCCTGACTAAATAGTCAGGTATTGCATGTTTTAAAAATTCTGCAATGGCTCACAGGTTGAAAATCACTGCCCTACAATTTTCCCCGTTTCAATTAATGAAAAATCTGTTCTGCCAAGTAGTCTTTCAGAAGGCATCCTTGACTCTCTTCCTCCACACCTCATGACTAATCCATCAACAAATCCTGTTGGCTTCACCCTCAAAATATGTCAAGAATCCAACCACTTTTCAAAACCTCTGGTCTACTCTGCCATCATTTCTCACCTCAATTATAGAAAAAGCTTTCTAATCGTCTCCCTGCTTCTGCCCTCACTGCGCCACAGCCAATTTTCAGCACAGCCACTAGAATAATCCCTTGGAAACATAAATCTAATCATTCCAGTCCTCAGCTCAAACCCTCTTGCCCTCGCTGTATCTCAGAGGAAAAGCCCAAGTCCTCAGGCCCTCCGCAGGCCCTGTGTGAGGGGGCTGTTACTTCTCTGACTTTACAAAACACAGTCCTCTCCTTTGCCTGCTGGCTCCCATTAGCCATCTCCTTGCTTCTTACACACACCTGGCTTCTGCATTTGCCATTCCATTGCTTAAATGCTTTCCCTTTAGATTCCACTTGGGTCACACTCACACCTCATTCAAATAGTTGCTCTGGTATCTCTTCTTCACTGAGGTCTTATCTCTTCTTCACTGAGGTCTTATCTCTGAGGACTTTTCAGACAACCCACTTAAAACTGCATATCCAGTACCCCCTTACCTTCTCCCTGGTTTTATTCATCAGCATAATGCTTATGTCCTTCTAACAAAGTATTTATTTTACTATTACTTCATTTTTATAGTTTTCTCCAACGAGATGCACACTCCAAGAAGGGAGGTATTTAGGTCTGTTTTGATCAGTTACCTGTCCTTTGAAAAACCACGCTCCCTTTAAAATACAGAGATATTCCTAGGATGGAGGATAGGATAATTCCCAGCCCCTGTTGCATCCAAGTGATGTCATTTTACAATTCCTCAACAGTGAAATACTGGTGACAGTAATGTGTGTCCCTGCTGAGTCAGTAGGTTCAAGGAGGGATTATTTCTACCCTTACCTTCCAGGCGGTTGCTGAAGAGCCGCACAAGTTGGAAATCTCCATCAGTTGCAGGAACCTGGCCCCTCCAATTCTCCACTTCCCAACCCAGCCTTCACTCCCCTGCTGTTAACACATATTTTATTAGGGCTTTATTTGAGTGAAAACTAAAATTTTACTTGAATTTCAGTTTATTGCCCTAAATAATGTTAATGCCTGAGTCTCCCAATTCTTGATCCACTGAAATGCCCAAGAAAAAAAAATTAAATGAATGAACATAAATACTGAAGAAATGGAAGTAAAGGAAATGTTAATGATAAAAACAAACCTTAAAACATTTGGTGAATGAGTGAATAAAAGAACGAATTCTGTTGACTGAATGAATTTACTGTCAGTGAATTCCTTGCTATTCGTTTCCCTGTTTCATATTTTCTTACGTTGTTGCAATGCTTTCCTATAACGTAGACCCATATTTTATTTTAGGAAACTTTTTCTTATGTTTACTTTGAATTTCCCTTTCATAAATATTTTGCATTGCTGTTTTTCACCTTTAGCTAAATTGCGTTAAACAATGTTATTCCTTCCTGTTTATATTTTTCAAACATTTATATATCATTATCATGAGTTCCACTTACTATTGTTGAATTAAACTACACATTATTAGTTTCTTGTTAAAAAATCTCCCCATCCTCTTAATCATGTTTTCCTCTCACTTTGAATTCTCTTTAATTTTACACCTTTATCCTTAAAATGCATCAGGAACAAATCTAAAATAGACAGTAGCTACTGAGAATGATATGGCCAAAAATCCATATTGCTTTAGTCCTTGAGATCCCAGATGAACTCAGCAACTGTGTGAGCACCTAAGGCACAGAAATGATGGCACATTCCCTCTGAATCTCCAGCAACTAGTGCCATTTTTAGAATGTGCTGAGCTGCCAATGTATGTCTCATGCATGAACAATAAATGAAATGCTATATGATGAAATTAATCGGACCCCATGGATTATTGTTCCCTTTCTCAGAAACCTAATTCAATTTGCAGACAGCATGAAAAGTATTCCCGATGTTGGTCAAGTTGCTGTATTTTCAGAAAAAAAATCAAGGGAGCATTTTGATGTCTTGTAGGCCAACAGACCCTCCATGATCACAAAGATGACACACATTTCTGTTTTTGTTGCTGTAACCCTAAACCAATTGAATACTTCTCACACTCAGGATGGCAGTTGCCTAACTTGAACATTACTCGTGAGGAGAACAATGACAGTTCTGCGTGTCATACATTTGTAGAAAATGAGGAATTATTACCTTTCACAAAACCTAAGTGCAATATTTGGCTCCCGGCAGTAGCCCAATATTTTACATATGCCAGTGCTCTGACCCACTTTAAGATGGATGAGGAAGAAATTTGCTAAGGGGATTTATAATGTTTTAAAGGATCATTGAGTCTCCTAAGTAAAAGGAGTGCATTTTTTCCAATACAATAGTCACAGACTTAATAAGGATCATTTCCTTAAAGGCAAACTTTCATTATGCATGCCAAAGATTTCGTGAAATCCATTTGCACAATCTCCTACGGACACTTCTTTCCCAGAAAATGACTGAGATTCAGCCATTTCTCTTCTCCCCTTACATAGACCTCTGCCCTGAGACCTAGAGGGGAATGTTAAATTACTAACGAACTGTATTACCTACATGAAAATGAATCTGATTTTTAATCTTCTCTTTAAGAAGTAAGCTAAGTTCAATAGCAAATCTATCTGCTGGATCAAATTTACCACACCAACCTTGGAAACAGCTGTTGCAACTGCGTCTTGGTTACAATCTAATGTTTTACAATTTTAGGTTTTATTATTTCAAAAATTTTCCAGCCTATGAAAATATGCATATTTCAAAGAAAGGCACTCTTTAATGAAATAATATGATTCAAAATAAAGTGGTACATATACAGTCATTAAGGGCAAATAATGAAACTCACAAAGGCAATGAACAAATTATGGCACCTTTGCCAGCACTTGTTGCTTGTTGAGCTGTTGATGGTAGCTTTATGGAAACAGCCCAAGTGGCCATCAACAGATGAGTGGATAAAAAGCTATGGCACTGCCTAGCAGGCTTGGCTTAGTGATTAAGCATGGACCTGTGAACCAGGAGGTCACGGTGTGATTCCTGATCAGGGTATATACCCAGGCTGTGGGCTTGATCCCTAGTGGGGAGTGTGCAGGAGGCAGCCTATCAATGATTCTCTCCCATCATTGCATTGACTCTCTCTCTCTCTCTCTCTCTCTCTCTCTCTCTCTCTCTCTCTCTCTCAAATATATAAAAATATATTTTAAAAAATTAATAAAAAGTGGTGATACATTTACACTATGGAATACTATGCAGCAGTAAAAAGGATGGATCTCTTATTCTTTGAGACAGCATGGAGGGACCTGAAGAGTATTATGCTAAGCGAAATAAGCCCATCAGATAAAGACAAGTATCACATGATCTCTCTCATATGTGGAATCTAATAAAATAAACTGATGAACAAAATAGAACCAGAGACATATAAGCATGAAATACACTGTGGAATCTCAGAGGGAAGGCAGAGGTGGGAGTGTAGGTGGAAAGAGATCAACAAAAGAACTTGTATGAATTTATGCATAACCCATGGACACAAACAATAGGATGGTGAAGGCCCCTGGTGGGGAATGAGATGAGCTAGAAGGGATCAATGGGGAAAAATGGGGACATAGTAATACTTTCAACAATAAGTATTTTTTTAAAAAGAAATGGGTTATCAAGCCATGGAAAAATATGGAGGGAAGTTAAATTTATATTACTAAGTGGAAGAAGCCAGTCTGAAAAGAATGTTTACTGTATTATTACAAGCATACAACATTTCGGAAAATGCAAAACTATGGAGGCCATAAATAGTCAATCATTGCTGGGGGCTAGGGGAGGAATGAGTAGGCAAAGAAGTGAAGATGTTTTGGAATTTGAAACTACTCTGTATGATACTATAGTGGTGAATACATGTCATTATACATTTGTCCAAACCCAAAAATGTACAACACCAAGAGTGAACCCTAATAGCAACTATGAACTTTGATTGATAAATATGTGTCAAAGCAGGTTCATCAACTGCAACAGTGTGCCACTCTGGTGGGGGGGGGGGGTGCTGATAAGGAAGGAGGCTACACATGTGTGGGGAGGGGGATGTATGAGATATCTCTGTATCTCACATTTGTTCTGTGGAAAAAACACACCAAGATATTTTAAAAGATAGATTCTAGTCCATTATGGGTGAATAGATATATGCATACCTGCTTTCTAAGTACAGTTCAGAGCCAGATCTAAGGACTACTAAAGGCCAGAAGTTTGGGTTGAGTTGTGGACAGTCTAAAGCATTTTATGGTGTGATAACAAAGTTTGTTGTTTTTTTTTTAATATATGTTAAGGGCTCCAAAGAATGAAAAGAATTTTGAGAGGAAATTTAAAAAGGACTCTACATGGGTATCAAAGTGTAAATATTATGGAAACAGGAAAAGGTTGGTAAAAGAGAACAAACTTTCAGTTACAATATAAGGTGGCTGGATAATCTAATTTATAACTGGTTGATAGCAGTTGTCACAGTACACTGCATAGCTGAAATTTGCTATGAGAGGAGAGCGGAAATGCTCTCACCAAATAGGAAAAAGAAATGTAAACTTGAGGTGATGAGGTGTGTTCATTAACTCGATGAGAGAAATGAATTCACAATATATACTTATACCAAATCATCTCATTTAACTATCTTACTTTATCTGTCAATTGCATGATAATAAAAATGACAAAACTATAAATACTAGTGTAAAAGTGAGTGGCAAAGAACCTATTAATGGAAGGACAAGGAGGTGAAGCTGAGGGGATGTTTGCAGCAGGTCACAGTAGAGATCGGCAGGGGAGAGTGGACATCACTTTGGTCAGGTGAAGAAGCTGACCTCACTTTAACCTTCATTCCCAAGTAGGATAACCTCCGATGGTTGGGTAAACATATTCATGTAACTGTGGAGAAGATCACTTAGACTTAACAATGGTGACCCTTTGTTAAAAATAAGCAGGAAGAAAACCAAACCGATCAGTTGATACAAACACTATTTTTGTAGTTACTTCAAAATTGGATTGCTCATTTTTTTTCATTCTTCATGCAAAACATAAATGTACTGTGTCAATTCGCGGTGAAAACCATCCTTTGTGAAGAAAATGTTGAGTCCATGTTTACTAACATTAAGTTAGAAATAATACCCTGAGCTGAAAAGTGCCACTCGCCAGTGCTGAGACCGTGGCATGAGCACCCTCGGTGATGCCGGGCCAGTGCTGGGCGCTTAGGATAGCTGAGGGTCAGGTAGGAGCACAGATGCATGTGGAGTGCCAGCCTCATGGCATTGGAGATTATTGGTACATGGGGGTGATGGAAAACTTGGTCGTTTTAAAGCGAAAGTCCGTGGAGACCCCAAGCAGGAGAGGGATTTGCTCAAACCAGCTGGTGGTGGACTGAGAGCCGGTCCTCAGACTTCCCAGGCCCTGCCCACTGCTCTTTCCTCCTCTCTCATTGGATAATGCCTTTTCTGACTGACTGACCTCTTAAAATTCAATATCCTTTTATCTGTAGCTTCTGAAATAGAAAGCTAAAAATCAATTACTTATCTATAGTTTTCTGGAAGTAAAACTTGTGTCTGTATTAAAATAGCTAAGGATGAATGGCAATAGATAAATAGCAATTTGAAGAATTCTGGACATATGGCTTTACCCACTTTACTTCTACCAAATGGCCCCTAAAAGAGACCATAGCCTACAATCGCCCCACTGTTCCTATAAAGCTACAGAAGAAAAATATAAATGTCCTCCAAAGTTAAAGAACCATGTTTCATTTCTGACAGAGCAGGATGGAGACAGCTGGGAGACAGGCGATGACCAGGACAAAAAGGCAGGAGTGGAAGGAGGGCTATAAAGCAAGAGCAAGCAGAGTCTGAGAGACAGGAAGAAGGGCATCAGCAGCAGGAGAGGAATCAGGAGGGAGGGAGGAGAGGCGGCGAGGAGAGACGATTGGTCTTGGGGTTTAAAACGATATCTAGTTGGCAGCCTGTGACAGTCGCCAAGTGCAAGTAGGAAGCTCCACACACACTCCCAAGTGCAAATAGGAAGTTCCACAGACATTCAGGCCAACAGCACCTGTCTCATCATATGTAGCTGGCTGCTAATGTTAGTAATAGACAGAGCCAAGGGAAGGCCACACATCATAAGCAGGGTCATCTGCGCAGCTTCCCACTGCCCTGGGAACCTCTGGTTCACTCCCTGAAGATCACTGCAGGAGGATTCCAACAAGGGGAAGATGGGCACATGTGCTGTGAAGTCAAGGTGACAGAGGAAAGGCACGTACCTGTCATCCTAACCGGGGTGTGGGGGGATATAATTGGCTGGGAATGGAGCATTGCAAGCACATTGAGGTCTTGGAAGGTTAAAATTCCCCAACAAAACGTTCTCCCTCCCTCCCTTGCTTGCTCTTGCTCTTCTGTTTCTTATTTGCTCTGTGACCTACACTCGTCCATGCTCTCGCCTGCCATGTGGCCTAGCAGCTGCGTGGTCTGTGGCCATGCGGACCCCACACCCAATGGACAGCAGCTGTGAAGACAGCTAAGTGCACCAGGTGCTGCACCAAACTGGGCTTCATTATGGAGGGGGGCTCTGGGCAGTGGCTGTGGCCTGAATCCTGCCTGAAGTCAAGGGTGACATTTTCCATGGTGAGATGGAGGGAGATGGGACCTTGGAGGGGAACTTCCTTAATCTTACATCATCAATAAAGCCTCCCATGATGCATACCTGCTCCTCCCGTGGGGGCCTCAGGAAATTATTTCCCCCATGCACCCCAAGAGCTCCACTTCCAATGGTAACAGGTGGGGACACACAGGGCACCCCACCAATAACGGAGCCAATGAGAACCTCAACAACTAGCCAGCCAGCAGTATTTGTGGAGGATATACTTTGTGTTGTTGTTTATAATACAATGGTTAACAGGCTAAGTTCCGAGAGCAGTGTATGAATACAATTGAAAGTGGAGGATGAGACTATGAGGCTGAGTGCATAGGAAAGGCTCTCTCCAGTGGCAATACCGTGTCTCTGAACAGGCGCGAATGTTCCAGAGCCTGAGTCAGGAAGGGCAGTGTTCTCCCTTGGATGTGGCACTGGTGGCCATGCTGGCGGATCTTCCCAGAGCCGGGACCCCTGAGGAAACAACTGGAGAGAAAGAAGGTATGTTGCTGATGAGCATGTGCGATGGAGAGATCATAGAAAAATAAGAAAATATTCCATTCTGCAAGATATCATTTCTGCAAATAGAGCACTACGGGAGCAGTAGGGGGAAGTACAGATTCCTAGGGCGATGGTTATTGAAATGTTAATTTTATGAATTTTATAAAATCAGAATATCAGGTAGCCAGATGGTCAAAGGAGGAAACTTTGTCTGAAGCCAGCAGGGTCACACCAGATGAATGTCATCTTGGTGCTTTGAGCGGGCCTGTGGGCCAATTAGATCTAGCTACTACTCGGCTACGGCTCTGAGTTGGAAATTAAACCAGCATCCAAACGGATGCAGAAGAGGGGACACGGCCTCTCCACAGACCCTATATCTTGGGAAGCACATGGCCTGGTATTGGGCTTTTCTCACTGCGACTGGAATGCTCATAAAATCTCCCATAAAATCTAGTGACTTGGGAGAAGAAAAAAAGAAAGAGGAAAAGAAGAGATAGTATAAAGGCTCTGTGGAATAGCGGAGTTTGGAAATAATTTTCAATAATGACTATAAGGAAAATTTTGAAAGCTTTTGGCAGCCTCTTGCCATTAAAAAAATGGATGCAATGAAGAACTATTTAAGAAAACTGTAATGGCAACTGCAGAAAAAAATGAGGCTCATTGGAAAAATTAAGCAACAGAAATTATCTAGTGCAAAATCTAACTGATGTGGAGAACACACTCGAGACATCAAAAAAGCATAGAATGAAAATAATAAAGGTTCCTCTATGATTGGTGTTGAAGGCAGATAACAGAAATCAAACCCTAAGGATTATAGACTTTGCTAAGGAATAAAGCAGAAATCTTCTAACGGTGGCAGTAATCACAGCCTTACTTGAAGAAGCACACTCACCCGGGAAAAGACCTGAGCACATCATGAGCAGCAGTTCTACACTGTGGGCAAAATCAATGGGGGGTAAAAGTTTGTACCCTAATTTTTAATTTACAATCACATTTCAAATCTTAGATAGTCAAAAAAGTAAAGAAAAACAGAACTACCCGAAAATGCACCAGCTATGCTTTACTTCATGTGTGAAGGTTACAGAATATTTTTAAATGTACGCAAGTTATATGAAGATACCCTCTACCCAAAGGGAAAATTAATTAAAATTAAGGATTTAAGGAATGAGTTCATGTGATTAAAAGAATTATATAGTTTACTCTGAAAGCCTAAAATAGTTTTAAACACAGAAAATATCTATCACTAAATAAAGACCTTATGAAATGATAGAACACAAGAATAGAGAAAAGAGACAACTTAAGTAGTTTATAAAACATTTTTTTTCTAAAATCTATTATTCTGAACTGAGTAATCTTTGGCTGAGGCAAGGCATAAGACACACTTGAAAATAAACAAACTACCCTCTCAGAAACTTGAGCTTGCTTGTTTTACTTGTGTTCTTCACCCTGAGGTATTATCAACACCAAGAGGATATTTAGAAGAAGTATCATACAACACATGAATTAAGCTAAAAGCATCATTAACATTTTCTGGCAAGCCATGGTCCTCACTTAAAGTGCATAGCTCTGGGTTTGACAAGCTCAAAGTCCTAATGTTGTTTTAATGACATCATTTATTTCCCAAGGACCAATGACAGCATCACAGGTTCTCATACATTTTAAATGAGAAAGAAAGAAACTCCTACATATCTAACCATCACTGTAGTATAATTCAAATAATATTAGAATTTCAGGTCCTTTTAGGGGGAAAAGTCTTTAAAAAATTTTTTTACAAACCTTACTATTATCTGTCAGTTTGTATGCAACTATACAATTGTTATTCAAACTTATTTCAGTCCTTAATTTTAGTCAAGTTATGTTGACCTAATACTCACTTTCTCTTGATATTAAAAACAAATAAAAACTCAATGACAAAAATACCACAAGAAATGTCCAGAACATAGAGCTCAAATGGCCTAATAAAATGGTTGTTGAAAAATTGTGAACATTTGTATTAGAAAATAGAAGGTTAAACCCCCTACACATTACTAATGCTAATGAATTCCAACCACAATGGACTTTCCTACCAGAAAAACTCAAGCTTGCCGAAACCGGTTTGGCTCAGTGGATAGAGCGTCGGCCTGCGGACTGAAAGGTCCCGGGTTCGATTCCGGTCAAGGGCATGTACTCTGGTTGTGGGCACATCCCCGGTGGGGGGTGTGCAAGAGGCAGCTGGTCGGTGTTTCTCTTTCATTGACGTTTCTAGCTATCTGTCTCCCTTCCTCTCTGTAAAATATCAATAAAACATATTTTTTTTAAAAAGAAAAACTCAAGCTTCCATTGATAACTGAAGATGTGGCCTTCGTTTATAAATACACACACTTAGTCTCCCACATAAGTCCATTACATGTAAGAGGTAAGAGTAGTAAACAGTAGTAAACAGGGGAAAATACCATATGATAAATGCCAAAGTATCTGCAATTTGTTTTTGTAGTTTAGATGAAAAATTGATTGGTAACCCTGAGAACAACGTTTTAAATGTTTAATTTTCACAAGATGTTTTAGACATTTTTCATTTAATCCTATGACCTCTGGAACTATAGTTGAAAATCTAGTTTCTGCACGGGTATTTGTGAGGATTAAAGATAGGAAAATTAAAACGACTTCCGAACCCTACTTTAAGAACCACCAGTAGAAAAGAACGCAAGAGCAACAAATATCATATCCAAGTTTAAATTTTCAATAAAGTAAACATACTTGGATTTTTAAAAAAGTATCTGTTTCTAATTTTACCATATTCAAAATTAGCATATTCCCCAAATTATCTTGGAGTTTGTTTTAGTTGGGCAAGCATTTTTCTGGAATCCTACCTTCCACTGGTGCCCCGTAGACCACATTAACACTGTACATGCAGTAAACGCCCCCTGGGCTCAAAGAACCTGGGCTCAGGGCCCAGATGTGATACTGTGCGGTTTGATCAAGTCAATTCACTTCTCTACACCTCAGTTTTCTTAACTGCAAAATAAAAAGACTGGACTCACTAACCTCCAACTTTCAATGTGGGGCAGATCACTGTGTCGTCTAAGGAAATGCCTCCATCAGTAAACCAGTCATTCCGTTATATGGGAAAACAATAAGAACACCACACCCACACCTTTCTCAGACACCAGCTGTCGTCCCAGGACCACTTTGAGATGTATCAGCTACCCACAGATATTTTCAGGAAAGTATTTGTTCCCTACCAAAGCCAAAGCAACCTCTGCTCACGAAGGAAAGAATGTGTTTTGGAGTAACGTACAAATGAGAGGAAGCATTCACCCTTAACTTACAAATAGGTCCCAACAGAGGCTCCAGCCAGCGTGCTCACAATTATGTTCGGAGCCGGGTCCGGGGAGATGAGGCAGATTGACAGATAAAGCTGAGGGTGAGGCATTGGCATTGGGAGAAAGTAAAATATTGGGAGAAAGTAAAATATTTCCTCCTGGGAGAAAGCATGCCCACCTGCACTCCAGCACACAGCGGTACCTAAGACAGATGTGGGTATTAACCTACAAAACCTAAAACAGATGGGGGATTAACCCATAAAAGGGTGCAGTTCATGAGGTGTACACAGATCTTTCAGCAAGCCCTGTGAACCCACACTGCCCAGTTTCCTGCTTGGGGGAATAATTCCAAGGGACCAATCAGTGACATCTTACAATAAAGGAAACAAGGGGAACTCAATTTCTTAAAACATCAAAGGCCTGAGGAATGGGGACCTTTGTGAGGAATCTGGTAACACATCTTCTAACTAATCAGTACAGAGGTGGGTCACTCATGGCAGCCCACTTTGGCAAGTAAGCTGCATTCATGGCCAAGGCATGCAGCCATCTGGTCCTCCTAATGTCAGCTGGCATGCAATGCTCCACCTATTAGCTCTGGACTTTTTACCTGATGACTGTGAATGATGCACTGTAACTCTGAGTTTTCAAGCAAATTTGCACATTATTGGGCATGTCTGCAGGCCATGCTCCCCTAATCTTCTACTGGAATGGCTTCTAGAAGAACAGTTGATATGCATGAGCCTCGGCCTTTATCCAAATATATCTAACAATGCTGAGATCTGACAGGGTCAGGAGAGAAGATGTGGCATTTTCTCTTTCTGACCACAATGTTAATGCAGTGAGCAGAGTGTGGAGTTGGGAGGCAGACAGACGTGGGTGGAGTGCCCAGCTGATGCTCCCGGGGTGAGGCAGCAGGGAAATGAGTTCACCTCTCTGCCTGCCTCTGCTGGTCTTCCCTCTGGCTCTTCAGAGGGGCTGCCACTGCAATTCTTACACGCTCAGTTCTGCTCTTAAAGGTGGCTGTCCTAAAGAATGCATGTGTTGATACACAGTTTGCCAACGAGGTTGAAGAGATACAAATATGTAGAGCGTTTCAATTAGGCAGAATTAAGTCTCCACAGATGAGGAGAAAAAAATCATGAAATATTTTATAACTATCTATGGATGCATATGTGCGTGTGTCTTTGTATACCAGTGTGTACCTGTGTATGCAGGCATGTATGTTTGTGTGCATGTGCGTTTATGTGTGTATACATGTTTGTATGTGTACATGTGGCATGTATACATATTATTTATGTATACAATGCATCCATGTGTGTTCATATCTGAAAATACTAAAAGTTCCCATGTTAGATTTAAACTCTTGGAAGATGGCACAGAGACTTCGTGCCGCACGTAGAAAACACAACTTTTCAAGTTTAAAGTCATTTAAAATGTGTCCAAAGACAGTGAAGTAGAAATATTTATGGCTGTTTAACATTTTCACCTAAAACCCTATCAGATTTTATGTCCAAACTGGGATAATGTAAAGGACACATGTCTGAGGTGAGACCGAGGTGTGAGTCCTGCTGTTTACCCGACTGCCTTTGCACAGGGCAGTACGTTTCACCTCCAGGGGCCTATGCAGTAAGCACCAGCTCCCAAACACTGTGTCTGAGTTACTTGATACAATTGGTGACACGCATAGCTACTCAGGGGATATTTGCTTCCCATTTCCCTAAACAAGGAGGCGGACATTGGGGAGGTTGGACAGGTGAGCTGGAGGGGAGGTCAGAGGAGAGGCCTTCAGGAGAGAAGTGGGGGAACTCTGGAGCCTTGAAAAGATCTGCTCTGGGTGGTGTCCACCCTCCCTAACTTCACTCCTAGATCAAGAACACCTTCCTCCATAAATTAAAGCTAATTTCGTAGTGAGGATTCCTGCATCTGTCTCAAGGCAGCTGATGAAAACCTTGGAAGGACCAGTGAGGCTAAAGAGAAATTCATGATGGGGTCCCTGTCCTGCTAAGCCCAGGGTCCCAGAGAGAACAAGAGGGAGGATCACGCCTCAGAAATTAACGCTCTATCCTGCTCGTCGCCCGGCTCACTCGCTCCTGGAATTGTGAAAAGCCGTGTTTCCCCGGAGCCGGAGCGGTACCCCTGCCCATTTCCATAACATTCAACACCATCCCCGATTACGGTTTGTAAATTCCACCCACAATTATCAAGCTCCCATTTGATAAGTGAACAGTCCCTGATACTGAAATCAAATTTCATGGCTAATAGCTCTTTGATTACTAGGAATTATTGGTATCTAATTTTAAAAAATGTTGCTTAGCCAAAGCAGCCATTATTTTCTAACGGGAGTTGGATCATTTCACGACACCCTTGCCTGCTACCGCTGGGCGCTGGCAGGCCTAATCCTCACTCACAAGCGGGCTGCCGTGCACTGGAATTTGATTGTTCAATAAAGTAACGGTAACTTCCCCGAGAGTCCCAAGCTGCAGAACCCATTATCCTCTTTATGTAATACAGCCTGTGTGTCTTTGGGGATTAGGAAACTTGGGAGCCTTAGAAAATATCAGAATTCTGTTTTTTACAAAAATAGACAACTGTGCAACGTTTTCATAGATTTGCTCAGCATGCTCTTCTGAGCTCCGTGGGGTTTGAATGCTTCATGAAACAACCTGACAATAGAGTCTGTGGCTGCTGCCTTCCTCACTCAGCCAGGCCAGTGCTGGCCAAGGGGGGGGGGGGGCAGTCTGCAGAGGGAGTGAAAACATGGAGAAATGGGTGATAGAACCGGACGGGCCAGCTGAGAGAGACAGGACAGGGATGTATGTCCAGTGTCAAGGTGAAAGGAAGCAAGAGAGACCACAAAAAGCATAGGTGGAGGTCACAGGAGCAAGAGCACGAAGGCAGGAGGGTGGCTCACTGTGCTAACACCACGCACCTGGCCAGCGCATTCTTTCATGCGGTGCATGGGGCTTTAAAGAATGCCTAATTCACTCCGTAAAACCACCGCCAGGCATGGCAAATGGAAACTTAGATGGCCACTTAAACAAAGAAAAATACACAAAAATCACAAATCACTCCACCACCACCACCACCACCCCCACCCCCACCCCCATGTTGTACAAGGACTATCTATCTCTTTAGTTGAGTTACATAACTTCTCTGGAAACTGATGTAAAGGTAACACCTACCACCAGAGGGCGGTAATGAGGATTAACGAGACAACATGACCAAGGATTAGCATTTTGCCTTGTACTTGGCATGGGCTCAGAAAATACTAATGACATGCCCTACTGTTATGTGAACTTACTTATGGGCACTTTAAGAATATGGCAGAGGCCGAAACCAGTTTGACTCAGTGGATAGAGCTGAGTCTGTGAACTGAAAGGTCCCAGGTTCAATTCCAGTGAAGGGCATGCACATTGGTTGCAGGCACATCCCCAGTAGGGGGTGTGCAGGAGGCAGCTGATCAATGGCCCTCTCATCGATGTTTCTAGCTCTCTATCCCTCTCTCTTCCTCTGTAAAAATCAATAAAATATATATATTTTAAAAATAATATGACAGAAAAGGGTAAAATGATGAAATAAACTTGAACTCCGTTTTTCAAAAGAAAGTTTACAAGGTAAGGAATTGAACCTACAGGACTTTGCATATTGGATATGCTTTGTTATAAAAAAAATTAAGCGATTAATGAAGAGTTAAATCCCTTGGCCTTTCCATAATGAGCAAGATCAGTACTTTAAAATGTTACTAGGTGTTGAATTGCTAATTTCAAAAGGGCTTTAAGATTTTTGTTTGTTCTGGTTTGTCTCCACGCTCACACTCTCTCTCTCCCTCTCCTTCTCCCTCTCCCTCTTCCTCTCCACTAGCATTCCTCTCCATGATGCCCAAGGCACTGTGAGCACCTTCCATGTGCCATAAAGACCAGCCCTTACTGAGCTGATCCATCCAGGTGTGCAGACCACACAGCACATGCACATCACGTTTATAGTTTGCCAAAATTCCTGTGCATTCACGTTTCCCTTTAATTCTCACAACCACCCTGTGAGGTGTGGGTGATGCGGAGGCCATTACTACTCCAATGAAAAGCAGCAGAAACTGAGGTTTGCTAAGTTTAGGTGCGCTGTGGAAATGTGAACAGTGAACTTCTACCCCAGCCATGCCTGTGTTCATGAAGCTGGTTTGAAACACTCATGTGATTATTAGAAAAAGCCCTATCGTGTCCCTGAGACAACTGTTCAATGGTGGGAAGAGGGGAAGGAGCAAATGTGTTTCCTGCCTTGGGTCCGGGCCAGGATCAGCTTCACTGCAGGATGGGTTTGGTGGAAGGCGTCATGTGCATACATCCAAGACAATGCCTGTGCCAGGGATCGCTGTCCTCACCTGCGGTCCTGGTGCCATGGAGACCAGACTGCAATCTGCCCAGCTCCCTGTCCGCCCTGATGGAGCTGGGAGCAGTGCCCAGGGAAAGCACAGAGGGAATCCTGTGCTCTGGTTCCCTGGCCAGTCCCCGTGCCAGGGGACTGTCTGGCGTGCGGGACCCTGATTGCTCCCTGGCGTGGAGCCAGGCCTCACGGCTGTCTGCCTGTCCAGAGGCCTTCCTTCCAGATGGAAAGCTCTGCCTGAGATCTGCCGCAGGGGCTTCTCAAGGAATTGTGACTAAAAATACACCCTGTGTGATGGAGGCCACTGCCAACGGGGCGTGCAAAGTGGAGAGTCTGCAGCCCCAATGAAACAGGAAGCTTGCTGAGGATTATAATTTACAATCTTGCCCATACCTCCAGGATTAGTAAAAGGGAGCTTGTTAACAATCTAATCTTTACAGTGAATCTGGCTACTGATAAGTCACTAGTTACTACTCTACAGCTGGCCAACGGCTATAGGGTTTCAGTCTTGCAGGATGACAGAGTCCTAGAGATCTGCTGGTCAGCACAGTGCTTGTATTTAACAAGACCACTGCACCCTTAACAATGTCCTAGGAGGGCAGATCACGTGCCATGTGTTACACAGCACAAAGATGGACATGGTGAATGTTCTTCTACAGTAAAGAAAGGCAGGTCTTAATTTTAGCATCATACATAATAACTCATGGGCTTTGAGTCATAGAGGCTCAGCCTGGACTAATGGTTCACTAGCGCAGCCCCCTTGCAACTAGGAAGTTAATTTCCCAGAACCTGGGCTCTTAGTCTGTGAAGTGGGGATAACATCCTGTGCTTTGCAGGGCTGTTGGAAGGATTAAATGAGAGAGCAATTACAAAAGCAAACGGTCTAACGCTTGGTCCAGAGCAGGCATCCTTCAAATGTAGTGGCCTCCCCTCTGCCACTCCAGCTTCTTTTTGGTGCTAGCATGTCTATCTAACTTAAAGTGAGGAGTGGCTCTGATCTGAGGCCCACAGTGTACGTCAACCTCTGAGGTTTAAAAGCAGTTCTTGCCAGAAATTCCCACTGCTTCCCACCCATCTTACCTGCCTTTGTCTCTTAAAGGGAACAAACCCAGAACCTTCCACATTCCTGCCCACAATTCCACTGCTGAAAATCACAATGACAAAGAGCAAGAAAGAGCCCCCAACTCCACTGCAGAAACAGTGGGTGCATGTAGTTGTTCAGATATGTGTCACTGCATGAGCAGTCTCCACACTCAGAGAAAATCCAGGCCACTCAATCTAAGTGTCAGGGAGTCTTCTAACCATGGGACGATTAAAAGGACACGTGCTAACCACTTTCTTCAGCGCAGTCAGTTTTGCACAGTGCAAGGTCTCCCAAAGATACAATTTATTCTTAAACATAGTCTGAAAGAAACAGCCGCCCTTCCATCCACCCACAAAAGGAGTTCAGAGGAATTTGACAGATGTTGCCCCCAATCTCTATGTGTCTATTTTTTTTACTTACTTCTTAATCCTATGAGAAATATCTTTCCAACAAGCAATAGGGAGTATTTTAAAATACCCATCTATGGAGACATTTTCAAAAAGAATAGCAATGCCACGGTATTAAATAGAATGAAAATTCAAATCCTGAATTGACACTAATAAGATGCCTGGACTAGAGTTGAGCATAGCAACAGTGCTAAAAATAAGCAATGCGTACACAATGTTTCTACTTTCATTAGAGAAAAAACAACAATGCTTGTCCAAAGGTGCCCAGGAGGAATGCAAACACTGTGAAGAAGAACATAAGAGCAAAGGAACCACAGGGCACCAATTCTGTGTATCTGCCTTCCAGCTTCTGAACACGGGGAGTTAAAAGAAATCCATGTTTTAATATGCTGTCTTGAGTACCAGGAGCATTGACACACATCTGCTCCTTCCTGGAGCATCACTGTAGTGATGGAGTGGGCTGGTGCATTTGACCCGAGGTCAGTCCTCACTCCCCGGGACCCGGGAGCCATGGTGAGCTGGGGAAGCTGGCGGGTGAGTCTGGCTGGAAAGCATAAATGCAAGCTGCTCAGACTGCAGGGCAGCGTGAAAAGGAAAGGGAAACCCACTGCGTAGAATACACACTCCGTTCAGCACCACGGACAGCGCCTGGTAAACTAAATTCCTTTTCAGTCTCTGCTTGAGAGACACTGTCTTTGGTTTTCAGGGAATACAGGTAAAGAGGAGGTGATGTCTGTGAGAAGAGGGGCATTCGGAGGCTCCTGTGATACATTTCAGTGCCCTGGGCTGGGCAGGGTGCCAGGCCCATGTGAGACACTAAGGCAGCTCTCAACAGGATAGGCCAGGCCCTCTACCAAAAAAGTCCAGTTGGAGAGACAAGAAAATCTTGTAGGAAGGAGTGAATGACTTCAAGAGGGTTGTGACTGAAGAGGAGATGATGTACAAAGTAAGAAAGGGGTAGGAGCAAATGCAGATGAGGGCAGGATATACACTTGGGCAGGGCGGGGACTAGCACTGCACAGCTGCTTGGATAAGTCAGCTGCTTCCAAGGTCTCCCGGTCTTCCTGTCTTCAACCAAACCCTATGCAACGGGGGGTATTTTTCTCACGTTAGATATAAGGAACATAAAACCAAAAGCCATTCGGTAGCTTGCTGCAGGTCATGCAAGTAGAAGCTGACCGAGCTCAAAGTCTCTCTTATTCCAAAGCCCGATCACCCCCTTCTGCTCGTTCGCAGGAAGCACCTTGAGTTTGCCAGGACACTTACTTGTTGTGAACACACGTGTGCAGACATATGTTTACACAGGAATCCTTTGGAGCAGGGATTCTGGAAGGCCACTACTCCGTGTGCATATCTCAGTGGGAGGGACGCTGAGATAACAGGCTGAGGGGACAGGCCCTGCCTGTTCACTATAAACCCAGTGCCCAGTTAATTCTAAGACTGTACTAATGGGTCAAAGATCCAGCTATTAAAGCACTGACTCCTCTCATGCATACAAAATTACAAAAGCTTATGGGAGCAGTTAAACATCCCAGAGAATGAAGCAGCTCTTGCTTCACCGTGTTCGCCATAAAGACTAGAAGAATTAAAAGTCTCTGAATACCCAGCCCAAAGTTTCTCACGTAGTCCAAGGTCATCGCTTATTTTTATGGAAAGTTTTCTACTTCCGCAAGTATATTGCTATGCTGTTAATGGGCCTGTGATTTTTAACTCTCTGATAGGTGGTTAGGAAGTAAGAAGAATATATATTTCACATATAAACTGAAGTTGGCAGAGTATCCAGGGGTTTTCTGAGATGAAGCAGTGAGGCAGCAGAAAAGTCAGGTAAGCACACAGTTTAATTTAATGATAACATACAATGCTGTATCCTCAAAGGCAACTATAGAGATGACTGGACCTTCCTCACATCCCTGCTGCATCACATGTTTGCCTGTTTCACATGTGCTCATGGACCCTCTTCTCAAGAGTACAGCCATCCACCAATCATTCATTCATACATTCATTCAATCGTTCTGCAAATAATTTATAAATTTTGTCTATGTGCCAAATACTGCACAAACTCTGTGCAAGTGAAAAAGTAGATGCAGTCCTAGTCTTAAAAAGAGAAGTTGAGAGGCAATATTAACTGAAAATGTCATATAGTAAACACGGAGCTGTCATTCACAAACATGGGAGAGGTAGTGGGAAACTCAAAACCTGGGAGAAGGTGCCAGGGAAGGCTCCCTGCGGCGCCTGCTGGAGGCGAATCCATGGTAAGGACTAGTTATCTAATGAAGAGGGGGCAGGTATTGTGGGGGGCCCTGTCAGCAGGGAGACTGCACTGTCAGCAGCACCTTCTTCCAGGCCGTTGTATTCTAGCCGGCGCTGGGCTATTTACTTCCGATAAGTTGCAGTTACCTGACAGCAGTGCTCAACGATATCTGCCCACTAGGCATGCAACGTTCTGTCTCCGAGGGTTCCCACTGACTTCCCTCCTGCTAGGGAAGAGCCTTCTTTGGCTCTATGTGCGCCACTTTTCAATCTTCCTGATGTCTAATTGGATCTGCTCTTTGGGTTCTTTTACACTCATTATAGCATCACCCTGGTTCCCTCCTTAATGAGTTAAATGTTTAATCCGTGTTCACTTTACATCTACATGAGGGTCACCTGTTTTTTAAAATGATTCTCTAACAGTATATTCCGTAATTGCATGCCTGTAAGGACAAATGAGTATCTGTGAGGAGCGTGATGTGCTGTGATGTGCTCTGAAAATCACAGGAACTGAGGTCTGGAACAGTACAGGATAGTGCTGTTAACATGGTTGAAATTTTATTCTCCACCCGAGGCCTGCTGCAGGAAATTCATGCAAGAGTAGGCCTTCCCTTCCCCCACTCTCCCACTGCCGGCACTGGCTTCCCTCTGGCACCCAGGGCCTGGGCTGCCCTCGCAGCCCCAGCTTCCTCTGGAAGAATGACCAGTCTAATTAGCATATTATGCCTTTATTATTATAGATTCCAGCTAGGGTAGACTCCCAACTGTGATAGAAACAGCCATGTGAGCTCAGGAACAAAGTGCTGTTACTATCTACAAAAATGGATAAAATAATTAATTTCTCTCACTTAAAAAATAAGAGCTACAATGAGATCATCTTCTTAGAAATCAAGAATTGCTCATGTCAAATGTGACTTCACAGGTCTCAGTTCTGATTACTGTCATCATTCTGGTCCATTGGGAAGATAGTCTTCACCTTCTGGAGACCCTCTGAGTGTCCACAATGAAAAGGCTCTGCTCTCAGGATAAGCAGAGGCCCGGCCCTTCTCCCCACTGCAGTTTTGAATCAGCATAGCAACACCAAGCATCGCCAACTGCACAGCAAAAGAAAAAAATCGGAAACCAAGAAGAGGCGTTGGAAAGAAAAAGTTTTACTCGTGAGAGTATCAAAGTTTTCTTTCATATTTTGAAAATAAATGTTAAGCTTCCTTCATCATGGACAGAAATAACTTCTTATTGGTGAGTAGTTCATAATAAATGGAGTTTTCAGATCCATCAACAGAACAGTGATATCTTGACTCTTAAATAGAAGCACATAATTAACATACACTTTTTTTCAAAACAGTACTTGGAAACCACCCAGAGTCAAATCAGACACAACCCTAACAGTCCAGGATTCACGCCACGGCCAGAGTCAACACCAGTGTGGCTGCTTATCAAGCTGGGGCCTGGGTGTCTACTTCTCCCGACCAACAGCAGCCAGCCGCCTTTCAACAGCCCAGAGCGCGAATGGCCAATGTGAGCTTGGTGTGGAAGGATTGGACTCCATCATGAAAAGACTAACAATGTGTTTTATGTTTCTGAATTTAAGGCCAAAGCAAGTCCTTGAAGAATGCTCCATCCAGGAGGATAGCCAGCATTTCCATGGGAAGAAGGATGTGGCAGATTACAACACTTACCTGATGAAATGGACATGAGGTGGTCAATGGGGCGCTATAAGAAACGAATGCGGACTACAGATCAGCGGCAGCCGAGAGCTGAGGAAATGACAAAGATCAAGGAGTGTATGTGTCTATTTGATGCAGGAGCACCCTCACTGCTAACACTGAGAGTCGAGTTTCGTTATATCTGTGCCAGGCATTACACTTTCCCAACCACAGGATATCATGAGTTTTTCAATTCCTCATTGAAAAAAAGAGAGCATTGGTGGGTGTGGCTCAATTGTTTGAGCATCTATCTACACATGGAAAGGTTGGCGGTTTGATTCCCAGTCAGGGCACATGCCGGGACTGTGGACCCATTTCCCAGTAGTTAGTGTTCAGAAGCCAGCCCCAATCCATTATTTCACTCTCTCATCAATGTTATTCTCTCCCTCTCCTTTTCTCTCTTTCTCTCAAAAAAAAAAATCAATTAAAAAAAGGAGATAATTTTTTTAAAAAATAGCATGTTAATAATGTGTACTTATAAAACATGTATAGGCAGTGAAATTGCTTTCTATTTCATTTGATTTGTGCAGTCACTTGGATAATCAAGTAATTTCTATTTGTATCACCTTGAAATTATTAGCAGTAATAAGAATAAAGAGTTAGAATGTTATAATTAAAGGTTGAAAGAGGCATAGCTAACTTGTAAAATATTAACCCTGACAGATGCTTTCTAGAGAGTACCTACTGTACAACACCCATTCAGATATTTAATTAAAATCCCTGGTCCACCTAACACAGGTCCACGGGAATAACAGAGCTTCATTATCCAATATGACTTCACACTAATAGACGTGTGCACTCAGTTGAAACAATTTTACCTAAAAAATGTAGCATTGAGGAGGGTTGATGATTGTGTATTTAAATGGTACAGGTCTGCCATGACGGACTTGGAAATATTTTCAGGATTATGAATGTGGCTAGGAAAATGCTACAGGCTTCACACAGATGGGAGTCCTATATTTTTTCAGATTCTTTAAAAGTAATATTTGAACTTCTACATATTAACTTTCATTTTTGTCATCAGATATTGTTGGGGATTTTCCAAATTTCAAGAGGTAATATCTACTCTTACCTAAAATACAAACTAATATCTTTTATATATATATTTTATTAATTGTTACAGAGAGGAAGAGAGAGGTATAGAGAATCAGAAACATCAATCATCTGCCTCCTGCACACCCCCTACTCCGGTTGTGCCGCAACCAAGGTACATACCCTTGACCATAATCAAACCTGGGACCTTTCAGTCCGCAGACTGACACTCTATTCACTGAGCCAAACTGGTTTCAGCCAGACTAATTTCTTTAAAAAAATAGTTTTTATTGATTTTTAGAGAGAGAGAAGGGGAGAGGGAGAGAGAAAGAAACTTCGATTTGAAAGCAAAATGTTTTCCACCAGGGATCACTGAACCAGCACCCCTTTAGTGCATAGGACAATGCCTCACCAACTGAGCCACACTAGCCAGTGCAATATAGGCTACTTTTAATATTGTTACTTCCCTGCATCAATGCCTTTAAGACCCTCTGTTCAAGAAGAGTTGACCCTCAGAATCTTAAAGGCTGTATTCTAAACCTCCTTGGCTTTTATACAAACCTATTTTTGCAAACTCATCTTCCATTTATTTCTTTTTTATTCTTTATGTCTCTTTCTGTCCCCATCTCCCTACCTTGGCAGAGAAACCTCCCCCTGCCCTTCATGGACCAACTCAAATTCCATACTCTTCCCTACATTTTTGCAGTCCTATCATCCAGATGCAAGATTTCACCACTTCAAGACACCTCAGAATAATTTGAAAAATACCGTTTTGTTGTTGTTATCAAATTAGTATTATTATTGCCTCAGTTTCAGTGCATACTAAAATTAACACTGTTTGTTCTTTTAAGGAAAAAGTTGCTTGATCCCATCACGGAAAGCCAAATCTTGTCCAAGTCTTCATGGAAGTGGTGGGCAGTTTTCTTGCTTTATAAAGGAGCAAGGTTTCAGGACAGATCACGTTCTCTCTCTGGGATGTGTCCTGCCTGTATTTCCTGTTTAGTCTCTCTCACTTATGACACTTCCATTTATACCTTTTTACCTGTAACACTGCCACACCATAGAGGTGCCGGCTCTTTCCCTCACTCGGATATAAATGGTAAATTCCAGAGCCATGTACTCTGTGCCCCAGAGGTGTGTACAGACCACTGTGCCCTGCCTGCCGCCTGCACACTCCCCGGGCTGCCGCCACTCACTGAACTCAATGACTGTTAGTGTCAACATCATCGCTACTTCCATTTCCTGTGATATTTCCTGGCGGAGGAAATAAGCGAAGGTCTGGCGGAGCAGAACAGCCTCATTCCACCTGCTTGCAGGCGCCTCTCTCCACATGGCTTTCTAGGGGCACCGCTGGCTGCCCACGCAGAGAGACGGAGCATTCCGCCTCTGGGCGAGGATCTAAGTGAGTGCTGCTCTGTTTGTGTCCTCATCCCTGAACACACCCCTGCCCATCAACAAGGGGCAGCTCGTCTATGACACCACCGTGTCCAAGTTGCTGTGTATGATTTCAAACTAGGATTTATGTCTGAGGGCAGTTTTTTCCAAAGGAAACATTCTCCGGAGAAGTCGGTTGCCAACATGATGGATGCTCGATTGTTTCCTAAGGTGGCTCTTTAGTCCCCAAAGGCATATCATAGCACCTCTTGAGATGGTAAAAGCCTCCTTCAGATAACTAAATAAGCCACGGGAAGTGTCAAAATGGACCAAAGTCCTAATCAGCTCCTTACACAGCAACCTTAATTAATTATTTTGAAGGTTACCATCCTACTGCAGGGCCACAGGACACCAACCTGCTGTTGGCACCCAACTAGCGCCCTAGGAGATCTAGTGGCTTGCCTTTCTTTCATTTAAAAAGATCTGTCAGTGACAACCAGTGAACTCTCTGCCACTGGTGCCCTGTGTGGGCCCCAGCAGATAGCACAGGGAGGCTGGTAGCGCTCAGAGGACAGTGTTGACTGACAGCTTTGAACGGAGCACAGTAACCAATCAAAAGCACCTCAGGGAAGCGATTAGGTTATCAGAATGATTATTCTAAAATAAGATGAAGGTCCAAAAGGTCTTACTACATTGCTTATGTTGTTTTGATACCATCACACCTTCCCAACACCATATTGCAGGATTAACTAGAACCATTAACCCAACGATGATCATCTATTAATTCCTTACTACATGCCACACACTGAGAGACACACAAAAAGTCATCGAATCCCAACCATTCTGCAAATCAGACAACATCACACAGCCAGCAGGGACAACAATGGATTGCAAACATAGCTCTGATGGTCTAAAGACCTTTCTTCAGCAAACCATGCTGTCCCCAAGCCGGTCTGTGAAAGTTAGTGGTTCGAGCTCCATTTAAATCTTTACATGGTGAACATATTTCTTAGTTATTTTGTGCTTTTTATAAGTATAGTCAAGGTTCACACAATACCATCAGGAACTCAGATCTCCGCCTTCACCCACCAGAATGAGCAGTCAAAAACAGAGATGGGTCCTCACAACACTAGTACACTAGGGCAAGGGTTTATAGAAATAGACATGGGAGCGGAAGTACCACGTCAGGGTACAATGCTGCTTTGCAAGGGGAAAACAGGGCGAGAGAACGCCAAAGGGATCAATCACTGCATTTGTGAAGGTTCTTCTCGTTCCCATCCACTCTGCAAGCAACGTTTACGTACCTCACAGGTAGAGAGCATCCCGGCTAAGCAGATGGCACATACCAGGTTTTAAGAAGTGTTGGGATGAGAACTTGAGTTTAACGTACTTGCATCTCCCTTACCTGGGGAGTAAGATTATTGAAGGACAGCAGGCAAATGCAGGTAAAGGTGGCAAAGTACATCAAGTAGGAATGCATCTGGCTACAAGTCACAGCAACTCTGACTCCAACCCAGGGTTTGTTGTGACTCTGTGGCCAGCAGTCTGGTGGATAGGCGGAAACCAGAGAAGCCTGGGCATGATACCCTCTTTCTCCAGGTTCACTAGATGCCTCCTCCCTCCCCATAATGACACTTCTAGAGGCACCATGGGTGTTTAAGTAAAAAAGATAAATAATGGGGAGGAGGTGGTGAAGCAGAATTCCACCTACTAAACACTATCATATGACAAACCTCATTGAAATGTAAGCTGGAAACAACCTTTCCCAGCTATGTGAATAGAAGCCAGCGAGAGAGAGGGAGGCTGTGTGCATACTGAATGGGGCAGAATCCCGGACACATTGCCTCCATGAGCGTTATCCCAGAGCCTGTGTTCTGAGTCAAGTCTCTGACTAACTTGCTGTCCTACCTTCCTGACCGGCCCTACCTCCTGACTGTCCATCTCTCCTCTTGTCCACATCCCCACTCCGGAAGCTCCCTTTCAGCCTCGGTGTGAGTGGGCACAGCTGCCTGACTGGAGGCTCTATAAGTTTGCCTCTTTCCAAAATCCGCATGGGAGAGAGGCTGCCATGTACCACACCTACATCTGAAGCAGCGCATCAGCTCCATCAGCTCAAGTTCAACCTGATGCTTGGATGGGGAGCTATTTGCATGTGAATTGTACCCCACTAAAAAAAAATTAGCGAGAGTGACAATATCCAAGCAGCATTTAAATATGGTGATGTGGTTAATGTGTTCCTCATATTATTCTTTAATGTACAGGAGGAAAATTGTCTGATATGACAGAACCATCATTTTGGAAATTTGAGGATGAGTTAATAATCTTTTAAATTCATCCTTTCAAACATAGTTAAAATTATTTCCCCGGAGAAGAGATACCTTGCAAACCGTAATGCAAATAGCTCCCCATAAAGCTGGGTGGGACCAGATGACCTCACTAACCCCTAAAAGGCTGGGGAAACAAAAGCCCATAATCTGAATCAAAGAATATTAATAAAAAGCTTCACTTTCAGCCACACATCTTTTATTTCATACTTTGCTTAGCTTTCTAAAGCATGTTTCCATCAAAATGCTGAATCCTGGCCCTGCTGGGTGTGACTCAGAAGTTGAGCACTGACCCAGGAACCAAGAGGATCAGGGATTCAATTCCTTGTTGCAGCACATGCCTGGTTTGCGGGGCTTGAGCCATAGTGTGGAGTGTGCAGGAGGCACCCTATCAATTATTCTCATCATTGATATTTCTCTCTCTCTCTCTCTCTCTCTCTCTCTCTCCCTCTCTCTTTCTCTCTGAAATCAATAAAAATACAAAAAGCAAATAACTAAAATAAAATGCAGAACTCTGTGTCAGTAGTAGCAGTTAGGTAACTCAGCTGCTTACATCAGGTCTCCCAGGGCCTTACCGCCAAGGAGCCACAAAGGACATCAGAAAGCTGAGGCGATGTTTACACATAAGTATTGTATTGTTCACTTATTCTCATGAAAACCAACTGATTTAAAATCATCACATGCT
Source organism: Vespertilio murinus (assembly GCA_963924515.1). Classification (NCBI taxonomy): domain Eukaryota; kingdom Metazoa; phylum Chordata; class Mammalia; order Chiroptera; family Vespertilionidae; genus Vespertilio; species Vespertilio murinus. Next base: position 47,058,490 of record OZ004714.1, on the reverse strand, counting down.
CTCTGACTACACAGAAATAATATCCTGAAACAGGAGATTGATAGGTGGGTATTTAACGAAGAAACATTTTGACATTAAAGCAAACAAACTAACAAAAAATGAAGAGCCTCAGACTAATATGATTTCTAACATTTTACCCGAAAGGATGGCAGCAGCTCACACATGCATGCTCACTGTATCCTGTTTTTGTTGTTGTTGTTGTTGCAAACCTTAAAATCGTTATGAAAACAATGATTAATAGTTTCTGACTAAACTTGTAAAAACTGTTCTTGGGCCTTGCTAACTTTAGAAATATGATACTGGAGACTGATTAGTCTTTTTTCTATCAATGCCTCAGGCCTTTTCCAAAATGGATGTATTAGTGTTCTTGTTGTTGTTGCTTTTGGAGAGACCAAGAATAAAAACAAATCCCAACACAATAGATAAAAATTCCATGTTCCAGCTAATAACAAATAATAAATTTTGAGTAAAAATATAATTAATTTAATAATTACAGCATACGAATATGTCAAACACAAGCAATACTATCACTGTGATTAAGCTTTAAATTTGGCTCTGACTCCCTAAGCAGCCAAGCAAAACCTGCAACATGGTTAGTTAACAAGTATTAGGAAAAAAATCATGAGTACTGTTTTCCAGGACTTTTTTAACATATTTTATTATATATATATATATATATATATATATATATATATATTAATTTCAGAGAGGAAGAGGGGGAGAATGAGACAGAAACATCAATGAGGAAAAAGAATCAATTATTGACTGCCTCCTGCATGAACCCCACTGGGGATCAAACCTGCAACATGACATGTGCCCTGACAAGAAATCAAACAATGACCTCATGGTTCATAGGTTGACACTCAACCACTGAGTAATGCTGGTTATGCAATTATGTTATTTTTAAATTAAAGTTGATGATAATATAATCCTACCTAATAAAAGATATGCAAATGAACCATCACTCCAATACATCCGCCAGCCAATCAAAGTGTTATGCAAATTAACCCCAACCAAGATGACTGCAGCCACAGAGAACAGTTGAGAGGCTTGGGTTTTTCAGGCATTAGAGGAAGCCAAGCTTTCCACACACCCTGGTGGGCCCAGGCCTCCACTCAAGGATACAAAGTTTCAATTATAGAAAATAAATCCCAAGAAAAATGGTGGCAGCCATGGAGCTGCAGAGAACAGGCTAGGGTTGCCCCGGCAACAGAGGAAGCTAAGTTTTCCACCTTCTCTGGCCAGCCTAAGCCTTCACTCCAGGCTACAAAGTTTCAATTGCAGAAGGTAAATAAACTCCAGATACCAAGGCCTCTGCTTGGGTCACCAGGGGACATGACTGGCCTCCAAGCCATCACAGGTCCCACCCCCAGGCCACCCCCTGTCCCAAGGAAACCCCCACCCTAATTTGGGACACCCTTCTGGGCAAACCAGCTGGCCCCACCCATGCACCAGACCTCTATCCTATCTAATAAAAGAGTAAAATAAAGATTGACCATCATTCCAACACACAATATGGCTGCCCACATGTGGTCAAATATCCTGCCCCTATGTGGACACAAGATGGCACCACAAGATGGCCAGCAGGGCAGGGCAGTTGGGAGGGATCAGGCCTGCAAGGGAGGGCAGTTGGGGGTAATCAACCCTGCAGGGAAGGGCAGTTAGGGGTGGCCAGGCCAGCAGAGGAGGGAAGTTGGGGGCAAACAGGCTGGCAGAGGAGCAGTCAGACATCAATCAGGCTAGCAGGGTAGTGGTTAGGGGGTGATCAGACTGGCAGGCAGAAGCAGTTAGGGGCAATCAGGAAAGGAGGCAGGCAAGCAGTTGGGAACCAGCAGTCCTGGATTGTGAAAGGGATCCCAGATTGGAGAGGGTGTAGGCTGGGCTGAGGGACACCACCACCTCCTCCCCACCCCCATGCATAAATTTCATGCACCGAGCCTCTAGTATGAATATAATATAAGAATAGCCACTCTAAATTGTCCATATATCCCAAATTACCACACTGGTTAAAAGTTTTTAAAGTATACTGAAACTGGTTTGGCTCAGTGGATAGAGCATCAGCCTGTGGACTGAAGGGTCCCAGGTTCGATTCCAGTCAAGGGCATGTACTTTGGTTGTGGGCAAATCCCCAGTAAGGGATGTGCATGAGGCAGCTGATCGATGTTTCCCTCTCATTAATGTTTCTAACTCTCTATTCCTCTCCCTTCCTCTCTGTAAAAAATCAATAAAATATATATTTTTTACTTAAAGTTTTCAAAATACAACATATACCCAAATTCAATATTACTGTCAAATATATGACATTGAAAAAAATCAGAGATATTTAAGTAAATTTTACATTTTGTACATGACAATCTACATTTTTTTTTTGCTTGATGTAGTCCCATTTGTATTACCTTGGATAATAAACAAGTTTCATTCCTTCTAATATCAAAAGGTTCTTCAACTTGGGTGTGAAAGCTAAACAATGGGATAAAGTTAGAAATAGCTGTTCCGGTATTAATTTTAAAATTAAGGATTTTAAAAAATCAGTTGTTTGCAAACTGGAACTAAACATCATTCACTTTTAGGCATGTCTGGCCATTTTCATAGAGTGCTGGAAATTTGCTGGCAAAACATCTTTGCCGATCCGTGTAAATCACAACGTTCAGTTCCTTCCCTCTGAGCTGAACAGACTGAAAGATGCTGTGCTCCAGCCTCGGGCTGCTGGCGGAAGCTCCAAAGGACAGTAATTACAGCTTCACCTCTGAACTAAAGGAAGGATTGGGATGAGGAGGGCTGTCTCCTCTGACGGGCTGTGGGGAGACTGTACCCCTCAAGACTGTAGAATAGCTGGATTTAACGTGAGAAGGGATTTCCAGATCTTCCGCCTTTGAATCCTTCCCTCAGTGTCCAGATGAGGAAACCTCTGCCAAGGCAGGGAAAGTGATCGAGTAATGGAGGAGTCCAGGTCAGAGCGGGGACTGAACCCAGTCCCCTGCAGGGCACACACTTGGATTCTGCTTTATTACCTGGGTTCATCCTCTCATATGTAGAATTCTTATAACAACAGTTCCATAAGCATCATCTAAGGCAGCACTTCCCAATAAAAATATAATGAGAGCCACCTACTTAATTTAAAAATCTCTGGCAGCCTTGTTAAAGAAAGAAAAAGACAGATGAAATTAATTTTAATAATGTATTTTACTTAATGCAATATATAAAAGTATTATCATTTAAACCTGAATTTAATATAAAAATGAAATGAAACTTTACACACGTGTGTGTGTGGGGGGGGGTTTGTTTTGGTGCCAAATATTTGAATGTCAATGAGGCATTTATGCTTATCGTGCTTCTTGGAGTGGCATAGTAAAATTTAAGTGCTCAGTTGATTTCATGATTTTCCTCCCCAAAAGGCAGCATCCATTGATGTTGAGGTCTCAACTTAAAGACAGGAAACGTCATAAGGAAACCCTTTGAAGAAGCCACACCAATGATGAGGAAACACCACAAATACTGAGGTGAACTGTGACGTAGGCCTTTCTTGCATTGGCTGCCAGCTTTCAGAATGAAGATATTCTCTCACCATGAAATAAGGCTGATTCAACGAGGAGGTACTCACATTTCTATCTGCTTACCTTAACCCTAAGGCCTTCTCCCCAGTAAGATCCCCGCGTGCCTTCTGCAGGATAAGACTGTCCCCTCCCCCTCAATCAGTGAGACTTTCATTCAACTTCTTCTGTTTAATTAGCCCTTGATCTCCAATCTCCCCAAACAGTACAGTCGCCTTGGTAAACCTGGACCACAATTTTCATGTTTAAATCTCCAAACACTGGGAAGGAGCACAGCGCACTCACAATGTAAGTGCTCAGAAAACCTCTTACCAGATGGCTAAACACAGGCTGTTCCCAAAAATGCATACACCACTGTAGCAGCTGACAAACTCAACTTTGAAATGAAATGGATTTTAATAACCACTGCCTTTCTAATTATTCAAAATGATGGATAGTCAGAAGGTCATGCTCTCTTTCAGAAAATACTATAATTAAAGTGAGCAGGATAAAGGAAAAAAAAGAACACCTCATGCAAACATTGCAGCTTTTCAGCTAGACTCAAAGGATAAGAATTGGGGGAAAAGCCACAGGTCAAAAATCCCATTTGCCAACCAAGTATTACTTAAAACTATTACTTCAAGTCAGAAAGATTTAACCCTAAGTCAAAGCGAACACACTCACACTCACAGGCGCACACACTCACACACACACACACACACACACACACACACACACACACAGGCATGCATACAAGCCCCAACAGCTTGTTGGAGTTTCAGTAAACAACCCCATCAGGCTGATATAAAATTATCTTCTTGTTTTCCTGATTCAACAACAAATTATTGCTTCAATGCTTGGTAATCAGAGTAGCGAAACTCCTGAGGATTCAATAAACAAATTAGAGATTCTTTATTATCCCTGAACAAAGTTAAATTTGGCTTCAGAAAATGTTTTGGAAGGTGGGACTATTCAGGAGCACTTTGATTGATGTTCTGCTAGGCCAGTGCTATAAACTACAAAGCTAATCCCTGCTTCCCATTTCTGCTTAATTTCTGTTCATTACTAAGATACTAGATAGCCCAGAAGCAAATTTCTCTATTTTTCCAGGAAGGATTCCATTTCAACCTATAATGTTTAGGCTTATTTAGGCTTTCTTTTTGTCCTTGGTACCATCTCTGGCAACCGACTTAATTCCCAGACCGGGAGTTTAGGAGTATGTGGTAAAAGCATCTAGAAAATCCATAGAGCCTCCATGTCCCTCAGCCCCAGGCAGCCTTGCTCCGCATGCTGTGAGAGCTCACCAGCTCTGTGGTTCCACTCGCTGCACTTCTCAGTTGATTGGAAGTGCTCTGACCCAAGGTCAGGTGGGCGTGTGTACATATAAAGGCTGTTTCGCCACAGAGCCCCAAGCTCCCACTGCAGTGAGCCGCGAAGGCCATTTCCAAGGCACTGGTCTGTGCCCTGCAACCCAGGGCTGACGATCTCCTTAGGAATGGCCCACGTTTCTGCTTCCTCCAGACGATCAAAGAAAATCCACTGGTGTTTCTTCAGGAGCCTTGTCATGCTCCTCCCCACCGAAGACAGAGGGACCCTCCTCCACCCCAGCAGAACCGGCAGCATGCCAAAAGCTCCAAGAAACTAATGTCAGTCTGCCTTCTTAGAAAATTCATTAAGTACTGAAGTCACTTTTACAATAAGGATGTTAGATGATCTATAAAATCTTGGGAAGATGGATCATTCCTCAGAGCAGGATGACACGATGAATGCTGAGCAGCAGCATGGCACTGCAGAGTGCGAGAAACTGGTGGCGGAAGACCCAGGAGGTCACCTGATTCCTGGGACCTCGGGCAGGTCAGTTAACTGGCAAACGATGGGTCCTACTCCGGGCAGGATTACAGATGTCTTTGAAAATCTGATAAAAATCTCTTCTTAGAAATTTTACTGGAATCATAGAACCTCTCTATCCCCAAATCCATGCCAGGACCCAAGTCAAGAATTCGTATTATTGATAACTGAACTCGGGGGCCTATTCCTAGAACATAAGCTCTGTGAGAGCTGGGTGTGTCTCCAGGACCCAGGACAGTTCCTGATCACAGTGAGTACTCAAAAGGGATTCGGTGGATACCAATAAATAAAACTACCATGAATCTTTTAAAATATTAAAGACAGTTTATATAAAGGAGACTTTCAAATTATAAAATATTCTACAAATTGATTATTACTTTTGTTAAAGTAATTGAAAGCAATATCTTATGCTTTTTTCTGACGTATACTTTCTTTTTAAAAAAATATATTTTATTGATATTTTACAGAGAGGAAGGGAAAGAAATAGAGAGCCAGAAACGTCGATGAGAGAGAAACATCGACCAGCTGCCTCCTTCACAACCCCCACCAGGGATGTGCCCGCAACCAATGTACATGCCCCCGACCGGAATCGAACCTGGGACCCCTCAGTCCACAGACCGATGCTCTACCACTGAGCCAAACAGACCTCGGCTCTAACGAATACTTTCAGTAAAAGATGTAATCACAATTTAGAGTTCTCCACAAAGTAAAACTTTTTTCTACAAACTTGAAATTTTAAAAAACTTATAATTGTGCTTCAACACAATATTTCCTTTTGAAAACCTGTATAAATATCAATAAATTAATAAACTTTAAAGTGCTCCTCAAGAAATCCTGTCCTTCACCTTTTATGTCCTACTTGATTCTAACAATATCACTTTTGTCAAAATTGGTTACTTGTCAAAATTTCAAAGCTGAACACATAATTCATCCTCTCATATGAGATCAACAAACTCAATTGCTTGCACTTTCCAAAAACCTCCCACCTGAGTTCCCCACCTTTTATTTCGCATGGCTAGACCTCATCTTGACCCTCATTACTTTTCACTTGAGAACATACAAGTGTCTTTCACAGCCATCAGGATAGATAGCATCAAAAACATAAAAACTAACAAGGGTTCACAAAGATGTGGAAGGCTTGCGCACTGCTGGTGAGAATGCCTACTGCTCTGGCTACTGGAGAAATGGCATGGCAGTTCCTCAAAGTTTAAAAATAGAATTACCATGTGATCTAGCAAGCCCACTTCTGGAATCCCCCAAAAAAACTGAAAGCAAAATCTTGAAGAGATACTTGTACACCCATGTGCATAGCAGCCTTGTTCACAAGAGCTAAAACACGGAAGCCCCCAAGTGTTCATCAACAGATGAATAGAAAAGCAAACTGGTCAGAACACACAGTAAATATTCTTCAGCCTTAAAAATGAAGGAAATTCCGACACATGCTGGAACACAGATGAAAGCTGAGGACATACTCTGTGAAATAAGCAAGTCAGGAGAAGACGAGTACTGTTCAACCCCACTTCCACTAGGTACTTAGAGGAGTCAAAATTGTAAAGACTGAGACTACGAAGGTGACTTTAGGGGTGAGGGTAGGGTCGGTAGTTATAGTTTAACTGGAACAGAGCTTCAGTTTTACAAGATAAAAGTTATTAAGACAGATGGTTGCACAGCATTTTGCATGTGTGTTAATGCCACTGCACTGTATACTTAGAAGTGATTCAGTCCTACCGGCTTGGCACAGAGAAGGAGCACAGGTTTGAATCCGGTCAGGGCATATTCCTTGGTTGCAGGGTTGATCCCAAAAAAGTCAGGGCATGTACAGGTGGCAAACAATTAATGTAACTCTCTCTCGTCGATATTTCTCTTCTTCTCCCCCCCTTTTAGATTCTCTCTAAAAATGAATGGGGAAAAATATCCTCAGGTGAGGATTAATAAAAAATAAGTGATTAAAACAGCACATTTTATATAATGTGTATTTTATCTTATTAAAAGTAAAACCTACATGAACAGATACTTCATCAAATATATGATTTGCAAATAACCACAGGAAAAAGAGATGTTGAGTATCAAAAAAAAAAAAACTATAAAAGTGCCCTCAACTTTTCTCCTTTCAATCCATCCTTGACACCATTTCCCATCACCTTTCTAAAACACAAGTTTGATTGCATGATTTTCCTACTGAAAAATTAGTATTTGTTCTGTGCCTACATTTTGAGGAAAACTGAAATATGGCAAATGATATCTTTATTTCTCTGGCCTTTACTCACTTCCCTGGCATCTCCCATCTTACACTCCCCATTCAACTCACAGATCAAACACTGCGGTTCACAAATTACATTATTTACTCGGTGTCACATAGCTGGTAAAGAGTGAAGACAGGATTTGTTCCCTGGCTCTTTTTTTCACACAGTAATATTCTCAAATCTATACTGAACTCTCAGTAATCAATTCACAAAGACCTTTCCTGTGAACATCTAGAAAAGTATATTAAGAGAAATGACATGTTTCAAAGCAGTGCCTTCAAAATCTTGTGACAGATTAATCTGGTGTTGCATTAATCAGCTGTCATACTCTCTTTTTCACAGAGCCCACGTGAGAATTGTCGCATGTTCCTCCTTCATGTTTTAAGGCAACGCTAACTACTACACTGTTGTCCCCACCTGGAAGGAAGTGTGTCAAACCATAGGACGATGGCAATGCAGACTCTAGAAAGAAACTTCGGACACCATACTGAGAAATAAGCTTGACTTAAAGAAAATAGATCAGTTCTTCCATTTCCTATTAATGCATTAGAGATCTCCAAAAGCTTGTAAGAGAATCCATTCTCTTCTTCATTTACACAGAACTCACACTGCCCTGCTCTCCAATTCTTCATCTCTGCTCCTCACTCATCAGTCTGGATATTCTACCTTCTGGAATCTCCCTGGTATCTTCCTTTCTTCTCCCTCTGACCTGCTATATATACGTTCCTCTTCTCCTCTTCATTCATCTCTGGTTTCCCACTACTGCCCAGAAGTGAGGCCTCCTCCCAGAACTTCTTGCTCCTTCTGTCAGGTTGTAGATCAGCTCCACCCACCTGTTACATGTCACCCCCAAGACTCATCCACATTAGGCCAATTCGTCTAGCCCAGTCCACATCTTTCTTGCTTATATTATGATCCCAGGCAATACATTTAATTCTCTGTGGTTCATAGGACTTATGAGATAATTACATGAGATCATACATGAAAAGTTACATAGAATAATGACTGGCCTATGGGAGCTCAATAAATACTACTATTATGTTTAGCAATTCTATCATGCTTTATTTCTTTTAGGGGGCACTTTCATCAACTGCAGAGAGAACAGAGATGTTTAAAAAAAAAACTCACACACCAGCTCTGAAGAAAATGCAATGGGGAAAGAACAGTTTCTTCAATGAGTGGCGATGGGGAAACTAGACGGTGACATGAAAGGAAATGAAACTGACATTGGTCTTGAAAAGGATTCTTCAGGTATGACAGAAATATCAAAGGCAACAAAAGATAAAATAAGTAGGCCCACGTCAAACTAAAAATCCTTCACAGCAAAGAAAATCATCAACAAAATGAAAAGGCAACCTACCCAATGAGAGAAAATAGGTCCAAATCACAAACTAAATAAGGGTTTAATATCCAAAAGCTCATACAATTCAACAACAGCAACAACAACAACAACAACAAAATCCCAATCTGATTTAGAAACAGGCAGAGGATCTGAATAGTTTTCCAAAGAAGACATACTGATGGCCAACAGGTACACGAAAAGACCCTCAACATCACGAATCACCAGGGAAATGCGATTCAAACCACAATGAGATATCACTTCAACACAAGCAGGAATAACAAGTGTTGGCTCGTGTGGAGGAGGAAGGGGAAACTGACACCTGCGTTTGCCCCACCAGGGCTCCTAAAAGGGAGCATCCATTGGGCACGTGCTGGCAGATCAGACCCTGGGGGTCAGAGAGCGCCTCTGCCTGCAATGGCTGACAAAAGGACACCTGAGAAATATGAAAAAGAAGCTAAAGAGAAAAGCAGAAACTTGGAAATTGTCTTGGAACTTAGAGATTTGGAAGAAAGAACACGGGTGAAATAGAAGTGGGCTGTGACTATTTTAAAACAGAAAAGCATTTCAGAATTCCAGATGCCCCAGCCATAGGAGTTTTGTCTCAAATATGAGAGTGGTGCCCCTGAGCCTGAGCTGGCTGCACTGGTCATCTCTGCCAGGAAAGGGGGTCTGAACCTGAACTTGTAAAAAGGAGGGCAGACAAGGGAACACACAATGCTGGAAAAGACAGCAGGTGTAAAACACTTAATTGTGCTGACTAATGAGATGGGTGATCCAACAGTGAATTGGAGCAATGAGAGATGTGAATATGAGAAAAGCTGGCTTCCCTCCCAAACTGAACATTCACTTTATGCCTTGCTCAAAAGTGACTTGAGCAAATCTTAAACAGCAATCAGACATCTGTCCTCGATACATGGGATTACCATTTATTCCATATCTGGATAATTCGCCAACCTTCAATAGATCAGTTGGTGGACCAATCAGGTTATCAACTGTGGATCAATACAGGACACAGGCTCTGTGGTCCTGGGAGAGCTGGAGTCAGGATGCATCTGTAAAGGCTAGCAGCTGTGACAATGTCAGACAAGCACAGATGGAAGTTCTTGGAATCCTTTCTGAGGATGTAGAGACTGACTCTGTAGCCCTAGGTGAAAACCTCATAATCTCTGGACGCACATTTGATGCCCAGATAATGACTATAGAGCACAAATCCATCACCTACCCAGGTTATGCGGTGCTGCAGATTCACATCTGTATTGAGGAAGTCTAAGTTAACAGCCTTAATTTGCTTGGTAGAGGAAAAATCAGAAGAAAAAAATAAGACTCGGCCCAGCTTTATGAAACAAGGTCAAGTCTGCATTGCTCAAATAAGGAGAGCAGGACCCATCTGCCTTGAGACCTTCACAGACATCCCTCAGATGGGTCCGTTTCCCGAAGAGATGAGGGTAAGGCCTCTGCAATTGGAAACGTTCTGAAACGGGTGCCAGGGAAAGACTTGGGGCTCCCCTGATGACCCTGCACAGGACTCTGAGGGAAAATGACCGCAGAAACCTTCTTCATACCACCTTCTCTGCTGTCTGCCCATTGACAAACCTCTCTCCATATCCTGCCAATTCCACATTTTGTCAGCTTTCTACCTTGAGAGCTCTGCTATGTCACTGCTGAATTTTCCCCAAGATTTTTCCTTCCCTCGTAAACTGTTTTCTAGACCAGATTTTGATGATAGCTTTGTAAGTGATGCAGACATAATTGCCTATGATACCAAAAACCTACACTTTAAAAAAAATTTCATTTATCCTTCAAACACAATGGACTTTTTAACCTCCAGACAGATCATTCTGAGTGTGCAATTGTGTGTACACATTTACAAAGACAAATACTATGTTATTAAAATATTCAATTTGAAAAAATCAAGTTGAATGGCATAGTGGTTACCTGCATACATTTTCAGTTAGTCTCCTGGATTTAGATACTCTGTCTCTCCAATACCATATCTATTTATGACATTGGCCAATGTCTAAACTGCCCCAAGACTCAGCTTCCTCATATTCATAAAACTGAATAAACTCACAATTATAGTTCATAATTATAATATCACTTGATGGTTAAATCTATATAAAATGGATGGGAAGCCCCCCTCACCATGTGCCTGGAAGAACCTTAGGAAATCATCTTGCAGATAATGACTCATGGATGCCCAGTGGTGTGGGCGGAGCCACCCTACACCTCAGACCTCATCTGGCTGAGGCCTGTTGTCTGTACTTCTCCATGGCAGAGAGAAGACAAACAAGCATAGCTTCTCCTCTTGTTGATCAATGAAAAAAGTCCAAAAACAGGGCAGCTCATAGCAACTGGTGGTATGACTGGGTCAGAATTAAGAGTCTTGCTGTGTCGCCGAAACCGGTTTGGCTCAGTGGTAGAGCATCGGTCTGCGGACTGAAGGGTCCCGGGTTCGATCCCGGACAAGGGCATGTACATTGGTTGCGGGCACATCCCCGGTAGGGGGTGTGCAAGAGGCAGCTGGTCGATGTTTCTCTCTCATCGACGTTTCTAGCTCTCTATCTCTCTCCCTTCCCTTCTGTAAAATATCAATAAAATATATATATATATATATTTTTTTTTTTTAAAAAAAAGAGTCTTGCTGTGCTTCCACTCTGCCCTGTGTCTCAGGGCCTCCCTACGAAATGGGCTGTCTTTGGTCCTCCACCAAGCAAATGTCCAAAAGAGGCCTAGGTAGGCTGACGAAGCACTTCATCACTCCCCTTCATCAATGCACAATACTGTCCCCTGGAAAGATGGAGCTCCCCTTAGCAAATGCCCAGTAAGACTAGTAGGAGAGCATGCATTTTCGTGTGAACTGCTGCACACTAGCCAACTGGACCACTTCCCTGAGGGTGATGAGCCTCCACCATGCACGAAAGGGGCCGGCCCACCTGCCAGGGCCTGAGTGAAGACGGGCTTTGGTGGAAGATGCTCCAAATGAAGAGATGTCAGAATAGGACCCAACTCTCTGCACACAGGGCTTCCAGCCCACTAGGCCTCTGTTCACACACCAAACACATGTGTTGGGGAAAATGCTTGACTTTCTGAAGTCCCTAAAGACCCTAAGAACCCTGCATGATTTAGAGGGGAAATAAAAAGACAGAGCCTCGTCTTGTGTCTCAGGGGCGGGATACGATGCAGCAGCACCTCGGGGATGGAGAGCCCAGGCTTGTGCGGGCTTGCCATTCTAAGTTTTCTTATTTTTAGAATCAATACGTCTCACTTTCCATCTCAGAAATGTCTACATTACTTTTCCTCATATGAATAAATGGATATTAATATTTTATCACTTCCTTCTATTCAAGTATCGTTGATGAGCAAAGGCAAAATAGTAATATGGCTTTTAGAGAAAATGCATAGTTGATACATCTGAGAGTGGTAGCACATCCAACCTAAACCAGTAAATCTCAAAGTCAACTTCACACTTGAACCTGAAAAAGAAAAGTGCAGGCTGCAGCATTTCCCTGTGTGGGGCCCACAAAACAGAGCCTCCGTGGGCTCCTCTTCGTCAGGAGACAGGGCTAGGCAAGCACGTGCCTTTACTGAAAACTGCTTGAGAGGTTGCCTTAAAACCATCAATTTGCTCACACAGCCAATTCTGCCTTGGATTATTCTTGATGATGTTAGTGTGTACAATTTTTAAAATCATGAATGCTTTTTGTGATTTATTTAAATGTTGTTCTTTTTTAAAAAATATATTTTATTGATATTTTACAGAGAGAAAGGGAGAGAGATAGAGAGCTAGAAACGCCGATGAGAGAGAAATACTGACCAGCTGCCTCTTGCACACCCCCCACCTGGGATGTGCCCACAACCAATGCACATGCCCTTGACCGGAATGGAACCTGGGACCTTTCAGTCCTCAGACCGATGCTCTACCACTGAGCCAAACCGGTTTCGGCTAAATTTTGTTCTTCATGATTGCAAAGGGCAAATGGAAGTCAAAATAAAGAGCCAACAAGAGATGGGTCCAGAGCAAGGATCATGGGACCCTGGGTCGAAGATCTATGGATGAGGCAAAACACAAGCAGCCATCACCCTGAGTGGCTCTGTGGCATGTGCCATGGCCCTTGCCTTCATGAGGTTTCATCCCCCTCACTGACCAGGGGAAAATTCAGTGATATATAACTTCCAGACAGGGGTACTCATAGGCATGTGCTTCCCTCAATGATTTTTGTACTTTTGCATTAGTATGCTTATCTAACTTACACAGCATTTAGCTTTTCATTGAACACCCTTTTGAGAACAACTCTGTTTACAACAGCTGTCATGCTCTTTGGAGCCCTTTGCCTGCCCAGTGTCTCACCTTTGTCATCTAAATAAAGTTCAGTGTCTTTTCCTGACCTTCCAAACTATGTAGTAAAGACAAATTAAATAATAATAATAGCACTAAAGTAAGAAACATGTAAAAGACTTTATAGTAAAATAATATAATTTAATGAATGTCATAAAAGAAAACAAATGAGAAATATATCATGTTAATATACTGAAATCCATAAAGGCCATACATAATCTATAAATTCAAAGCAATTTCAATCAAAATCCTATGAGTGTTTTCATGCAATGTAAAACTTCATGCTAAAATATGTATGGAGGAGTTACAGGTAAATATCCATCAAGACAAAATTTTTTTTTTAATATATTTTATTGATATTTTACAGAGAGGAAGGGAGAGAGATAGAGAGTTAGAAACGTCGATGAGAGAGAAACATTGACCAGCTGCCTCTTGCACACCCCCCACGAGGGATGTGCCCGCAACCAATGTACATGCCCTTGGCCGGAATCGAACCCGGGACCTTTCAGTCCGCAGACCGACGCTCTACCACTGAGCCAAACCGACCTCGGCCAAGACAATTTTAAAGTAAAAGTAGAAGAGGTGACAGAGTTTAACTTTTATCAAGTATTACTATAAAACTACAGAGATTAAACAGTGTATATAGCTGAAAGACAAACTGAAGTAACAGAATAAATGCCTTTAAAATAAATTCCTGTATCTATGAGACTTCAAATATAATAGGCTACATATTTGTGAGCAAAAGATAGACTATTCAAAGAATGGTGCAGGAATAATTGGCCATCCATGTGGGAAAAGGAGGAAAAATTAAATCTCTAGTTCTCTCCAAACAATACAAAAGGAAGAAATTTATATTGGATTAATAACTTAAATCAGATAAAGAAATATATAAATTTTAAGGAGATAACATAGAGAATATATTGACGACATCAGGATAAGACACACCAAAAAAGGAAAACTATAAAAGAAAAAAAAAATTCGGAACCCATTAATACTAAAAACGTGTATAAGTTAAAACCAGTCACATGCAAAGAAAAAGAAACTTAACTGCTGGGGGAAAATATGTTTGCAATCCATACAACTAATAAAAGGAATATTATACAATGGATAAAAGGAACATGTACAAATTGGTTTGCAAGAGAAGAAGACAAATTTAAAAATGGACTAATTATATGAACTGACAAATGATGTGAGAAGAAACTTCTATGGCCTATAAACATACAAAAGTGGTCAATCAGTAACAATAGTCAGCTATTATAAAATGTTTATTTAATTGTGAAAAATCAATATACAGCTATAGATTATGGGGAAACAGGATCAAAAGCATAATAGAGAGGAGTATAAATTGAAGATCTATTTAACATTACACAGCTAAACGCAGACACGGCTTGCAACTGAGCAATTTGATCTTTTGCTTTGTACTCTGGAAAGACTCTTACACCTTTTCCTCAGGTGACATACCTATGGATGTTCAATACACTGAAGCATGATTCACTCTCCACATACTACACACATTTCCTTCTCATTCCCTCTCGAATGTTCTGAAGGCACGTCTTACTCACCAGCATAAAGGGAAAATGGACAGGATAAATGGAGGAACTTGGAGAGCAACTTTGCTGACTTCACTGACACCCCTCATCGTGTGTGTAGCAGGCAGCCAAAGCAAGAACAGGTCGGTGATGACTTTATTGAGAGAGTCCCCAGTGCTTGTTTTGAGAAATGTCACAGCTCATTACGGTTAGAGGAAATCAGCTCTCCTCTTTCCCGTGCACTGGTCAAGTTTTATCACATCTCGTTAAGAGGCTAAAACTTTCAAATGTTCATTGGGCTGTATAATTTCATGGGCTACATAAAAGCGATAATTTTGAAATGTTAATATATGTCGTCTTTGGACTTTCTGAAGTTTTTAAATGTTTAATCTTATTTCACAAAATGTCAGAACCTATCTTTGCAGAGAAGTGTAGCTTTTGGTCCTAACAAATGGGCCAGCAAATAGTCACATCTACTGTATAGGTGTAGGAGGTCCAGAAAGTCCTGTCACATAGCCTCTGTCATGGAAAAAACACTGGGCAAGATTTACAACATTTCATTGCCACTTACTAGCTCTGTTCATTCTTGACCTTGGGTAAATCATTTCTCATCCCTACATCTCAGCTTTCTCACCTTTACTAGGCATTTCTGATCTGACTCCTCCACACCTCAGAGTGTAGGAGCAGTTAGAAGATGACAACTGAGAGAGCAGATAGTCTGCTACAGCTGCCGTAACAAAATACCAAAGCCTGGGGGGCTTAAAACACAGACATGTATCTTCTCGCAATTCTGGAGGCTCGAAGTCCAAGATCAAGGTGTTGGCAGGCTTGGTTTCTTCTGAGAGACTCTCTCCTTGCCTTATACGTGGTCATCTTCTCTCTGTATCTGCACGTGGTCTTCCCTCTGTGTGTGTCTATGTCCAAACTGTCTCCTCTTTTAAACCCAAAAGTCTTATTGGATGATGATTTATTTTAACTTTATTATCTCTTTAGAAATTCCATCTCCAAATCCAGTCACATTTTGAAGTCCTGGGAGCTACAGCATCTCCATGTATGAATTTGGGGAAACAAGTTCCTAAAACGGTGCCTATGGCAAATCATTGCTGTTGACCAAGGGATAGTTCTCTCAACCCGAGGATACATACCTGGCTTACTGATGCCCAGGGTAATGAGAACTGCTGCTGGAAGCCACGGGCCAAGTGGATGAGGAAAGATAGAAGAACAGATGCAGAGTTCCCCATTCCTGCTCAAGAACTCTATCCTTTGGTTTCCCCTTTTCCTGGGTCACCAGTCCCTGTCTTTCCCCTCGGTTATCTCCTTCACCATGCAAGTATTTCCTAGTGTGGCAGCTTCCACACTTTTTAGACTTTGATCAACATTAGGGAAAATATTTTATATTATAATCCAATATATGTGTGTAAATATGTAACTATTTATAATTATGGCACAATAATATATTCCATAAAATTCTTACCTTTATCATATGAGATTTGAATTCTATGTTCTCCTTTAATCTAGCTACTTTTAAAATGATTGCCACCCAAAATTACTGATGGTTCACAAAGTTCAGTTTATATAAATGCTGCTCAAGCTTGTCACTTTTTTAAAGCAAAACAACTTCCTTTTACTCCATATGCCCTTCTCCAACCACCCCCTTTCTCTGCTGTCCCTCTCCGCCAAACTTCTCAAAAGAGATGTCCACACACTCCCCCTCCACTCTGCCTTTCCATTAAGCTATTTAGGTCCCTCCAACCTGGCCTCTGCCCCAACCACTGCACTAAGTCTCTTGCAATGGCCACAAGCAAACCCCCATTGCCAAATCAATGGAGAGGTTCCAACCATCTTTCTCTGCCTTGAAATAGCCTTCAATATGATCGGCCACTTTGTCATTCTTAAAATACATGCATCTCTTTCTTGGCTTTGAAACAGCACAGTCTCCTGCTTTTCCTGCAACCTCACCACGCCATCTGAGTCACAAGTTCCTGCCTTGCCCTCCTCTGCTTCACCATAGCTGAGGACCATCTGGGCCCAGTCCCGGAACCCGCCCTCTTCCTAATCTATATTCTATCCTGGATGCTGTCAGAAACTAGGTTAAATATCATTTATTGCATATGGAGTCTCCAGTGTTCCTCTCCTCCAGAATTCTTTCGGATCAGGAATCATACACCTCGTTGCCTATTTGAGATTTCCATTTATATATCTTATATAAGATTCGCACATGCTTCCAAAGCCATGACTTAACCCACAGACCTACTCATCTCCCAGTCTCCCTGACTAAACACAAGAGCAGCCACCCAGATTCTCTTGCCAGAAATCAGGAAGTCTTCGTCTCTCCCTCTCTCCTCTACACCTGCAATTCACCAACATGATCCGGTTTTTCTCCAAGTTACATCTCAAATCTCTTTCTGGGACTATTATGATGCCTTTCTAACTAAACACTATTTCACTTGCCCCCACATATCATCTCTCTATCACACACTCATCAGTGTCCACAAACCAAACAAAATGTTTTAAATTATATTTTAATTGTTGACATATTACAGATATCTCCCATTCTCCCCAACTCTGCCCATCACCTCATTGTTGTCTGTATCCATGAGCTATGAATAGGTTCTTTGTCTATTCTCTTCACCTTCTTTCATCCCATCTGCTCCACCCACTCCCCTCTGACATCTGTCAGTGTGTACCATGTATCCATGTCTCTGGCTCTATTATGTTCATCAGTTTATTTTGTTCATTAGACTCCACATATTAATAAGATCATATGGTATTTGTCTTTATCTTACTGCCTCATTTCACTTAGCATATTATTCTCCGGGTCCATCCCTGCTGTCTTCTTTTTCATAGCCACGTAGTATCCCATTGTGTAAATGTACTATAGTCTTTTATCCACTCATCTGCTGATGGGCACCTGAGCTGTTTCCAGATCTTAGCCATTGTAAATAATACCGGTATGACTACAGAGGCACATATAACTGTGAGTAAATAACACCCTTTCTTTCCTCCACTCGCAAGCAAACACTCATAAAGCCTGGCACTTACTAAGCACTCAACATTTTTCTTTAAAGAATGAACAAATAATGCATTTACCATGCAGTCTTGGGAGAAACAAAGGGAGGTGAAAGTACTTCAAACCTGTTTCTTGCATGCATAGTAGCTGGTAGGAAGGAGGAAAGGAGGATTGAGAATTGTATAAAAAGACCCATTCCCGGAATGTTTTGATGTGGTTCAGTGAAGCCAACATCATATTCATTTTCAAATTATTTAGAGCATAAAAGCATTAGGATTATTAGGTTTGTGTGTACCAGTGACCCTTAACTATTTAGAAGAAATATTAGGAACAAAGTTGGCATGGATGTCCATCTCCATGTTCCTGAGCCACAGCAGGAGAATGTAGAAGATGGGTGCTGACAGGTGGATAATGGCACAGGTTACCACTGATGTACTAACACCACTCTCAAAAACTTGGCATTTCAAGATTATCACCACCACTAATTATCAAAGATACTTGGGTTCACAAATACCAAGCAACATACTCAAGAGGTTTTATTTTTCAACTTCTGCTTAACCCCTGCCCATCCCTAATGGTGGAGAATGTTGGTAACTACCAAAATATTCAAAACGACCCCACACCTGGTATGTAGAATAAAATTAAGTCTATTCTCCAAAACATACAAAACAGGATTAAAAATAGCATGGTGATTATGTGGTCCCCTGGAGTCAGTACTGTTCTAATTGAATTGTTAAAGATGTAAAGATATCAAACCAATGGCAGCAAAGATGTATATAGCTGAATAGTATGACCCTCGGGTTTACAAGAAAGGCTGCTGATTTCTTAGCTCCAATGACAGTCACACCCAGCTGAGTGGCTCAGGTTTGACTTGCAGGTTTAAATTCCCCCAAATATCTCCTGAGGGCCTGGGCTGATGAAGAACCACACTGTGAGGCACCGGATTGCTACAATTAAGGAGAGCAATTGCTGAGGTTGCTTTCCTTGTGGCATCATTTCCACGAGTGCCCTGCTGAGTCAGGTGACTTGGGAGGTCTATTTTGCCACAGGATTCCATGTCATGGGGCTTTTCTTACTCCAAAAGCCTCTGAGCTCTCAACCTGGACTTTGCTGTAATCACTTTCCAAATGTCCCCATTCTGACTCCCTATGCATATTTATGGATTTTAGGTGTAAAATCCCTTGGATCCTTAGCAGGATAGTAGAAATTTCTGGAAATGTGACCTTCTCCTCACCCTGTTCCCTGTGTGAGCCACAGTGGCACATTCCAGAAAGAAAGACTTTCTCCATTCTACCCCCAGTGCAGGGAGGGCGTGTCTTTGTAAGACACACTCAAGTGGTTTGACTTGAAGGTGCAGAAAGCCCCAAAGTCTGGTGAGTCAGAGATGCAGTGCACATTTCACAAAAGGAGCACAAGCTAGAAGTATACGATTGTGCTTAATGAGAATGAGCACAAACTTGCTAGGACAACTACACAGACACTGAGCCCCAATTGTCCTCTGCTTCTAAATAAATATTGGAGTTTGTGTGCCACATGTAATCTTCCCAGCCAACACAGGTGTGGAGAGTGGGTAGCAGGGTTCATTATGATTGAATAAGACAGGGATCGGGAGGTGAGACAAATATTGGAGAGGGACAGGGAGCCTCTGAAGACCCAAAGGGAGGCCATTTGGCTTTCTGGAGACACTTGAGCTATGCCAGCCAGGCCGGAGGTAATGAGGTCCCTGGAGTAACAGTTTATCCACAGACACAAGAATGTATTTGGCAACTGCAGACGCGAATTGCAGGTGGATGTGGAGTCCTGTGAGTCACATTTGTCCTGATTTTATATAATAAGGAATGTTTTGTCCTATTAAGGAAAGTGAAGCTGCAAGAGGGAGATGCAGGCCGGGAGAGTTTAGCCAGAAAGAGATGTCCAAGTCTGCAAACACTGCATGTGTGCACCTTCACTGAGGTTTTCCGAAGGGCTCCCAACAAGGGGAAATGATTGTCTAAGATACTAATGGCATCACAATGCTGTTCTCACAAACGCCTCCTAAACCAGACAGGGGAACTCAATGGGCCACAGTCCCACATGTGCCTAAGAGCATGTGTGCAGCTTTATGAATGCAGATTTCACAACATGAAAGAGCTGGCCAACCTAACAGTGGAGAAGTGAAAATGCATTTTTCTTAGCCTTTTGAGTAATAGAATTTTTCCAAAATCAGAAAAGTATTAACACATGAAGAGAACATTTAAGTTTCCTGAGTTTAGAAAGCAAGGCTAAATTTTTTTTAGCTTTATTATGCATAGAAAATAGGGCACTTTGGGAGCAACATACACATTCCTTTATCTTCCCCTCTCCTCCCTGTCCCTTCTCTCACATCCTTCCTCTTCTCCTTTCTTTTTCTTCTTTTCTTTTATCTTTTGTTATCTTTTTAAAATGTATGCTTCTGAAGGACAGTCATAGAAGCTTTCTTCAAAGAGTAGCATAAATGTGTTTTTAGAACATGATCTTCATTTTCATTGTAATAGGAATTTGTTCAAGGAGAACTGTTTTCTGATTCAGAGCAGAAAAAAAAGAGAAATGGTACAGTTTTAGTTTGGACTTTCTATGTAACATTCACCAGCATATTATGTTAAACTAGAGGCCTGGTGCATGAATTCATGCATGAGTGGGGTCTGGCTGATCAGGCCCCAGTCGGAGCTGATCAGGGCCAGGCCAGCCGGGGGCAGGGGCCATGGGAAGTTGGTCACCAGCCCCATCCCCAATCATAGTAGGAGAGGTCGATCAGGGGCCAGACCGGCCGGGGGGGGGGGGGAGCAAAGGGGGAGCTGCAAAAAATTGGTGGGGGAGGGGCAATTGGGGCCCCAATCAGGCTGGTTGGCCACTGCAATGCGTGTCATAGTGACCAGTGGTCCTGGTCATTCCAGTTGTTCCAGTCACTTGGCTTTTACATGTATAAATACCTAAACAAACTCATAAACTGAAATTATGTTAAAAGAGGAAAAATGCAGAATAGCTTTATTCTGATAAACAAGAATAAATTTTGAGTAATTTTGCAACAGACATTACGATATTACAATGCATTGATTCAAGATTGTCTTTCAAGTTACTTATTAATCAAATTTCATAACTGTCAGTGCTTGCTACAGATGTAAGATTAGTAAGTAATCATAGGGGTATGCAAAAGTGGTTTACAGTTGGATATTTATTCTTGTATTATTATTTATAACTTATTGTACTATTTATTTGTGTTATCTGTGTTATTATTACTTAATACCCTTACTTCTGATTTATCTTTAAGGTGGCTAGTAACATAGCCTATTTTTGCCCACTGCTGTATATTTACTTTGGAAGTTTGGGTAAGTAAATCATTCTAATAATATTTTTCATTTAATTCACCTTTACTCTAGAATGATCATAGGAAAGAATCTATTCAAGAGGCTTTCAGGTTGCAAATATTAGTCTGCACATGCTCCAATCCCTTATATGAAATGGCATAGAAAATGAATACCCCGAGACCTATGCACCTGCAGGTTCCCATGCAGGGAGAGAAATTACTGGTTTTTGATCTACGGTTCGTTGAATCCGGGGATGCAAAAACCAAGGGATATGGATGGCCAACTGTATATTTATTGAAAAAAATTCTGTGCATAAGTGGACCTATGCAATTCAAACCCATGTTGTTCAAGGGTCACAGAGAAGTTATCAATATGAACTGATGCAGAGGTCAGTTTCCGAATTGACCCTTGTATCTTGTATCATGGAAAGTATACAGAAAAGCACATACACAGGAAAAGATTCCACTTAAACTGACAACCGAGGAGGCCCAAACTGCCTGAGCTAACGCAAATGACTTTTTATGGATAATTTACAGGTCCTCCCTGAATCTTAGAATTATCTAAAAACGGGTAAAAGCATTATTTTAAACTTCACCTTTTAAAAGCCATTCTACATGTTCATATAGTTCCTCAAACAACATATGTCTAGTTATATTCTTTTTTCCCTTCCCTCAACGTGCAATGTATTCACTCATTCAGCAAATCACTTTTGAGAATATACTTTATGCCAGACACTGTTTTAGGTACTCGAAATACATCAATGATTCAAATGGGTAAAGAAGAGTCCTCTCTTCCTGAAATTTGCATTGCTATGGGGAGAGGCAGACAATAAACAATAAAACATAGAACAAATGAGTAAGCCGCACAGTTTATTAGAAGGTGAGAGGACTATAAAATGAGGGAACAGTAAATGAGTGTCAGAATAAAGGGAAGCAGGGGAAGTACTTTAAACAGTGAGCTCCCGTCTCACTGAGAAGATGGCATTTCATTAAAGGGCTGAGGAAGTGGGAAAACTTACTTTGTTGATGAGCAGACAAAACAGCCAGGGCAGAGACTGGAGGTGAGCGCACTACTGGCACGTTCAAGAAAGAGCAGGTGGCTAGTGTTCCCCGTGACTAAGCAAGTGGGCCAGGGCAGCAGGGAAGGGAAACCTCTAAATCAGGTGGGACTTCATGGCCCGTGGAAGGACTGTGGTATGTAAGGTTGGATCAGAGCAGAAATATGATATGTGTTTCGTTTTGAAGGGGTCACATCACACTGCTGGGTTTCGTTAGGAAAAGCAAGGGTAGAAGTAAGAACAGTTAGGATGCTCTGAAGCTGGAGAACATGCTAAGCCAGCTCCTGCAAGACCTGAAGATCTTGGCTTCAGAGAACAATAAAACTGGCCACTTACCCTTCATTGCAAGTTCCTGGGTAAAGAGAAGAGGAACAGGGCTTTCTGGAACACCAACCTGGCTTTCAAAAAGGAATTAAGGAGCTGGCCCTGAGGGTGGCCCCTTTGAAACACCTACTGAAGAGATACTTAACAGCTGAAGTCAAGGCAAGTCTTCACATTGCAGTGGGTCCCAAAGAAAGCAACTTAAAAATATTGATCTTCTCCCTTGGACAGAAGACTGTGTTCCTTTTTATCTAGTGTCCTAATCCTCACTCTCATGTATAGAAATAAACAAGTTTGATATTTGATTTTTTTTAAAAGGCCAAACCAGGGAGGTAGAAAGAACTAACAGCTTGCCTGGTGCAAGGATGTAGGCCAGGAGAGCACGGTAAGAACCAAGAATCATGGGCCTCGGCTCCAGTCTTTGATCTCATCAACAGCCCATTCACATTTCCCCCAGAGGAATCCATCTAAACACAAACGTGGCCCTGTCACCCCATGGCACACAGTTCTGCTCTGACATGCTGTACAGGGGCAGAAAATGAAGCTGTATATGCCCCCTCTGTGTGCCCCTAACTTGTCTGAATGTCACAGTTGTTTTTTGTCCAAATGGAAATAAGAATGACCATTTCATAAGATGTCGAGGAAAATAAATGCAAAAATATATATTAAAACTTTTTTCTATGCTACATAAAATGTACTGATGAATGGAAATAGGTTTATTTTATAAGTACATATAAACCAATTTCTAAATCATTATACTTAATAAACAAAATATGCATTTAGTGCATTAGAAACCAAGATAAATTTGATTGTTTAGCATCTTCCCAACCACTTTTCAAGATGATAAGTGGAGACAGAGTCTCATTGATGGGTTAGGCATGATTATGTTCCCAACAAAATATATTTAGAATAGGTTGTAGCAAGGGAGTTAATACTGTCCAGAAGGATCGTGTGACTAGAGCATCTAAAACTGATGAGCTGAGGCCAGAAGCACTTTGTAAATTTGTACTCTCCGTGATCCACTCCCCCCACACTGGACTCACAGGCATCTCCATGTTATTTCGAAGCAATAAGTTAACCATGTAAGCAGGTTCAAGATAGGGATGAATCACCATTGATGAAAGTTATCGCCAGTATTTTCAAGCACAACCACCATCTTATTCAATTTAATTCTTATCTGCCGGTTTTTGAAGGCATAATGAAATTTATTTTCCACCAGCACATATGAATCTGTTTGGTAATTAAGAACTCATTTCCTCGGATTGTGTTATGACTCCCAAAGAAGAAAACATAAGAGGCCTATGTAGTCTCATTAAAAAACGTGAACACTTTTATAAAATGCCCTGACCTCTCTAAGGGGGAAAACTGTTTCCCAAACAATAAATTTTCATTTTAATGTAATAAAATATCCTGCCACCATCCTAAGTACGTGGTACTAATTTTAACTACACTTTTGACAAAGTGTTAGTTTTTTTGTTTTGTTTTGTTTTGTGTGGTTTTTGTGGTTTTTTTTTTCAAAAAATAAACCCTTATTTCCAGAGATCTCAGAAAATCTAGGCACAAAGTTGATCAAAGCCCACAGCAATAGAGCCACCCCAGAAACTTCTAGCTCAGAAGTAGTGGTGCTCTCAGGCTTGGATCTCACGGTGTTTTAAGATGCATGTAAACAGCTTCCCAACCTACCCTGTCAAGAATACGAGTGGTGCAACCTATCAGGTCAACCAAAGTCAACCAAGGTGCTGGGCATGAGCAGCTGCCAGGGACAGTGCACAGAGGGACACGTGGAATTCATGGTCAGGGTGAGCAGCTCCATCATCTGAAACATGGAAGGCCCTGTGACCTCACAAATGCTCAGCCTCTGGGAGTCAGAGCGAGAGGCTAGGGGCTGCGCTGCATTTGTGTCTGAGTCCTGGGTGTCTGGGTGGACCACAGGGCCCACGGGGAAGGGGTCCCCTGTTAATAAAACATACACACTGTATGTAAAAATAAAATAAAGGGCATAGGAGCATACAATGAGTATATAATAAAATACAATTACAACAATTTCTAAAGATGTTCACTTTGGTCATAAAGATGGTCACACTCATGTATGTTTTTGCCATCTAAAATATAACTTTATTTCCAAAGGAATCAATAAAAATAGTTCAGAATGTCCCAGTTACTCACAATTACATAGTTTTAAACATTGATGCATTTATTTCAGTAGTTTTGGGATGAGTTTCTGGAAAGTGTTCTACTTGTATTTTTCATTACTTTCCTCAAGCGCTCCTCTCACTTTTAGAAAGTTGTTAGTTGAGCCTTGAGAGTTCACAAATACATGTCTGAAACAAGATGCAGGTTTTTCCTTCAGATACATGAAACTTTTCACCGCCAACAGTCATTAAAGTGGTAAATATCCACGAGATTTTAAAATGTGCTTCTCTGTAAAAACAGTTTGCCATGCCATGGTTTTTAAAAAATAGAGATGTTTACATGGAAAAGGCCAGCTGTATCTGCGATATAGACTTGTACATTTGAGTAAGCTTGTGTCTCGGATGGCCCCGTGTGAGAAAAGCGAGGAAGTGTGGGAGCAATATTTCACACCCATCGGGTCCTTTATGATGCATGCTGTTTTAGCACATAACATCTTTCCCATCCATTATTCCTTCCAATAGTCCTAGGGGTAGATGGTGCTAGGGCCATTTTCCCAGATGTGGAAGCTGAGACACAGAAAGATTCAATAATGCTAACAAGTCACACAGAATCCATAGCAGTAAGGTGGACTCCATAGGATCATGAGGGGTCTGTTCAGACACACTGCTTCGGCGCATGAAGAACTGAAGACGCCAGCAGGATGGGTTTGATGTCCATCAAACCAGAATGGCCAGGTTGGGAGCCAGGATTCCTAAGAGTTGATTTCCAGCCGTGAGAGATTTTCTAGAAACACATAGAGAAGCATCTCTAAGTAGATCCAGCCCCATCAACTCTCTAGATAAGCTTCCAAGTGCACCTGTTTGATGATGACTAGACGCAGGTGGACACAAGCTCCTGGCATGTTCCCTGTGTGACCCAGCCAAAGGAAACCATGTCAGGCCATCACCCTGACAACCCTCACAACCCTCACGCCCCCCAAGAGCCAGGGGTGCCAAGGCCCAGCCGGTGGCTTCGGGAAAGGAGGCAGAGCCATTGCCACCTAGAGGACAGCTGAAGCAGAGGTCACACCATCAGGAAGGAAGATACACAGGTCAATCTGAGGAAAGAAACTGGGCTGAGATGACAGCAGCATTGTAGTATTAAAAAGATAAAGATTGATTTTATATCAGAAACTCTGCTGAGCTCTCTGAGGACAAAAAGACAACCCCGCTTCAGGTTATACCCTCAAAGAGCCCAAGACTAGGGAGAGATTATGTTTAAATAAATCACAACAGCAGATAACAATGACATTTAATAAAAATCAAGGAACTTGATTTTTAAAAATCATGCTTTTTTGACATGTATTATGGCCCGAGCACTATGCTATATATGACTCAGATATAATCTCTTTAATTTATTCTTTATTTTTCAACTACAGTTGACATACAATATTATATTAGTTTCAGGTGTACAACATAGTGATCAGAGGTTTATATAATTTATGAAGCGATCACCCTGATACATCTAGCACCCATCTGACAGCATACAGTTATTACAATATTATTGCTTATATTCTCTGTGTCATACTTTACTTCCCTGTGACAGTTTTTATAACTGGCAATTTGTACATCATAATCCCTTCACCCTTTTTACCCTTCTCCCCAACCCCCCTCCCATCTGGCAACCATCAATTTGTTCTCCATAGACTCACATATCTTAATCATCCCAAAGTCCATAACACATATATTATCTATCACCCCTGTTTCACAGATAAGGAAGCTGAGGCTCAGAGATACTAGTTTTTACACTGAAGACCAACATGGCATAACGGTACATAGGAATCAGAATCCAGGGCCCTCCACACATACAGTGGGAGCTCCACACTTCACTGTCCTACAGAGGGAGAGAAAGGAGCCAGCCAAATTGCAGGGTAAAGGGATTATTCTGATGCCTTAGCAGTAACTGTTCTGGGAGGAGAGGAGGTGGAGGCGGGCCAAGTGCTTAAAGATGGACAAGGTTTACACATAGAAGGGAGGAGAAGGACATCCCATAGTGACCAGGCCCAGGCAGGGAGGAGGGGGAGCACAGAGCCAGGATGCAGAACTGCAGGGGCTTGGCTTAGCTAGGGCCCAAGTTACAGACAATGGGCGGGTGGTGTGAGAGAGGCAGGTGGGCACATATCACTGAGGACCCCAACTGCCAGGGTGAGAAGGCTGCCTGAACGCTGCAGGCACTGTGGGGCACAGCTGGTCTCAGCAGATGTGTGAGCTAAGCAGAGACAATAGAGGAAGATGAATCTGGTAACAAAATAAGGAAATGCATAAGTCTCATTGATTCATAAGGTGAGCAACCTTACCTAGCCAATTCACAGACATTTTACCGCATTTATTAAAGAATGTAAATACGTTATTTTAAGGAAGAGTAACTAATAATAAATTATTTCTTCTCTTCCGTGTGCTGACTCCAAACAGTGAAAACTTGACTCATATCAGACAACTTACTAGTAATGTTTGAAAAGCAATAACTAAATATCTAAGTTTGTATTTTACTAGTAGTAAGAAATACTAGATTTATTTTCTTTAAATTTTTAGCAATGAGATTTTTCTTTTAAAAATAATCTTGCCAGATATGTTAGCTCATTTCTATTTAAATATTAAAGATAACATAAAAGGTATTTCAGCATAAATAACAACCATACTCTTTGTAAACTGCTATTCCTGTGGCTGTTATAAATCTCTTTTTCTGAGAATTTCATCTGAAACCTTCCAATATCATAGTATAGTAAACAAAAAATGGTACTTAGTATAGGTCAGAAATAGATATATTTCACAATGGTATAGATCAGAAATGTATATATTTCACAATAGATATATTTCACAAAAAATTATAATACTATAATTTTTTTTTACTAAATTCTCCCTACCGAATCAAAATCTTATGGTTAATTGGCCAAAGCACTGAAAATAAGACTGAAGCAATAAAAACAGCCCTGGCTGGGTAGCTCAGTTGGTAAGAGAGTCATCCCAAGACCCCAAGGTTGTGAGTTTGACCTCCAGTCAAGGCACATATAAGAAGCAACCAATGAATGCATGAATCGGAAGAACAAAAAAAATGAACGTTTCTTTGTCTCCCCCTTCCTTTCTCCCATCCCTTCTCTAAAAAATCAATCAATAAAAAAAGCAATAAAAGCAATGTGAATATGTTGCAGTCTCAACTTCACGAAAGTTATAGTTCTACAAGAGGATAAGTAATGTATAGAATCGATGCAAACAGTTTTCTCATATAAAACAATACAGATGACTTCATAAACGAACCATAAAAATATTCCCTTGGAGAAAATAGACTTACATATATTATAGATTCATCTTCAAGTTCTCCACATTTAATATGAGAGCAAACAGCCTCAGGATATATCTCCCTTCTTCATCACTGCTTAATAGCAGGGCTAAAGGAATAAATCTGTAGAACATTCAAGTCAGAAGGAAGCCTGAAAAGAACCCGCCCCACTGTTTGCCAGATGAGGAGGCTGAGATCAGCGGAGTAACACCGGGAACAATAACATCTTCCAGTACAAACTCCACCACAGACACCTGGAAAGCCATCCGCATCTCTTCCCCAGCATCATTGCCCAGGCCCGTGCCACGCATGGGCTACAACTTCCCTTCTGTTAGAAATCTTATCTTGATCGACTGGCCTCCTTCAAACAAAAGTCCATTTCTCTGCTCTTCTTCAGAGCCAGTCTTCTAAAAAGACTTGCCTACAAGTTTTCCTCTAGCTTCTCACCTTCTGTCCACTTTTTTACCTACAGCAGCCTACCTCCCATTGACACCTCAAAGCTTATCTATAACCTGTAGGTCACCCAAGGAGAAAAATTCTGTTTCTTCTTACTCAACTTCTCAGCATTATTGGACAATTGACCTCTAGACTTTGACCCCCATCTCTCCTTGGTTTGCATCCCCACCTCCATGTCACTTTCAGGCTTCCTCCTTCTCTGTCCAATTCCTAAATGTTAGTTATCTTGAAGCACAATACTAGCTCTTCTTTTTGCACCTTCTATACGCTCTTGAAGATGTCGATATGCTGATACTTCTCACCATGTGTATGCTGATAATTCCAACTCTAGAATAGCTTATGGAACTGTATTTTATGTTTAGCAACTCTACTTGGTTTTCTAATAGGCTTCTCCAATAGAACTATTTTTTTAAAATATATTTTTATTGATATTTTACAAGAGGAATGGAGAGAGATAGAGGGCTAGAAACGTCTATGAGAGAGAAACATCAACCAGCTGCCTCTTGCATACCCCCTACCTGGGATGTGCCCGCAACCAGTGTACATTCCCTTGACTGGAATCAAACCTGGGACCTTTCAGTCCGCAGACTGACACTCTACCACTGAGCCAAACCGGTTTTGGCTCCAATAGAACTCTTAATTTATCACCATCCAAAATGATTCCCCACTTTCAGTCTTCCCAATTTTGTAAATAGCAGTATCATCTGTTTAATTCTATAGCCAGAAACATAAAGATTATCTTTTATTTCTCCTTTTTCTCTACTCTGCCATCCAATATCTTTAGAAGGCCTATTTAATTCATTCTACCTTTACGTATGTATTAAATAGAATTACAGAATAATTTCTGCTTCCAACACTATAGTCTAGGCCAGTGGTCGGCAAACTCATTAGTCCACAGAGCCAAATATCAACAGTACAATGACTGAAATTTCTTTTGAGAGCCAAGTCTATTTTAAACTTAAACTTCTTCTAACACCACTTCAAAATAGACTCACCCAGGCCGTGGTATTTTGTGGAAGAACCACACTCAAGGAACCAAAGAGCTGCATGAGGCTCTCGAGCCACAGTTTGCCACCCCCGGGTCTAGGACATCATAATGTCTCACCTGCATTACTTTCACAGTCTCTTGACTTGTCACTCTTCCTCAACTTGGTTCTCCCATTCATCCATTCTTTATGTACCAGCAAAAGTATTTCTTTTTTATTAAATACATCCTGGCTTGGAAGGACATTAGTGGTTTGCCACTGCACTTAAATAAATCCCACACTCCTCACCATGGTTTGTAAGTCCACGCATTCTCTGGCCCTTTTCTAGCCCTCTAGTTTCCAACCCCATCCTGCATCACTCTGCCATTCTATGTTCCCATCACATTGGCCTTATTTCGCTTCAACTCAGCCCTGCATTTTGCTGGCTCACAATCCTGACACCTGCTCTTCCTTCCTCTGGAAGTGTTCTTTCCTCCATCCTTTGCAAGGCTTTCTTTGTCCTATCTTTAAATTTCAGCTTATAGTGACCTCAGAAAGGAGACCATTCTGGTCACTACTAAAAGCAAGCTCTCCACTGTTGTGTTTTCTATGTCAACACATTCGTGGTCTTCATTCCATTTGTGTTTGCTTGCACTTATTGTATTCATTTCTTGGCTTACCCATGGTTTCCCTCTTACCTTCTTACTAGCTAAAATGGAAGCTTCATGAAAATGAGTAGTTTCTTTTACTTACTGTTATATCCTGATTTTCACATGCTTCTTTTAGGAGAGACTAGGTTCTACCTTGGACTCTGTACCCAAATGACTAATTCAGGTTCCTTCTTCATACTCTGTGACTCATGGTATAGAAAATATGACCTAGATCCCCTGACTTCATATAGGACACACTATTTTCCCACTGTGTTTATTTAAAAAGGACATGGCAGTCTCCAGAACCCTTTGACAGGGAAAACAGATGAATATGAACAGCAAGAAGAATAGTAACAACCACAAAAAAACATCACTAGCACAATCAACACAACTAAGAATGGGAGGAAGCCTGCCATTCCCTTACCTAGAAAAGAAAATGTCAAAGTTGGTTATACTTGGTAAAGAAACCCTGGTTCCCTCTATTACTTTTCCCCCCTCACAGAGGAGTGGCACTAGCAGAGCCTTTAGACCCCCAGTGCCCTGAGGTCAGATCTTAACCAGCTCCATGATGCAGGAGCCAGGCTCACTCGCACCGCCTCTCTGAACCATCTACTCAAGAAAGTAGGGATGGCAATCCTTAGTTCAGAGCATTTTAGTGAATTAAATAGCAAGACACTACTCTATCACCCTTGAATATGGTCAATATATTGAAATGCATGTTTTCTAGTTTATTAAATATGCCATCTTAATCTAAATGTTTTCTTAGATTATTTACCGAGATTATTATTTAGTAACAACCAAAGAAACTGAATATTCCTTGATTTATATATACCTTTGCTTAGTACTATCACTCACTGCAATCAAAGAATGGTGGTGTGAAACAGGATATGGATGGATATGAGTAGGTCTAAAAGCTGAACATAACATAACAGAACTATTTTGGTGAGTTTCCATTAATAAAATAAGTATGTTCATTGAATTTCTCAACATGTCCATGAGATGCAGCTTAATTTTTTTGGACGCCAACGTTTTGAGATGGATTTCACAAATGATTTTAAAGAGCCCATTATTCGTAGCTTCTAATTTTCTAGTCATATTTGATGCTCTCTCACTTGTAACTCATATGAAGAGTTTCTAGTGCCATTTATATTGATCAACCATGCTCTTATCCAATTCTAAAACCCATTTAGTCAATTTTTTACTATGTCACATATGCTCCAAAAGCCATTCGCCACGCATTGTTGATACTGACTAGAAGCTTTCCACATGTGCAATGTCAGTTTCAACAGGGTGTATCACATACCTGTTCTCAACTGTATCAGTGCAGGGCTCCTTGCTTCTAAGTTACTAGTGAGATACCGTATTAACAATACAACTTAAGTTTCTCTTCATCGGATAATTTATCATTAAAACACATACCATGGTATCCATATAGGCTAAAAGAGTAATTAATAGCAAATTATTATTTCTTATTAATAGTCGTGGAATGAATAAGACATTGAGCCAATGACTTTGTACATTTATCCTTTTAAAAAATAAACTTATTTTAATCTTTAAGCTGTTACCTGCAAAAAATTGTTTAAAATACATAGAAATGTGTCCTTTTCATTGGATTTTGTATATTTGATTAAGATGTATTTCATTTTATGGTTGTACTGACCAGGTTAGGGATGTTATCCATAATTATAGGTTTAAATTCCTTGCTCTCTCATCTCCTTCTGGTACCCCCATGATGCAAATATTCATATGCTTGACATTGCCCCAAACAGTCCTTATGCCATCTTCATTTTTTGTGGATTCTTGTTCCCTTTTCCTGTTGTGATTTCTGCTTCCTTCTCTTCCAAATGACTGATTTGACCTCTACTGTTGATCTCCTATAATGTGTTTTTCCTTTCAGCTATTATACTGTTCATTTCTGACTCGTCCTTTTTTTTTAAATATTTTCTATCTTCATTTCTATGTTTCTTCTCTTTGTTAAGTTCTCACTGAGATCGCTGAGCATCCTATAACCAGGGGTTTGAACTATGCATCAAGTAGATTACTTATCTCCATTTTGTTTAGTTCTTTTCTTGAAGTTTTCAGCTGCTCTCTCATTTAGGACGTGTTTCTTTGCCTCCTCATTTTGGCTGCCTCCTTGTAGAACTTTTATGTCTATTGGTCTTGGTAGGCACTTCATTCAGTAGGTCCTGTAGGTTCCTGTGCACAGCCTCCCTGGTTGCCTAAGCTGTGTGCTCCAGCTGTACCCCTCCCCTTCTGAGCTGTGTGTGTCCACCTGCTGTGGTTGAGCCTTGACTGCTGATGGAACCTCAATGAGAGGGATTTACAGTCCCACCCCTACCCCAGGCCAATGGCTGCTGGGACTGGTTATTACCACTGTGGAGAATCTGCTGTGTAGGAGCCAACCCCATGAAGCAGGACTGGCTACAGTGGGAATCTGGTGTCTGCTGAGTCTGCCCCTGGAGTGTATCATTTGTGGAGGAAGCTGGATGTTACTCTGGCATGGTCTGAAGCTGTCCAGTTAACACACTGACTCTGGAGCTTCCCAGGAGGTACAGGCCAAGAACAGCCACCACCTGTGTCCTACCCTGCGCCACCTGGCATGAGCTACAAAGTGATCTGCAGATGGCTGCGACCTGTACTGGCCTTTGAGATCCCAGGGAGAGGCCAGCTGCCTCTAGTGCCAGGTCTGGGACACTTAGCAAGAGGTATAGAGCACACCAAGACCAGATGTTACACTTTGGGAGATTTTAGGGAAGTCTACAGCATGAACCAAGGTAATTCATGTGTATAGAAAGCCACTGGAAACAGTTGGGTGGGTCCATAAATTGAGAGAGCCGGGTCTCAGGGAATCAATAATGCAGGGCAAACAGTGTTAGTGAGTTTGAGTCTCAGATACGGTGACCCTCTGCTGGCTCTGTGTGGGGAAGGCTCAGCAAAGGAAGAAAGGCCTCTGCCAGCACCTGGAGAAACTTGCCCTACCAGCCCTTGCTGGACAATTCAGTACCATGGTTTGTCCCTGGCATCTGTTTATATGAGTAAGTCCATGTATGGGCCCTTTAAGAGGAACTCCTGGGACTTCAGCAGTTCTCTGTTTAACTCAGCCCAAATTTCCCCTGATTTTCACAGCCATAAGTAATAGGGACTTCTCTTCCCAGCACTGGAACCCTGAGTTAGGGGGACTTTTGTGGGGCTGGGACCCTAGTTCTTCAAGAAGTACCTTTGCAGGTGAGATACCCCTCCAATTAAATATATATATATATATATATATATATATATATATATATATATATATATATATATATATATATTATTTCAGAGAGAAAGGGCAAAGGGAGAGAGAGATAGAAACATCAAATAATGAGAGTCATTGATCGGCTGTCTCCAGCATGCCCCCCTACCGGGGATCAAGCCCACAACCCAGGCATGTGCCTTTGACTGGAATCAAACCTGGGACTCTTTCATTTGGGACAGGCCAATGATCTATCCACTGAGTCAAACTAGCTAGGGCTTCCTCCTAACTTTGTAC
The DNA here is from genome assembly GCA_963924515.1 of Vespertilio murinus. Lineage (NCBI taxonomy): Eukaryota > Metazoa > Chordata > Mammalia > Chiroptera > Vespertilionidae > Vespertilio > Vespertilio murinus. Next base: position 47,024,906 of record OZ004714.1, on the reverse strand, counting down.
AGCCAGGCGTGGGTCAGGACATACCAATCTGTATCTCTGTCCCTCCTACCAGTCTTGATAAGGCTTTGTCTTTGTATACTTATAGTAGTTACTAGAGGCCCTGTGCACGAAATCCATGCACAACTGGGGGAGGGGGCTGTCCCTCAACCCAACCTGCACCCTCTCCAATCTGAGATCCCTCTCACAATACAATCCAGGACTGCTGGCTCCCAAGTGCTTGCCTGCCTGCCTTCCTGATCACCCCTAACCGCTTCTGCCTGCCAGCCTGATCACCCCCGCATATTACTCTTTTATTAGATTGGATAGGACTTCTATTCAGCTAGAGCTCAGATGCTTCAGGATGATAGCTATTCTAATTTGGCTGTAATTTTGATGTTGTCAAAGGAGGCCAGCACAGTGTTTACCTATCCACCATCTTGATTGGAACCCCTACCTCTGTATTTTTTAAATGCATCATTCTTTCTTAATAATAAATCAATTCACCTTAAGAGCAATTTATATTATATTTACTAAAATGTTGCAGTCGTTGCAAACTCAATAATGTTTTTCCTGAAAAGCACTCAAACTTTTGAACCCAAAACTTGGTTGAAATTATCAACACTTTCACCTACAACAGGAAAACAATCCCTGGCTTTGTCTCACAATTAACAGGTAATTGTGTTAGCATAACAAGAAAGGGCACCCTCTATTGACAGTGATGATCAAATTGAGTCCTCAGCCAGAAAACCCAAAGAGAGGTGAATGAGAAAGGATAAAACAACCCATTTCTGCTCAGCGGGCACACGCAGTGCACTCCCGCACACTGGCTCTCTCGCATTGTGAGTTACAATTTGCTGCAGTGATTTTTGTCAGTGCGCATTCTTGGTAAGGATTTATGCAACTATTTCCAAGCCGGGCTGTAGTATAGCGTACTGTTCTCTCCCATTCACAGTTCCGGGAATGAAGATATGCACATGTATGGGGGCCCATTTCAGCACACCTCAGTGCTAAAATGAAATGCTACGAGCGAGGAGGGGGACAGACCGAGTGTACCTGAGCTCTGCCACATTGTAGGTGTCTTCCCATGTGGAGGCAGGTGTTTCTAGCAGAGGAAAAGCACTGCATTAGATCAGCAGAACCTTGATGGAGGCAAAAGGACTTGGTCACTATGTTAATGGCACCTAGTATGAGGCCTGGAACACAACAGGTAGTAATTACTTGTCTTAAAAGAACTAAAGAATAATAGAATCAGTTAAGCAATATTAATTTTAAGAAAGTTAATGTGAAAGATGGAAATGTCCATTGACTCACACAAAATAGTTCCCCAAAATGTCTGAAAAGGAAAAGGACAGATACAGGGGTTTTCCACGTTAATGTTATGGAAGGCCAGGAGTAGGGAAGTCATGCTTAATGAAAAACAAGGAACAGAGCATTCGCGCAGCCACATCTAAGGGAACAGCCATTTCTGTGGGTTCCCGGCAGCCTAGCACAGCTCTGATGTGAACCACTCAGGTTCGTCTGACATGCCGAGCCCAGTTTTTGGTTCAGTTAATATGATCACAGACTCTGTGTTCATTTGTTTCCAGACTTGGATGCAGTGTTGGAGTGCCAGTGAATTCACAGGCAATTTAGCACTTGTCCCCGCTGTGGCCCATCTGCATCCAAAGCCCGAGAGCCAGAGAGCCAGAGCCAATCCGTGTCTCCCCCTCTGAGGCCACTCTCCGCACGGCCCTCTCCCCCACGCCCAGGAACCACGGACCAGGGTTTTACATCGTTCAGATGCTGGCTCCTGAGCAGCAGTGTGACTACTGCGAGGTGACGCTGGCCATGTCGATGCTACTCCCTAGGAGATCATCTCCTAATCTTACCATTTTGTTCAACTTAAACTGCTCATTTAATACTATGATGGACTGAACTGGGTCCCCTCCCCGACACCAAGTCCATACACTGAAACCCTAATGCCAGGACCTCAGAATGCGTCTGCACTGGGAGAAAGGGCCTTTGTAGAGCAGATCAAATGTAAACGAGGCTCTCAGCACGTGCCCTCGGCCAGTCTAACTGGTGTCCTTATAAGAAGTGGAAGTGGACACACAAAAGAGACCTCAAGGTGTGTGGGCACACAGCAGAAGCCTTGTGAGCTAGCAAAAAGGTGGTCGTCTGCAAGCCAAGGAGAGGGACTCGGAAGATGTCAAACCTGCCTTGACCTTGACCCTCCAGCCTCCAGAACTGAGATTTCTGTTGTTGAAGTCACACAGACTGTGGTATTTTGTCAGGCAGCCTGAGCAGACTAATGCAGGTTTGGGACCCTGAAGGGGGTGCTGCTGTAACAACCCTACAACAGGGGAAAGGGCTCGGAACCTGTAATAGATGGAGGCAGGGAGCAATCTGAGGCACTGCCTACATTACCTTCAAGGAGCTGCTGGCTCAGTGGAGAGAGCGTCAGCCCGAGGACTGATGGGTCATGGGTTTGATTCTTAGTCAAGGACATGTACTTTGGCTGAGGGCTGGATCCCCAGCCCCTGGCCCCGGTCCAGGCACATGCCAGACACAGCAGGGAAGACAGGCGTCTCCCTCATATCTATATTTCTCTCTCATTCCCCCACTTTTCCCTCCTCTCTCTCTCTTTCTCTCTCTCAAAAAAAAAATCAATAGAAAAAAGTATCATCGATGAGGGTTTTTTTTAAAGCTATTGGTAATATATGGAGGTGTAGACAGCTTCTTTGAGGCCTCAGACGAAAAGGAGGTATCTATTGCTGGACACAAGAGGAAGGTGATTCTTCTTGTAAAGGTAACCATGCTTACAAAGAGGGCATACAGCTTGTCTGAGTTGTGCTCTGGTGTGTGTGTTTGTTTTTGAAATTGAAATTGAACTTGGAAGTGACAAAGTTGGGTATGGAGCTGAGAGAATTCCTAGGCCAAGTGCTGATGGTGTTACCTGGCTGACAGTCCTTCTCGCTGACAGTCCATTGTGAGCAGGAAGAGGTAAATGGAAGAGGAAATCGGTAAATCGGTAAGCAAAAAGTAGCCAGAACTGGATGGTTTAGAAATGCGTCAGCTTGTCCATGTTGCAGACAGGGAGAAAGCATGTTCTGGGCGAATACCAAGGGGCGGCTGGACAGACCCAGAGGCAGATCCCAGGTGTGACGCATGGACCTAATCTCCAGCTCAGCAGAAACAGGAGCAGAAATGAGGTGGTGCGGGCAGAAACTGCAACAAAGGGGCAGAAGTGAAACAAAACCAAGGAAAGCTGCTGGGATTCCACAGGATGGGACAGGAGAGCTGTCCACCCGCAAACACTGGATGTCTGTCACGACAGCCACGTCCCCAGGCCCAGAGGGCAAGGTCATCTTCTTGGTTTCAGAAAACAGGGCCACCGCCTCCCTTTCGGTGGGTAAGACTGTTACTCTCCAGGGCCCCCCGCTGCCTCAGGGGGCAGAGGGTGGGGCCATCCCCGGGTGGGCCCTTGAGCAGAGGATGATCCCCAAATCCAACTAATGTACAGAAGTTTATCAGGACACGCTTAAAGACTGAAGAAACAAAATGCTCTAAAATTCAAATAGAATCTATAATTGTCTGAGATCAGATCTTTACCCTGGGGAACGTGAGGGGAACTGAGTAGTATAATGATGAGTCGTCTCATTTAGCAAGGGAGGGCCTGGTACAACTGTGACCCAGTGCTTTCCTGCCTCCCCATGTGGCCTCTGGCTGGTCTGTGAATGCACAGGGAAGTGCAGTGCCTCGCTGTGTGACTGACTGTAACTAAGGTTAAACTATCAATTCATTTATTCAACTTTTCACTGTGAACCTCACAAGATGCACTCTAGCTGTCTTGAGTGGAATAAGACAACGTTTGTGGGTCCACCGTGGAGCTGAAAATAGGACTGCTCTGTGTGTGTTTACACAGGTAATTCTTTAGGGACAGCTCCAGCACTATTTGCTCCAGCTCTGCTATCAACATTCTGATGTTGTCTCATTAGGAATCAAGTTACCGCCTACATTTGCCATTTGCAAAAATAAAAGCGGATGCCAAAAGCACAAACAGAAAGCCAAGTGGGACAAGGTCAGGGCAGAGGGCTGTTACCAAGATGCATGTCAGCCCACAGGGCTGTCCTTGCCTCATTTTAAATTGTCCCGTTAGATCTCTTCAGACTCCTGGGGACAGTGCCTCACGAAAAGGCTCCCATTTGATCCCACAAGATTCTGGAGTTTCCTCAGTGACTGAGATACAACTGGGGTGGGAGCCCTCACCTCTGCAATATTTCCCATGGAGACTACGTGCAGGAAATCAGTGATACTTTTGGCAGAGTCCTTGGGAGTTTCTGAATTCAGCCAGAAAGTTTTTAGAAAGAGGGAACAGCCCTCGCCAGTCTGGCTCAGTGGATAGAGCGTTGGCCCGTGGGCTGAAGGGTCCCAGGTCTCACTCTGGTCAAGGGCACATACTTCAGCCTTGATCCCGGACTGGAGTGCTTGGGGGAGGCAACCCATCCATATGTCTCTCTCTAATCAGTCTCTCTCTCTCTCTCTCTCTCTCTCTCTCTCTCTCTCTCTCTCTCTTTCTCTCTCTGTCTCTCTTTCTCTTCCCCCTTGTATGTAAGTGTAATAGCATACAATTATTGTAAAGCCAGAAATCAGCATGTCTAACCTACAACATTGTCTTCATCTTTAAAAAACACAGATCACTTGGTACTAAAGTGTATGTTGTTGGCTTTCATTAATGACAAACTGTACTTTTGGAAAAGTCGGTAAAACACATTACCAGTAAAAAGATTAACTCATCTATTGATTTGTTCAACACAATAGAAGGTTATCCTGTGTGTGAAACAAGACAATTTTTTTCTGTTCTTCAAAAATAAATACCTCAGTCAACAGGGAAAACAATCTATGTATACTAAGAATGTAAAAAAACAAATGCTTTGCATTAGCTTGGCGACTTTACCTGTCCACTGATTGGATGAGCATTTCTTAAGAGTTTATCAGACAAAGGATGCTAAGATGACTAGGATCTGACTTTGAAGCACACACACAGCCTAGGGGTGCAGACATTAAGTGAACAGCTACCCTGCACTGCAGGTGAGTGGGACAGTAGATGGGAAGATGTCACAAGAGTGTGAGGGGGAGAATTCAGTCTGGGGGATCATGTGAACATGCACTTCTCCACATTTGAGTGCCACAGACTGCTTAAGTACAAAAAGAAGAAATACTGCCACAGCATCTATTGCAGACTTCAATTCTACTATAGCAAGCTCCTTGCCACATTCACACTAGAATTCTGGGTTCTCTGGGAATACCCCTAAACTGGGATTGTGAATCAAGGGTGAACAGTACATCAAATTTTGGGGGAGGACCCTGAAATATAGCTAAGGAGGATTTGTGTGTGTTTAGTGTGTGCGATTATAGAAGAAACACAGTTTTACCTTGTTGCACCATCTGCATTAAAAGCAAGCAGGCACTCAAGATACCTTAGTGTAATCTGTCCTTCCAATGGGCCACTAGCCCCGGGTGCCCAAGAAAGAAATGGGCGTGTCTAGCCTTCCACACAGATCAAGGGCCACTGCTTCATTTGGGTATAAAAGTATATCTATTCCCATTTATTTTGTGTTACAATTATTCATACAAAAACTGCATATCATACTCTATTCTTTGAATAAACTAATAAATATGTGTTTCTTTTCACTAACAGAAAATAACTTAGCAAGCTAACTTAGATCCTAGGAAATGTAGATATGACACTTTCCCTTTGATGAACCTCTCAGACGAGAAATTTAAATGCTTCCACCTCCAGCATCTAGCATAAAGTCTGGTTCCTAATAAAAAGTCAGTAAATGACTGCTGAAACCGATTTGGCTCAATGGATAGAGAGTCAGCCTGCGGACTGAGAAGTCCCGGGTTTGATTCCGGTCAAGGGCATGAACATTGGTTGCGGGCACATCCCCAATAAGGGGTGTGCATGAGGCAGCTCGTCATCGATGTTTTTTTCTTTTCTTTTTAAAAAAATATTTTATTGATTTTATACAGAGAGGAAGGGAAAGGAATAGAAAGTTAGAAACATCAATGAGAGAGAAATATCGATCAGCTGTCTCCTGCAACCAATGTACATGCCCTTGACCAGAATCGAACCTGGGACCTCTTAGTCCACAGGTCGACGCTCTATCCACTGAGCAAAACCGGTTTCGGCTCTCATCAATGTTTCTAGCTCTCTATCCCCTCTCCCTTCCTCTCTGTAAAAGAATCAATAAAATATGTGTTCTTTCAAAAGTTAGGAAAAGATAGATGAGTGGAGGGAGAAAGTGTGTGAGGGGCAGGGAGAGGGAGGCCAGCCCACTGCGAAGTCGGTGGTGTGTCTGTATTCCGTCAGGGCTCCCCTTTGTCGTGAACATCAGCTGATCCACCAGCCCCAGGGCTTCCCGCCGGTGTCAGCTCACCGTGTGCACAGGCAGGAGCGGGCTCCAACCAAAGCCGGGGCGCGTTACAAACACCCAACTCCCTTACCTCTGGGCGGGTACATTAGTCTCCTGTAGCTGATACAGGAAGTGACCGCAAATTTAGTGGCTTAGAATGCAACAAAGATGTTGTATTTTATAGTCACGAGGGGAGGAAGTATCAAATGGGTCTCCAGGGCTACCATCAAGTTCTCAGAGGGTTGCATCCCTCCCAGAGGCTCTAGAGAGTCTGTTTCCTTCTGACGCCACTTCCGGAGGCATCTGCACCCCAGTCAGAGCCAGCCACAGCAGCCCAAGCCTCTGGATTTCTTCTTCCACATTGAGGAGGCCCTTCTCGTTACACTGGCCACCTGGATACCCCAGGCTGTTCTCTCTACCTAAGCTCAGTTGGTTAACCCCCTTACTCCTCCTTGGCCTTTCAAGGATTCTGGGAATCGGGACATGGGCTCATTGGGAATGATTTTGCCTAGAATAGAAGGTGAGTTCTGAGGCCAGATGCACACTGATCCCCAGAAGATTTCCCCAATGGATTTAACACTAGTTGCCTGCAATGTTTACTTTCTTGATAATGACAGATTAATTCAGACCTACATTTCCCCATTAGCCATCTCACTTTCCTGCTCCTTCCTGGTGTTTCTCAGAATCCTCCCAAATACAGTTCTTGCACTTAAACCCTCATTTTGGGGTACCTTCTGGGGGAATCCATACCCGACCCTGGACACCTTGCAGGATAATTGTATTGTGCCATCTTGATATAATGATTATTATATATAAAAGATATGTACAATGATTATTATATATGAGACATGCTAATATCCATATATATATATATATATATATATATATATGATTTAATAGCCACATGTATAAATTACATAGTTCCATGTCCCTATATATTATTTGTGTTGTCCTCTTAACTACTAATACAGGGATTGTTTCTAAAACATATTGTTTATTTGACTCTGAGAGCCTTGCACTGTGGTAGACAAGTAGTAGAGAGGTGCTGGCACCCTGACAGAACAAGTCTAATCCTGTTATCATATTTTTTTTATATTTTCCAAAGTCAGAATTTATAGTGCTCTTCATTGCTTTGTGTAGCCCCATATGTCCATCTGATACATTGTATTGTCTGAAGAACTCCCTTTACCATTCCTTGTAGTGTAGGGTCAGCTTGTGATGAATGCTTAGTTTTTGTACATTTGAAAGCCTTTATTTACCTTCATTTTTGAAAAATATTTTCCTGGATAAAACAATCCTGGGTCGATAGTTTTTCCTTTCAGCTCAGTAAAGACCTTGTTCCACTGTCTTCTCATTTGCATTGTTTCCAATGAGAAATCCTCTGCCATCCTCATCTGGGTTCTTTTGTGTACAATGTATATTCTTTTCTGACTATTTTCAGAATTGTCTCTTTACCACTGGTGTAGAGAAATCTGATTATGATGTGCCTTTTTTAGTTTCCTTCTGGTTTCCTGTGTTTTGAGTTCATTGAACTCCATAGGACTACAGATTTATAGTCTGGTTTTTTTTACAAACTTGGACAATTTTCAGTCACTATTAATTTAATTATTTTGTCTTCTACTCTCTGAGAATAAGAATTACACATATATTAAGTTGTTTGATGCCCTGGCTGGCAGCTCAGTGGTTAGGGTATCAGCCCATATAATAAAGGGTTGCAGGTATGATTCCAGAAGGGCAGGAGCCTGGGCCACACATTCAATCCCCAGCTCTGGTATGGGTCCATGCTGGAGACAACCAATCAATGTCTCTCTCTCTCTCTCTCTCTCTCTCTCTCTCTCTCTCTCTCTCTCCTCTCTCTCCCCCATCAACACTTTCTAATATTTAAAACACTCTATTTTTTTGTTTGTTTGTTTCTAGACATTCAATTAGGTTCTCTCTCAATGTCTACTTAATTTTTAGACATATGCTACTCAGTGATAATAACTGTTTTCATTTCCTTGTCTGCTAATGCTAACACATTAATGTCTATTATAAATAGGTTTTAATGCATATTTCTCTACATTATAGATCATGTTTTCCTGCTTCTTTGCACACTTAGTAGGTTTTTATTGGATGCCAGAAACAGTGACTTTCACTTTGATGATCGCTCTACATTTATTTTTGTATTCCTATAAATATTCTCTGGCTTTTTTCTACAATGCAATTGGAAATTGCTTATCTTTCATATATTGTTTTAAGATATATTTGATGGGACTCAAACAATGTTTAGTGATTAATCCTCATAACTGAGGAAAGACCCTTCTGAGAAACCCAGCCAATATTCCGAGAATTACATTGTCCGGGCGGGCCAGTGGGTGTGGACAGGTGCTGTTCCTGGCCCAATATGAGTCCCAACTAAACATTTTATGTTGACCTTTTCTGGTCCTGCTGGCTTCCTGATATGCAAGCACTGATCCGCACTTTATTAAATCCTCCAGAAGAAGAGATCCGGAGTCCTCCCTCTGTGCAGGCTTCTCTCCAGTCCTCTGTCCTGTACATTCAAGCCACCACAGTCTCTTCCTGGGTTCCTTCCCTGTCTGCTCCTTAGAAATTAGCTGCACAATAAGCTGCACAATTCGACTCTCCTCCTTTGCTTGCTATCTCTCAAGATCATAGTCCTGCATTGCCTGAATTCACTCTAATCTTTTGAAAACTTTTGCTTCATATATTCTTTTTCTTCTTCGTTTACTTTTTTTTTCTTGTTTCTTGCAGGAAGTCCCTGCTATTCCAAAAGTAGAAGCTCCTGTCATCATAATCCCTTTTCTTTCCATTGCTTATTAAATAGCAGATATGTCACTGCATTTTCTAAACCATAGCACTAAATTGTAAATACAATTCTCTCTCAATGATAAATATACCTTTCATCTTAATGCTCAGAAATGTCTCCACTCAGGCCTTGCCCTTCTTTTGTATTACCCCCTATACCCAAATATCTATGCACTGGAACATGCTATGATGTTCCAGCATGTCCCCAAAACAGTTTCAAGTCTGATCTGATACTGAAAAAGACATGCTGACCATGCAGCTCATGATGCTTATGCCATAGGGCCTTCACTTGCATAAGCTCTCCACTGAAAGTAATGTTCCTGATTCTGTATTCTTTTTTATAAAGTGAGTTCCCTAAATTGTAGTTGGGTGGGTCCCCACCAAAGCCTACTTTGTTCCTGAATAAGGATTCCTCTCCCAGGAGGCATGCAGTTTTAGCTATCTGACGCTTCACACCGGAATCTAACATGCTTTGCTCCAGCACAAAGCCATTTCTGGTTCTGCCATGCCTTTGCTCTGCAGACCCCTCAGCACTCAGTGGATTCTCAATAGTTAATTTCCCCAAAAAATATGAGTGCATGGCATTAAATATGTAGCATCAAGTTGAATTATGGAAATGAGAAAATGAAATTGAAGCTAAAAATTCATTCTTTTTCTACCACTGCAAAACTACAGAATCAATAAAAACTGCTCATGTTCAAGTTAAGAGGAAAAATGTCCTCTACTCTATAAGCCTCGTTGAAATGAGTCATAGACCTTGTTGTTGCAATTATTTTGCACTTCACTACCTGTACCGCTGATGATATTCAGAGGGGTAATTACTAACGGGCCCAGTAAGAAACAGCAGATCTCTGACATGTTGACTTACCAGTAATTGCCAGTTACACACCCACATTTACCATGCTACATGCACAAACATAACAGCAATGCCTTCCTCTGTGTCTATTTTTTTTCCTCAGTTGTTGTAAAAATTTTTCAGAAATATTAACCGATAATCTAGAAATACTTTTAAAGGATCATCATACTGGTTCTGGGAAAAGAACATGATAAATAAGTGCTATCATTTGCATAGAGAAATAGATACGAGAAATAAAGAGGAAATAGATTAGGCTGTTTTGAGTGCCTACTATGTGTCTGACACTACGATAAAAGCAATGATTACAAGATTATATTGGATTTAATGAATCTTCTAGAAAAGACAGTTTAAAAGACAAAGTGCTGCCCTAGATGGTTTGGTTCAGTAGAGTGTCGACCTACAGACAGGTTTGGTTCCAGTCAAAGGCACATAAACAAGTTGCGAACTCCAACCCCAGTAGGAGTTCTCTCTCATCATGATGTTTCCATCCCTATTTCTCCCTCACCCTATCTTTGAAATCAATAAAAACATATTAAAAGATAAATAAAAATTTAAAAAACAAAGTGCAATATTTCTGATAAATGCTGGAATTCAGATGGCAAAGTACTAGGAAGAGATTAAATTAAAATGGCCAATCAAATACAACCCTTCAGTCTTCTAAACACACACACACTCAGAATCTTCAGACATGAGAGACCATACCAAGTATAATCAAATAGACTCAACTAAGCAATAGGCAAATATGGAATGATTTTTTTTTTTTACTAACATATTTGCTTTCTGAAATCTCAGTATCTGGTGAATTGGTTACAGGAAGGAAAACATTTGTCAAATACAAGCATCTCAGGTTTATCTCATAATAGTTTCTTGTCATATTAAATTTTTTTTGTCATTTTCTGTTTTAAAATGTGGTCACAATGGAATGGGCAGCTCTGTGTAGAAGCCTCTTGGGGTGGCCTGTTTTGTCTTCCTCATCACACCCCAGCGTTCCCCTTCTGGCTGCACACAGTCCAGAGGGGCATTATTTACTTCAAGTCAACAAGATCCTGACTTGCATTTGCAGTCTCATTATTCACAGCCGTTATCACAGACCTCCAAAAGCAGCTCTCAAAGGCCTTGCTGGTCATTCTTTGGTGCTCTGTAGGTGGTGGTGAGGGTGCTGTGGGGGTGGTGAGGGTGCTGGGTGGGGTGCTGTGGGGCAGTTATGAGGGTGGTGGAGGGGTGGTGAAGGTGCTGGGGGAGGAGAGGGTGCTGTGGGGGTGGTGAGAGTCCTGCAGGGGGTGGTGAGGGTGCTGGGGGGGTGGTGAGGGTGCTGTTGGGTAGTGGTGATGGTGCTGGGGGAGGTGAGATGCTGCAGGGGGGGGGGGTGGCGAGGGTGCAGGAAACCCTGACACAGGCGGTCCAGCCAAAGAACAGCAACTTGCTCCCTAGTAATCCGTTCACGCCATGGTCCCTGCTCCCCTGCACAGCCTCCAGGGGACCTGACAAGATGTCCTCTTCATTACCCACCAGAAACTCAGCGGTCCTTGCAGCCTTAAACTTCCACCAAGTGGGGCTACTACAACCTGGCTTTTCGCACCTGCCACCTGCACCTCACAGCTTCGCTCACCCCGTCCTCCCCACCAGGCTGTCAGGCTGGGTTCTGGCTCAGCAAGTCTTTGAAAAGAGGAGCATCCAACTCTAAAGTAGAAGAGTGTGCGAGGCAGGCAAGCAGAAAGGTGAGAGGCAGGGGAGTCCCCATCACCTTCTTCAGAATCTACTCTTCCCAACATAATGCTAAGAGCCCGGTCGTCCAGTAGGCCATTCAACCAGTGAAAGGGTAATATACTAATGACATGCTAAGGTTGCTCAACCACTTGTTATGATTTGCACTGACCACCAGAGGGTAGACACTCAGACTGGTAGGTTAGCTTGCTGGTGGTGTTGGCTGATAGGGACTGAGTGAGATGGGCCAGACATGCTCTGGAACTCTCCTCTGGTCTCTCCCCAGCTGGCCAACTTCCTGCATACCCCCCCCCCACCGATTGTGCACCAGTGGGATCCCTCAGCCTGGCCCGAACCCTCTCTCAATTCAGGATGAGGAACACTGCCACAGGTGCACAAATTTCATGCACTGGGCCTCATATAAATATATATGTAGAAATATATATATATATATATATATATATATATATATATATATATATTTACATATATATATATGTAAATAACTACATAATGACCTTAAAGGCTAGCTTTAAGTTTGGCATTCTCCATATCCACCAATGCACATGGTAGCTGAGAAGAGGTGCCCAGAACTGTGCCACAGGGGAAGTGGGGGCTACAGAAACCCACATCCTTCCCTTTCACCCTTACTCCCGTCCCCTTCCTGCCTTCTAACAAGTAGTCTGTTTGCCCCTAAGTGGATCACCAATCCCAAGAGCAAAAACTGCCCACCCCCAAACTGTTCCTGCTCCCCAAGAGCCATTCTGTGTGTTAATGACATTTAGGTGGTGAGAAAGCTGAAAGGCCCTCACTCAGGTCCTTGAAGGCTCAAGGGTAATTGGGTAGAGAACTCCAAGAGTGGGGCTGGGCGCAGGACCTAGGAACTTCAGACCACCATCTCCTACAACCACCCCACAGGAACTACAGGGTCCAGAGCAGGGGCCTCTCTACTGACATTCTGTGGTTCTGAGCAAAATGGGGTCAACTTCTAGGAAAATAACACTAAAACCAAGAGCTGATGTGACCAGGAATAATGCTTCATGCTTCATCCCACATACAGACAGTCTCGGAATTACAAAAGCTCAGCTTATGTTTTTTTTCACTCCATGATGGAGCATAGGCTATATAACGTGTTCAGTAGAAATTCTGGGTTTTGAATTTGGGTCTTTTCCAGGCCAGTGATGTGGGTCTGTCCTCTCTCATGATGCTGCGCGGCATCGGTCACCGCAGCTCCCAGTCAGCCACGTGATGCTAAGGGCAGAGGACCACACTCTCCAGTGCACTGTGTTGCCAGCACTTTCTGGATATTTGTGTTTTGTGTTTTGGCATCATGTCTAAAAAAATGCCCATCTGTATCTCCCGCTTCTGGTGAGAATAAGAGGAAGGCAATTACTCTTGAGATGGAACTCAAGATAATTGCTCAGCATGAAGGCAGCAAGCCATAATTACATAAATTACATGAGATATTCAACACTGTTTTATAAAATAGGCTTTGTGTTAGATGATCTGCCCAACTGCAGGCTAATTCAAACACATTTAAGGTCAGGCACCCTAAGCTATGATGTTTGGTAGGTCAGATATACCAACTTACAATATTTTCAACTTCCAGTGGGTTCACTGGGACAGGACCCCACAGTAAGTCAAGGGGCGTGTGGATTACATTTGCAGGCAAAGGCATAAAAGTGCTGTCATGAAGGCAGTGCGCCAGCAGGAATGAGTATAAATCCAGCAGTAAAGCTAATATCGCAAATGGACTCGACTCTCACAACAGTCAGAGGCCTCCTGATTGGAATGTAAGCATCTTGTCATGCAGTCAAAAGAGATACTTAAAGCAGAATGGCTCAAGAATTGTGGAAAGAATAGTAAATGACAACAAAACAACTATTCAGGAAAGATTTTTTTAAAAGTCAAGAAGATAAAAAGAAATTGATATAATTACATTCATAGCTGAATAATTTAATGTAACTTTGTAATAAATTGATACATCACATGAGCAAGAATAGATAATATAGGGAATATGTGTAATGCAATTAGAATTGAGTCTAATATGAATATGGATTTTCACCTAAGAAAAAGAAAATATAAATTATTTTCAAACACATTTGGGAGATTTCCCAAATTCAAAATCCATGTAGTAGAATACAAAGAAGTTTCAATATATACCTCACATTAAAACAAAAAAGTCCCACTCACAACCATTTTGGTAATAAAATTTAATATTCTATAACAATAAAAATGAAAATCTGTTTTGAAAGTAAAATAATTTTTTAAAATAAAATAAAAAGAAGAGGCTTTAAAATTAAGTAAATTGACTAAATACTTTGAATTAAAAACTTGGATAAAAATATTATCAAGAATTACAGATAATTTATACATGAACAATGATCAGAGTAATATATCTTAACACCTGTGAGTTATAGATAATAAGGGAGTGAGAGGAAAACTTATAGCACTAGCATTTGATACAGAATAAATACTAGAGAACCATAAAAACATAAACGCAGTTGGACCACCATATTCACGAGTTCTGCATCCATGGACACAGCCAAATGTGGATGGAAAACATTGCTGTTTCTTTTGAAGCTATGTCATTACTGACATGTACTCTGTAGTTGGGCCTATGACGTTTGCATCTGTACTGAATATTTACAGGCCTTATTGTTATTCCCTAAACAATGCAGTACAACAACTATTTACATAGTATTTACATTTTATTAGGTACAATAAGTAATCTAGAGATGATTTAAAATATGCCATAGAATGTTCATAGATTACATGCAAATGCAATATGCAAACTGTCCCCTAGACTGGGAGTTTGACGGGGATTTTGACCAGGGGTTGGGGCAGGCCAGCCGGCCAACCATGGGAAGGGAAGCCCCGGCTGGAAGCTAGGAACCCTACCCATGCACAAATTTCATGCACTGAGCCTCCAATTTTATATAAGGGACTTGAGCACTGGTGGATTTGGGTATTAGTAACAGCTCCAGAACCAATCCTCCATGGACACCAATGGATGAGTATAATACTAAAAATAAAAAATATTAAAAGTATTTGTAAAGATAAAAGCATCTACATATATAAAAACCTAAGTGACCATTACGATGGATGACCAGAACAACCAATCAGTCACTTTGATGTGCACTGACCACCAGGGGGCACACGCTCAAGGCAGGAGCTACCCCCTGGTGGTCAGTGCTCCCCACAGGAGGAGCACCACTCAGCCAGGAGCTGGGCTCAGGGCTGGCGAGTGCAGCTGCGGCGGGAGCCTCTCCCAACTCCATGGCAGCACTACCACTACCCAGTGGCAGCAGCAGGCACAGGCAGGCCAGCATGAGCTCCAGCAGCGCCTGGCCCTGGTTCTGGCTCTTCCCTGGCCACCTGTCACTTGGTGCACTACATCCCTTGGGGGATGCCAGACTGCCAAGTTAGGCCCGGCCCCCTAAACCGGCAGTCAGATATCCCCCGACGGATCCTGGACTGTGAGACAGATGTCTGACTGCCGGTTTAGTCTGACATCCCCTGAGGGACTGTGAGAGGGTACAGGCCAGGCTGAAGGACACTTCCACCCACCATTGCACAAATTTCGCACTGGGTTTCTGGTGTATTTTTAAAGTAGAACTTTTTTTTTTTAAATAGCGTTCACATAAAAATATAGCATATGCAATCTATTTCATAGCATATCTCACCTATCATAATAAAAGCATAATATGCAAATCGACCAAATGACCTAACAGCAGAACAACCCTCCGGACAACCACACTATGACATGCACTGGCTCCAGGCTAGCCAAAGTGGGTGCGATGCAATTGATCAGGGGGCACACCATCACCCCACAATTGCTCCAAAGAGGGAGGCCCAGACACCCTCTGTGGGGCGATCTATGGGGGGAGGGCTACACAAGGATCACCCTGCAGAGAGAGGCCCAGGCCACTGGCCAGGTGGCAATCGATGGGGAGGGGGGTCCACGATTGCCCAAAGAGGGAGGCCCAGGCCCCCTTCTGCAGGGCCATCCATCAGAGGGCTCTGCGGAACTGGGGGTGTGGGGTGGCGGACACAGGCAGTGTCAGGTCAAGGCAGGTGTGGGTGGGGGGCGGGCCTGTGAGGCCAGGAGGCAGCCGGGGCTGCGAAGGCCTACCCTTTCACAAATTTTGTGCATCGAGCCTCCAGTGTTATAAGAAAGAGAATGGACAATATAAAAAGGCATGCCAAAGAGAGGGGAGGGGGGAGATTCAATATTATATAGACACCTAATAAATTTTTAAATACTCACCAATTTTTAAATTTGCTACATTTTATAGAAAAAAATCTTCTAGGATTTAAAATTCCAGAAGATTTTTCTATAAAATGTGACAAATTTTTTAAAAAACACGTGGTGAATGCCTGGAGGGGAGCATCAGTGGTGATGGAGGAAGATCTAGAACCCGTTCAACAATAAAGATAAATTAAGAAGAAAAGACGCAGCTTTTCTGGAAGGGGCTCTAGCATATCTCTGACGAGGGTGCCTCCAGGAGCCCGTTCCATAGACTTGGGCATAGACTCACCTGGGCGCACAAAGAGCAATGGCAGGAATGCTGACTCGGGCAATGTGGGATTTAGTGAAAACCTGGACACAATCTGTGTCCAGCCACAAAGGAATGTAACTCACTGCTCCGGGTCACACAAAAGAGTTCTATGCAGATTAAAAGGGTAAAGTTGATCTATGTGGAAACTACTTCAAGTCAATACAGTTAAGTTTAACCATTATACAATATGTAGAATTTGAATCCATTTGAATAACAATGTATACTCACACATGTGCAACTGTGTGGATGCAGAGAAAACATCTGGTGGGCCACCTACAACATTGATGAGATTGCTTATGTCTGGGAAGGGATGTGGATGAATAGAAGAATGGGTTATTGTGAGAAATAGTTAGGGTTATTGTGAGAAAATTTTATTTTTATTTTTTGTTAATCCTCAACCAATGATATTTTCCCCATTGATTTTTAGATAAAGAGAAAGGGAGGGAGGAGGGGGAGAATAAAAGAGAGACAACGTTGTCAGAGAAACACATGGCTCGGTTGCCTCCTGCACCCGCCCTGACCAGGGCTGAGGCTTGAACCTGCAACTTAGGTAATCACCCTTGATTGTGAATTAAACCCGAGATCCTTCAGTAAGTGGACCATGCTCTAACCACCTAAGGACACTAGCCAGGGCATTGTTTGAGATTTTTATAAACAGGATGTACTTGTGTAATTCTTTTAGGATTAAAAAAATTTAACCAACCAAAAACAATCATAAAATAATCCAAATGCTATGAAAATACAGATGAAAGAGTGATTCATGCTTCCTGGGGTGGGGGTGGAGTAGGCCAGAAATTCTCTTTGTTTCTACATGAGTAACAGAGTCAATAAAATAACATAATAAATAAAGTAAGATAGCAAATAAAGTAACCTAGCTATTAAAGTAATGAGAATGCTACTTCTTTCAGCAACAAAACATGTAACTGGACCATGGACATGCAAGTTACATGCCCTGAGGGCTGGGCGAGGCTCTCACATAGACAGACCAACCCTGGGCACCACACTGTGCACTGTGAACATGTGTTTCACATGTAGGACAAAGTCCCAGCAGTCACTTGATGGATGGAGAGGTGCCAGTCCATGCTTACACAAGCAACTCAACTGGCTTGACTCAAATTTTATTGCTAACGATTGTAAGATAGAATTTAGATAAGTATAATTAAAATATGTACATATGTTAATATGAAGTGGCTAGATTGAATTTAAGTATTTTCTTTCTTTTCTAAAATAGGTTTTTATTGATTTTAGAGAGAGGAAGGGGGAGGGAGAGAGAGACAGAAATATCAGTGAGGAGAGAGAATCATCTGTCAGCTGCCCCCTGCTGGGGGATTGTGCCCTGACCTGAAATTGAACCATGACCTCCTGGTTCATAGGTAGAAGCTCAGCCACTGAGCCACAAATGGTAGGGGAAGTGGGATTAGAGAGCAACCAAAGGAAAAACCCCATTGAGGTTTTTCAGTAACAGCTGTCACTTAAGAACAACTCATGACCTGCTCTCGGGTCCCCGTGTGGCAGACTGCAATTTCCAAAGATGACAGAACAGCACCCCTGTTCTGTTTTCCTGTGTGTTGTGACTTACCGCTCACTCACACAGTGACATGTGGAATCTTCTGGCATTACATTTTATCAATGTAGGGTATCTATATGAAATCTCTGCATATAGCAAACTTTGTGCCACTTATGAACCACGGCATTAACTGGCCTAGAGTTTCCACTTTCTATATGTTGAAAGTCAGTCACTGAGCAAAAAGTGCACCTTTCCTGAGACCACCGTGCGTGGGAATCTGGAGACGCAGACAAGCTCTGGCAGGGAGACTCCATGCCGAGCACAGGAGACCAGCACAATGGGAGTGTGAGGCCAACTGAGGCCCGGGGCTCAGACTAACGCCTAGCCAAGCTGCACCTGAATTTCTCACCTGCAAACTCACGAGCAAAATGAAATGTTTGTTTTAACTACTAAGATGGTACTCAGCAACAGATAACCAAACAGACCTGATTCACAAGGCCTCTTCCAGGCACTACCTTTATGTGATGGGGACACACATTTCTCTCTCATATTTCTCAACTGACATGAGTAAGTCAGTTTTTTGTTTTTGATTTTTTATGTTGTGGGTTTGTGTGTGTGTGTGCGTGTGCGTGTGTGTGTGTGTGTGTGTGTGTGTGTGTGTGTGTATTTTTTGTCCCAAATGTGACTAATCCAAAGGCCAGAGTCTAGAAAGTACTAGTATATATATTATATGCAATAACACATCACATAAGATTAAAAATTATAATTTCTCCTTTAGATTTCACAGGACGGTGGTGGCAATTAGCAGGAAGACAACCCTACTTTGTTGACTGGCTTCCGGTGGCAGACCCACTGTGACTTCTTACAGCTTATGTAACAATTCAAGGGACCGAATACTATGATACCATTTATAAGTGGAACTTTGAAAAGTCAAACTACAGAAACAGAAAGTAGACTGGTGGTTACCAGGGGCTGATGGTGAAAAGGGGACATTTTTAACCAAAGGGTACAAACTTCCAACTATCAGACAAGTAAAATTGGTGGATCTAATGTACAATGCAGTGATTATGATTAAGAAGATTGTATATATTCTTGGAAGTTGCTAAGAGAATAGATGGTAAATGTTCTCACCACAAAGAAGACATGATAATTATGTGTTGTGATAGAGGTGTTAGCTAAAACTACAGTGGTCATCCTTGTGCAGAATATTTAAGTGTATCAAATCAATGCATGCACACTTGAAATGTACACAACATTACATACCCCAATTACAAAGCTGGGAAGGGGAGTAGTATCAAGCACCACAATTTATAGATTAAGGCTCAAACTCCGTAACCTGGCTGAAGTCCCACAATTAACACATTTGCTCCAGGGTCGGCGGGTTCAGACCCCTCTGCCTTTCCCAATGCAGTTCAGGCTCACAGAGTTCAGCCCCATGAGAACCACGCGGCGGACTTGTTGGAAACACCATCAGACCTTTCCCCAGAGGCCTGGATGCACTTCCAACAGACCCCGGGCAGCGGCCTGCCTCCACTTGGTAGAGCCCTGCAAGTTGCTCTTCCCACTGACAATGACCTCCTCTGAGCAGAAGCTTGGGGGAAATGTAAAAGGAGTCTCAGTCCTTGCTCTCTGAGAAGACAGGACTTCTCTCAGGACAGGTGCACACAGAACAAAACCACTGTGGGCCAGCGGGAGCGAAAATTATCAGCTAATACCTAATAAATACAAAGCGTGCTGAATTACGTCCAATACCATCATAGATCTTATAAACATGGAATAACAGCCCCAGTATACAGAATAAAACTGACTGAGATATAAGTGTGAAGTATAGAGTAGTATCCATTCCCCCATCCATGCATGTATTTATTCACCAACAAATATTCCATGCTGGAGCCCAGGGCTGCGACTTGGGGAGTATGGGAGCTGTCCGGTCCTCAGGGTGCTGGTGATGTCACCCTGGAGACTGGGGTTCCCAGAAATAGTTCCTGCAAAGCATGAAACTGTAGCCACAAAATCAGCACAGCAGATTTTACCGTGTTTCCCTGAAAATAAGACATCCTCTGAAAATAAGACCTACTTACAGGTTTCCTTCTGAGTGAAATATAAGGCATCCCCCCAAAAATAAGGCCCCCAGGATTCACAGTTTGTCTGGTTTGTGTTGACAACTACCGTACTACTGTACCGTATACAGGTAATACATTTCCTTTATTTTCATTTAAACTGTATTCTTCTTCATGGAAAAATAAGATACCCCTGAAAATAAGACCTAGTGCATCTTTGGGAGCATAAACTAATATAAGACACTGTCTTACTTTTGGGGAAACAGGGTAGTATTTACTGTATGAATTACATAGGGAAGACTTTAAAAAAAATGGCAATTCATCAGTAGTCCTGATGTGTATTTAAATTACACCTGTTTACTCATATATGGATAATTTGTCACCACATTTCCTCCCTCAAGCCAGGCCTGTTTCATTCAAGCTCTGAAAAGAGAGTTTAAGGAGCTGAAATGATAGCCCAGTAAGAAGACAGCAGGGCTGAAACCAGTTTGGTTCAGTGGTAGAGCGTTGGTCTGCGGACTGAAAGGTCCTGGGTTCGATTCTGGTCAAGGGCATGTACCTTGGTTGTGGGCACATCTCCGGTAGGGGGTGTGCAAGAGGCAGCTGGTCGATGTTTCTCTCTCATCAACGTTTCTAGCTCTCTATCTATCTCCCTTCCTCTCTGTAAAATATCAATAAAATATATATTAAATATATATATAAATAAATAAAGACAGCAGGGGTAGTTTGGGAGGACAGTGGTGAGTTCCCCCTGCCTAACTAGCATTGCCAGAAGCCCCAGGCTGAGTTCTGGATACCAAGCTGTGGTCCCACACACAGAGCCGAAGATCAGACTGAGGCTAACCCCTGGACAACTCTGCTGACGAGTCCTGATGGCGAAGTTCTGCCTTTGGGACTCGCAGCAGGTGTTGCTGCCTTGAGACAGGAGGTGTTGGGCCCCATCAAGTCTGCCGTTGGGGCCACCCCCGGCCGCCCCGCTTTGTGCAGGCGGAGGTCCGGCATCCAGGGCAAAGGGAGGCCAGAGGTGGATCTTATTCATCTCTCTGTCCTCAGAGCCAGGTTTGTTCTGTCACCACAGAGCTCGGCACCGAATGGAACAAACCCCTTCTGCTCCCACCGCCACTCCTCCCCTGCTGTGTGACCTTAGGTCGATTCTTTCATTTTTCAGTTTATTTGTTTTTAACTATACTTTTATTGATTTCTGAGAGGAAGGGAGGAGGGAGAAATTGAATCATCAGTGATGAGAGAGAGAGTTATTGGCCTGCTGCCTCAAGCACGCCCACTGCTGGGGATGGAGCCGCAACCTGGGCACGTGCCCTGACCAGGAATCAAACCAGGACATCTTGGATCAGAGGTCTACGCTAAACCACTGAGCCACACAGGCCAGGCTCAGTGTCAGTTTTCACTTCTGAAGATAAGCACTAAGATGGCAATATTTTATGAGACTCTTTTGAGGAAGAAATCAGAAAATGCAACCAAACACTAAATTATACCGTGCCACATAAATGTGAGGGTTGAGAGGTAAGAAAGTTGCCTTGAAGTTGTTATTTCTTTAAACAGCTTAGTTATGAATATGCTTAACGGCTGAAGAAATATGCACGAGAATTTGTTTTAGTCAGCCATACAGTCACATAAATAATGTTTTAAGTAAGACTACCCACAGCTCTCCCTACTAGTCCAACCCCAGAACTCAATAAACCACATTCATTTTGAATTAAAATGCATCATAGCAAGAAGCATTGTACATAAAAAAGGTGGACAGGGATTTTTTTTATAGAAAATGTGCTCCAACCATATCACAGAGCACACAAAGAAGTTAATTTATAAAGGGTCACATGGACACAATAAATTGTAGAGATGTGAATGGAACCAGCTTGATAATCTCAAAACAAACCCTTACACACACACTGATTTAGAGTAGGAAAGTTAAGCTTCTAAAGCAATAAAGAAGTGAAGGAGTATGCAATAAGTAGTGATAAGGAAATGAGGCATTGACTAGGAAAAATTGAATAAAGTTGGACCTATTCTTTGCACTGTACACACACCTACACACAGATACATGTAAACTCTGGACAGCTTAAAACATAAAAGGTAGCATTACAAAATTACCAGAATAAGTAAGTGGAAACTACTTATAATATGGATTGGGAGGGCCTTTCTAAGAAAGACAGAAACTGGAAGGTATAACTGAAAAGAAGACTGAGCAAGGCGGGTGTGGCTCAATGGTTGTGCACTGACCTATGAACCAGGAGGTTACTGTTAGATTCCCAGTCAGGGCACATGTCCAGGTTTCTGGATTAATGCCCAGTAGGGGGCGTGCAATGAGTCTCTTTCATTATTGATTTCTCTCTCCCTCTCCCTTTCTCTCTGAGGTATAGATATAGGTGTAGGTATACATATAGATTAGATATAGATATAGATAGATATAGATATATAGATATAGATATAGATATAGATATAGATATAGATATAGATATAGATATAGATATAGATATAGATATAGATAGATGATAGAGATAGATAGATATAGATAGAGATATAGATATACAGACATAGAGATACACATACACATACATACTAGAGGTCTGGTGCATGAAATTCATGCACAGGTAGGGTGCCTAGGCCTGGCTGATGGTCAGGGCCAATCTGTAGGGCAATTGCTCATCCTGGACCCGCTGTGCCTGCTGTAGCCACTTGGTAGCGCTGCCACAGAGGTGGGAGAGGTAAGTCAGGTGAGTGGCACTCCTTCTGTGGTAGCACACTGACCACCAAGGGGCAGCTCCTATGTTGAGCATCTGCCCCCTGGTGGTCACTGTGCATCACAGCAACTGGTCAAATGGTCAATCAGTAACTTAGGGCTTTTATATAGATGTCCATGACCAGGGCAGTGGCTAAATTATGGGCCATCCACTTTACAGAATGCAAAAAGCTATCGACGATGTAGGACAGACCTACATCAAATCAAACAGAAAACAACATTGCATAAAACATATTCAGTATTATTTCTCTAATGATTTTAAAAGTCAGCACCAAAAATATTCATACATATATATTGTGTATAAAGCATGAAGGGGGACTTGAGGGAAAACATTAGCAACCAGGTGTCTGAGCCATTTTTTCATTATCCCACTTCTAAAGATTTGAGTTTTTTTATTTTTTTTATTTTTTTTTAAATATATATTTTATTGATTTCTTACAGAGAGGAAGAGAGAGGGATAGAGAGCTAGAAACATCGATGAGAGAGAATCATCGACCAGCTGCCTCTTGCACGCCCCCTACTGGGGATGTGCCCGCAACCAAGGTACATGCCCTTGACCGGAATCGAACCCGGGGACCCTTCAGTCCGCAGTCCGGCGCTCTATCCACTGAGCCAAACCGGTTCCGGCAAGATTTGAGTTTTTTTAGATATGTATTACCTTATCCTTCCCATTAATTCCTGCCCTCAGGAAATGTTAATACTTCAGATATGTTATATATCTGTTTATATATTACACTGTATATACTAAAGGCCCAGTGCACAAATTCATGCACCAGTAGGGTCCCTTGGCCTGGCCTGTGGGATTGGGCCAAAACCAGCTCTCCAACATCCTCCAAGGGGTCTCAGATTGTGAGAGGGTTCAGGCTAGGCCTAGAGACCTCACAGGTGCACGATCAGAGCTGGAGAGGGATGCGGGAGGTTGGCAAGCTGAGAGAAGGACCGCATGAGGGTTCCGGGGCATGTCTGGCCTGTCTCAGTCCCAATCAGCCAGACCTACCAGTCGGAACGTCTTCCCCCTGATGGTCAGTGCATGTCATAGCAGTGGGTCGACCTGCCAACTGTCTGCCCCCTAGTGGTCAGTACACGTCATAGCGAGCAGTTGAACAGCCTTAACATATCATTAGCATATTACGCTTTTATTGGTTGAATAGCCAAATAGACAACTAGACACTTAGAATATTAGGCTTTTATTATATAGAACTAGAGGCCCAATGCATGAAATATGTGCAAGGGGCTCGGCCCTCTCAACCACAGTGGCTTGTCTCGGCCCTTGCAGCAGCCCCTTCTTCATCTGGAAGGTTGTTCAGCTGTCCCATCTAATTAGCATATTATGCTTCATTCTTATAGATACTTTATACATAAAATGAGTAAAATACTTTCACTCCCCCTAAAAATGAATTATTGGCCCTTGAGGTTGATATCACCTCCTTTGGGTATTCACCCGCTAAATTGCTGAGCGGTTGCAACTTTGCCTAGAACAGGAAATGGAAGAGGTGAAGGAACAATGTCATGCTTGCTGAAGATTTTTTAGTATTACAGGGAAATTCATGTTTTAGTCTTTTTTTAAAAAAGTAGAAAACAAAATAACAATGACTTATAAACATGCTTTTCCTGAATTGGCCACTCTGCAAAAAACACTATTTGCTTCTTGGAAACATGAATAAACAAAGACTTGTCATATACACACCTCCTTTCCCCCAAACTGTGAACTCATGATGCACTCAGAAATTAAAAGGGGACAACTTGCACAGCACCATCAGCATTACATGTGGCCCATCCAACACAGAACCTAGGGAGGGTGTGATGGTCAGAACATTTGCCAAGGCTTCAGATCTCGGGGCTGTAGAGTGTGTCAGAGAGTCTGAGGAACAGACCCGCAGTTATAAACACATAAAAGCTCTCAGTGACTGACTACTCCAACCCACAAAGACCTCCCAGTGAGACTCATGGCAAATATGTCAGTGCCTTTAATTATTTATATAAGAAACTACAAGAAAAATACATATTATAAAGGTATTTAAATAAACAGAAATGCCCCAACTCTTCGACTCTTCTATACCTGACTGAAGTTGACAATTATTTGTCCCTCAACCTTTCATGAAATAAGAGCAACCTAGAGAAAAGAGAACACGTATTATTCGGAACGCTGTCAACGGCTTAGCATTCCATATACATACTTTGTTTAGTCATCACAACTGCCCCATGATATAGATGGTATCATCCACATTTGACAGCTGTGGGACTGAAGGCACAGAGAAGTTGGGTGATTTCATGAGCGATGCTCACTACTAAGGACTGGCATTCCCAACGTCCTATTCCTGTTCCTGGTCTACCTTGTATCACTTCACCCCCCCCCCCACTCTTCTGTAGGGATTTGTGGAGTCCCGGCTACATGCCGGGTCCTGTGTAGAAACTGGGGATAAAGCAGCAAAGACAGACAAGGTCCTTTTTATTGGAAAGCCCACATTCTAGTAGTGGCAAAAGTCAAGCAAAATACACAAATAGCATTTCCTATAGTAATAAGTACTATAACATAAATAAAGCAGGGTGATAGAATGGAAAGTGGGTTTTGGGGGGAGGGGGCCATGGGGGAAGTGGAAGAAATGAAACAGGATCCTGAAAGATGTTGAGGGAAGAAGAGTCCTCCAGGAAGAAAGGGTAGCATGGATAAAGGCTGTGAAGGAGGAATAACACTGTATTCAGCATAGAGAAATAACAGCTGTTACAATGAATACACCTGAAAACTTCAGTCATTTAAGTAACTTTCACTCACATCCACAGTCGAATGCAGGTGTTCCTGGCTGGTGGACAGCTTTCCTCCATGCGGTGATTCAGGGACCCAGGTCCTTTCAACCTTGCAGCTTTGTCACCACCTAGGGCTATGAAGTGCTTTGTGTCCAGACAGTGAACACAGCACAGTTGCTTCCTAGAAATACCACCCAGGATCTACCATGTCATTAGAAAAAAGTGTCATTATCACATGAGTGCAAAGCAAGCCAGACACTGTAGACCCAGGTGCAATCCTACAATTATGGAAGACAGGTGTGCATTCTGCTGTTACTTATACCTTGCTTGGAAATGGATGTTTTAAGGAACAGTAAGAGGCCAGTGTGGCCAGGAAGATATGAGAGGTAACAAGCAAAACAGAGACATATTCTCATTCGGGTTTCTAAGAGTCCAATCTGGCTCAGCCTGGGGGCATCTACCCCAAGGCAAGAGCAGAGGAACTACTACAGTTTCTGCAGTAGATAAGCCGAGAGACGATGGTGCTCAGGACCAGTCAGGTGAGTTCAGAAGTGGTCCACATCTGGGCTGTATTTTGAAAATAGAATTAGAGTGTACTGATGTTAGTGTACAGATGGGAGTGGTGAGTGAAGGTGAGTGGACAGAAATCAGGATGGCTAATGTAATTTTTACAATGGCCCAGTTACTCTGGCTGTATAACAAATTACCCAGAGTACCTGGGCCCTCAGCTGCATGACTCAAAAGGTGGGGGTAGGAAGGATCTGAAGTCTTGTTCATTCACACCCATGACTGCCAGTGCTGGCTTGAGTTGGGGGCCTCACTGCCTCTCCACGCCAACTTCTGTGTACGGCCTCCCCCCGTGGACTAGTTTGGACTCCCTCACAGCATGGTGGCTGGCTTGCTGCAGAGCAAGCATCCCCAAAGAAGGAGAGCCAGCCGGAAACTGCATTGCCTCTTGTGCTAGCCTTGGAAGTCACCAAATGCCACGTCCAATTGCACATTATTTGTGGGGACAGGCACAAGCCCCCACCAACTTTAAGCAGGGGATATAGACCCCACATCTCCTGGAAGGAGAGCAAAAGTCACCCTGTGAGACAAGCATGTGGGATGAAAGATCTCTGTTGTGGTCATTTAGAGAAATACAATCTGCCACCTCCAAGCAGCAGGCTATAGCACAGTCATTAATTAAGATGGAAGGACTGGGTGGTGATCAGATTTTTCTGGGCAGAGGATTCAAAATTCTGTTCTGGATGAGGTTCAAGGTACCCATTAAAGACCTAATTGGAGATACCGATGAACAGTTGGTTAAATGAGTCAGGAGTCCACTGGAGAAAAGAGAGCCAGAGAGACATATTTCGAAACTAACAGCATGAAGATGACACTGAAGTCATGAATCTCACCAGACCGCCCCAGGCAGGTGCCCTGGAGAAGAGGGGACTCGGAGCTGAGCTCAGGTGCACTCACCTCCTGCAAATGTCCACGTGGACCTTCCTGTGATTTGAGGCGTCAGCCTATTCTTCAGGTACCGGGCACTTAAACATACTTACACGGTAAGATATTGGCATTGAAACCTAGGCAAAGACTTTTAAGCCAATTTGCACAGTTTAAGACCTAAAGGATCTATATTGAATTCTTACCACCGAATCCAGCTCATTCACAAGGCAATGAAACTCGGGAATAAAATAAATGCACTAGTGTTTCCATGGATGTGGTCCAGGACTCAGTTCCCCACAGAGTCCGCTGGCTCTTCCTGCCCGACAGCCTCCATGCTGGGACCTACTCTCTTTCTGTCTCCACAGCAGCCTCTGGCCTTTGAATGTACACTGGGACATTGGCTCTGCGGATTCTGGACTTGCCAAACTCCACAATTGTGTGAGCCAATTTTATCATAAGTCAACCCCTTCCGATGATAAATAAATATGTAGATAGGTAGATAGATAGATAGATAGATAGATAGATGAATAGATAGACAGGCAAGAAGTAAGGGAGCCCAGGGGGCGTGTGACCCGGGTGAGCTGTGTCCCCCAAAGGGGCCGGGTGTCCCAGGGGGCCATGTGCCCCAGGTGAGCTGTGTGTCCCAGGGGAAGCAGTGGGACCCGGGGGGAGGGGCGGTGAGAACCAGAGGAGGAGCGGACTCTATTCGTGTGGTCCTGAGATAGTCACCATAAAACAAGCAGACTGTCAAATGACAGCAGGGAGGGGAAGGAGACCTGGGGGGAGATAAGAGAACAACCGAAGGACTGATATGCATGAACATAAGTACAACCAACGAACACAGAACTCTTGGTAGGGAGGGCATGAATGGGAGGTGGGGGGGAGGGCAATGGTAAGCTATGTACACATATAATACCCCAATAAAAAAATAATTTTAAAAAAAAAGAAGTAAGGGAGAAGGGAGGGAAGGAGGGAGGGAGGGGAAGGGGGGGAGTGGGGAGGGAGTGAGGGAGAGGGGAGGGAGGACAGAAGATAGATATCCTATTAGTTTTGTTTCTCTGGAGAGCGCTAATATAGATTTTAGTTATACTTTTTCATGAGGACAACCTATACTAATTCAGGAATCTAAACCCTTACATCAATAACATGAGAATGTAGATAAAGCAACCCCCGGCGGACACTGCATCAGCACACTAAGGAACCGTAGCTGGTGCCAGCACGGCGGTGGGAGTTTGAATCCGTGGGGCACGGTGGCCCACGCCTGCCTTGGAAATGGTCTCCCTGCTTCCCGGGATGCCTGCGTGCGTGTTGATTTTAACCCCTGCTGGACCAGATGTCTACAACCCGTTTCGAACACCCTATTTACGCCCCTCCTTTGTGACTGCTGATCTCCTCACTATTCACTCCCTGCACAAGGCAGTGTTTTCCAAGGAGGATGGTCCGGAGCTGAGCCCCAGACACGGGGGACTGATGGGCTCAGAAGGAGCGAGGAAGTGCTTGAGCTCAGCTTGTTTCCTCGTGATTTCTTCTTTGTTCTGAAAGAAGCCAGGGAGCCAGCTCGGCAAATGGGTGTGTTAATCTAATGGCTGAGTCACTGGAGGGTGATTCTTCCAAGTATCTATTGCATGCATATAATCAAAGCAAGAAAACACTTAAATTCCGTAAGACAAAAAGAAACAGGACATTAACCATAGAGCATAAATTTTCAAAAGTGGCATGCCTGCTGGTATTCAAAAGGCTCGAGATAATAAACAAAAAGGAAATGTGTGTCAGCCCCAGCACAGAAAAATAGTCAGACATTAGCAGCCAACCACTCCCGTCCCGAGCAGGCCTGCTTCCCAAATTAACTTTGTTCCCCCGACCAGAGTCCGCTCCTCACAGTCCCCTCCTTCCCCTCCTTCCGCTCCGGCTCTTTACCCGAAATGTGCCCTGTACATAGTTTTTTAAAATATGTTTAATTAGATAGGAACGGCCTGCCTCTTTTATACCCGCCTAATTATTTTACAAGATGCAAAGGAATTAATTCTATGGATTTAGTATTTTGTAACGTTCAGGTTGATCTGAAAGCACAGCAAAGAACAACGCTCATGATCCAATTCCAAGTCTAATTCAATATATGATTTCCCAAATAGCCAGAGCAAAAAGTTGAAAGGCCCTTCATAGTTTTATCAACACACAAAAAAATGTTAGGGATTTAATGAATCAGTCTCTCCCTGCTCAGACAAGGAGCCATCATTAAGGAAGGAAGACGGTGTGACAAACACTCTGCTTCCATTCTTGAGAAATCGGAGTAATTGAAAGTGAAGACCATAAGCAAGCAGCAGACCCTAGTGACGTGTTTCATTCTCAGATCCCCGACCACAGAGCAGAAGGCAGTGGAGCCATTTTGTGTTTGTGATAAACTGTGTCATATTATCGAAAGGCAATGACTCATACTCCGGGAAGCAAGGCAGTGGATCTGAAGGCGCAGACTGTTGAGATGTTCTGTAATGCGATACTTTATCAATCCTCTTGTTTTCTTGGGTTTCAAACCAGCAGAGAAGAAGAGATGGACCTGGTGATTGACCAGAGGATCGGCCTGGGGTAGCAGGGGCTGGAGAAGGCCTGAGGTGGGAGCGATTCTGGGAAAGACAGGGCTTGAGATTCCTGTTGATGGAAGGCTCCCTTCCCCCCAAGGCAATGGCCTTGACCAGTCCTGGAGAAGGCCCAAGAGACAGCATCTACCTCTGGGAGGCATGTCCCCTCCCCATAAAGGCCTCATCCCGAGGAAAAGTACGGGTGCCTTGTCACGTGTGGGAGGGTCAAGCGCAGAGACCAACTGCTGGTTCTGCGGTGGGCGCCCTCCGCCGCAGGCTGGCAGCTGTGCCCATTGCTCCTGGGTGGAGGAGGAGCGCTGGAGAGAGACGGCCTGGCATGCAGGGGAAAGGAACATAAATTGAGTCCACAAACCTCAGGCAGATCGGAGAAATGCCAGTCTGGCCGCCCACAAGCAAAGCCCGGGGTCCAGAGGCCAGTCCCCGCTCAGGGCTGAGCCACTTGTCAGTGGGACTAACTGGGGCGTGAGTCCACCATTTAGATCCTAAAGGATCTGAAACAATCCTCACGTGAGCAGCCACCGAAGTGGATGCCTGCTTCCTTCTGCCTCCGCCTGACTCTGCCCACAGGCTAACAAAAAGGGGGGACCCCTTCCCTCCCGATCTGTGTGTGTGTCTCTCCGTGGCCCCCATTCACAAAAGCAGCTCCAATACTCTAAGCCTCTAAGAGATATCACAGCACAGTTAGGAGCTGGGAGGAGAAGGAACTGCGGAACCCGGGCTTTCAGAGTGAATGGGCAGGACTCCGCACAATCACTCGCATGGCCCTCCTCATAATCCAATGTAAATACAGTTCGGGAATCTGCCCATCTCAGAGAGGTGGGGGGTTAGAGGTAGAGTGAAATGCATCCATTTCAAGCTTATGCTCCAAAAGGCTGGGGCTCCTCCGTGAGCCATTTGCAACTGAATGAAATAATTCAAATACATTTATTCCGGGAGCAGCTGAATTCTCTGGGCCTGGGCGGGCGCTGAACGCACTGGGTCTGCGAGCCCCGAGTGTGAGTGGGCAGCAGCCCGGCGGTCCTGCCATCCAGGATGCGGGACGCTAATTGCAGAGCGTATTGTAAACTCCCTCCAAGCAGGAGGCATTTCGTTCCTGATACACATCTGATTTGTTTCTGTTTTTCTGGTTCCAGTCTGGGGGAGGCAGATGGGTGACTGCAACCCAGGAACCGGGAGACCGGGACAACAGGTGCTCCCATGCACGGGGAGACCGGGACAACAGGTGCTCCACCCCTGGGCTTCTCTCCCTCTGCCTGAGCAGATCGCTCTGAAAGGAGACACTCTGCAGCCTTCCCGTCAGTGTCACCTGAATGTCCCGCAGGTGTCCTCCTCAGGAGAGCAAACACTGACCGGAGGGGCAAGTGCAGCAGCCACATGACTGGCTGCGTAAGAATCGGTCACGTATGCTGAAATTCTGACCCACAGCCTTCCAATCATCAATCTCAGATCCTCGGCTGTTTGGAGCACTTCCTAATTAGTAGTAGCAAGCACTTTACAGTATTTTTAAATGTAGTTCTTTTTTATTTTTACTTTTTCACTCAAAGGCAAAATCATGATTTAAAAATATCCAACTACAGAGGTTATCAGCGTACCATTAAATGCATGGAGACTATAAATACAAGTAAACGCACACACAGACCAGAGCTATGTTAGCAACGAGCGAATACTGCTTTCTGAGTCAATCATCCTTCCTAGGAAGCCTCTCATTAAATACTTGTGCTGGAAGACAGCAAGCAAAAAAGGAAGTTCAATACTGGCCCCGTCACTTTCTTCACCGTGGACAGGCTAGTGCATAAAGGGAAATACTTCTCCGATAAAACCGATGATTTCCCTAAGTGCTCAGAGTCCAGCTGAAGTGGGCAGTTCCTCCTGAGACCCCTGGTGCTTCCCTGCTGGGAGCTCCGACTGCCCGACTGCCCGCACCTCCGAGGAGGCAGTGCCAGCATCTGCAGCAAGAAGGAGTGGAGAGACAGGCCAAAGTCACTTCTCTTCCACTGAACCTTGCCCTGCCTGAGCCTGACCTCCTCCTCTGTAAGTGGAGACCCAGATGACACAGCACAAGAGGTAAAAAGCCTGATAGGTGCCTAGCACACAGTAGGTGTTCCTCCATGATGGTAGCTCTCATGCCTGCTGTCTCCCCTTAGTCTGGGTGGGGCTGAATTGGGACCGCTTTTATAACCTACCCACTGAAAGTTAGCTAGGAGTGTGAGCTTGGTGAGGATGGAGAGATAGAAGAAGCAAAGCCAAATCTCACTGGATAAAGAGGGTGGGACCCAACTAGGCGAGAACATTAGGAATATTAATCATTTGAAGGGTCCCCAGTAGCATCTATGAACTTGGCATATCAGAACCTCTTTGAAAACCGCACACGCCTGAAGAGCGAGGGCTTCTGCCTAATTACTGAGGCCCCGGGGACATTAGGAGAGCAGTGATGTGGCCTTCAAGGTCGCCCTGCATTTGCTGGGGTTTGATTTGAATCAGGAAAATCTTCTGTGTGACAAAGGCAGAGCAATTAGCTCCAGCGCTCACAGGAAATACGGTAGCAGGACTTCCCACGGCAATGCTTCCAATTTCCCTGGGAGTTTTTCTCACACGAGGACCAAAGACTTGAATGTTTCTGAATATCTCCATAAATAAAATAGGCCGTTAATTCATCCTTCTGGCCCCCCGGGACATAGGTAACTGGCACTTAATAAGGACCAATTTCTCCAGGCCCCAAAGTGAAGATTCTAAAAGCTTCTTAATATATATTCTTCACGTATCGTCCCTGCTCAAAACCTTAAGCACCAAACGCAGAAAATTATTTCAATACAAGTAACAGATGTAACGTTCCTTCTGAATCAGCCCCAGACCCATGGAGGACTGCACAGGGAGCATAGGTAAGGCAGCCTGGCCAGGAGAAAGGGCCCAGCTTAACCTCGAAAGAAGGCCCGTAAGGAGCAGGCCTGCTAGTTTACTCTGCAAGGGAGGCATTAGCAATGCTATTTTATTATGTTTTTAATTTACATTATCATTTAAGGTATTACACATAGTAGTACATATGTCTCCTTTTTTTCCCTCTGACCTTCCCCCAGCCTCCCCTATTTGCCTCCCTCCCCAGCACATGCCCTCACCTCACGCCCGCAGTGCCTTGCGTCCATTGGTTATGCTTATATGCATGCATACCGAAAGACTTGTAAGCAATGCTATTTTAAAAATGAAAACACTCAGAGAGGGAAGTTAAATTTCCTAATGTTATCAGATATGACACAGATACACACAGATACGGGATTCAAGTTGAAAATAATGAAATCTGGGATCCCCGAGTTTCTCACTGAGATATCACCTCTACCAGCCTCACAGGCCACCCCTGAGGTGAATGGTACTCTGGTTCCAGCCAATACTTCCATCATTAGCCATGGCTTCCATGGCCCACGATTGGACAGGGCGATCTTCAGGTGCACAGTGACAGAAAATGTATCTCTACTGCCACATTGGGCTCTGTTAACCTCGAAACACTATCTGCTAGAAAAAAATAGCATATTTATAGGACATGTCAGCTCTGGGCTCTTGGGATAATTAGAAAACACAGTGGTCATATGAGTAGTGAGGCTCTCAGAACACCACTGGGAACAGTGGAACCAAGGCCAACGGGACCATGAGGCCATACACAGAACTCCTGCTAGCTAAGAGACAGCCTGACACCCAGGCTGAAAGCCTCTTTGGTCAATGTAACGAGTTCAATAGTGTTTCCCAAAAAAAGACAAATGGAAATCTCAACTCCCGGAACCAAGGAATGTGACCTGATTTGCAAATAGGGTCGTTAGAAAGCTAATGGGGTTAAAATGAGGTCAAGAAGGTGGGCTCCAACCCAAATGGCTGGTGCCTTATGAAAGCAGGAAATGTAGACACAGAGACACACTCATATAGGGAAGGTGATACGGAATGACAGGGAGGATGCTATGGGATGACAGAGGCCGAGTCTGAGATTACACTGCCACCAGCCAGGAAAGGGTGGGACTATGGGAAGTTGGAAGAGTCAAGAAAGCGCCCTCATCCTGCCAGTTTCACAGGGAGCATGGCCCTGCTAACAGACGCCTTGTCCTCAGCAGACAGTGCAACCCAGTGCGGCAGCCCTGAGCAACAGCTGCAGTAAGAGGTCAGGTTTGGGGAAGATGACCACACTCATGGACACCAAGGCCCCTTCCTCTTCCCCAGCCCAGGTTTCAAATTCAGACTCTGGAACTGTAAATGCCATTTCCAAGTATAATGCCAAGTTCACACAGAAGCTTGCGCTGAGCATGAGAGAGCCAGGGTAATCAGCAGATTCATTCACAGGATGGAGAACTCATCCATTCAGAAAGTATTTTCCTGTTCAGGACTGTGTGAGTCCATGAGGATAATCCTATGTTCCAGCTGCCGAGTATCCTTCCTTGTCGGCAGGGATTATTCAAGAACCTCAGTGGAAGCTGGAAGCCACAGACAATACTGACCCTATACATACTGGTTTCTTTTCTTTAGACACATGCCTATGATAAATTTAATTTAGAAATTAGGCCAAGAAAGACTAACAATAATAACTAATAATAAAACAAAATTATAATAATACACTGAGGTAAAAGTTGTGTGAATGTGGTCTATCTTCTCTCTCTCTCTCTCTCTCTCTCTCTCTCTCTCTCTCTCTCTCTCTCCTAATAGCTTTTGTTACTATACATACAGCATTACAGCGTGGACACACTGGACAGAAGGATGATTCATCTTCCAGGCAACATGTCAGATGGCCTGAGATTTCACCAAGCTATTAAGAACAGTGTGCAATTTAAATCTTATGCCCTCAAAAAATAAGGTCCCATTTCCAGATACCAGAATTTAGAACTTCAACTTGAGAAATTTTGGGGGTGAGCATGACATAAGTCTACCCATAACACCATCCCTTTGCCCGGCCATGGAAAAGCTCGCCTCATTTAACTCTACTTCTATAAAGATTTTTGAGGTACAAGATTAGTCTTGTTTTCAGAGCAAAAATAGTATGTGTCCTATAAAACGCCAATGGCTCAGTTCCCAGATTGCATTTCTGGTAAAAAAAAAAAAAATCACAGTTTTGACCATGGAGATGAGGTAAAATGCAGCTCAATACTGCTAAAAGCAGTGGTACGGCTAAGCACCTCGCTGCCTTTACTTTGGTTCAACCAGTAAACCAGCCACTGGGCTAAGCTTGGAAATTTGAAAAATAAAAGAAGTACAAAGATGATGCCATCTAGACCTTCCAGAAAATAAAATTAAATCATGTATATAAAAAAATGGACATGAAACAATCTGAGGCCCAATCCATCGATAGTCAATGACTACAATGTTGACTTGGGGAGAGAACGAGCACCGAGGAGTGGGCCCCAGAAGCCTCTCTGAAGAGGACGTGCCTGAATAGTGTACGTGGCCTGGGGGAAGCGTCGCATCATCCCAGTGGGGGTTGAACTTGAGCTTGGAAGCAGAGGAGTCCGGATGAAGCCACAGCTGATGCTGGGAATGGTGCATGAGGCTTTGATAGGCGGAAACCACAACCCAAAGGTCCAGATCACAACAGACTAAGGGTTTTCCCTTTGGATCATAGTGCTTGCAGTACATACGCTTCTATAATTTTTGAAAATGTGACTGAAGAGCTTTAATAGGATGAGTGATTTCCATTTTGTGACTTACAGCTCAAAATGCGTAAAGGTTTCATTCATCGTATTCACAATGACTTCCTGATTGACTGTCATCACCTCTGTTTTCCGTCCATGCACATCTAGCACAGACTATATGTTTGGCCGCTGCCATGAAAGGAGGGGGGTATTGATGCTTTTTGCCTTTCCCTGACCTTTACTACTTTTAAACATAACCACATTTATAACCACATTTCCATCATTAAGTTCAACAGTCATCAAACAATATCTTCCTTCTCAATTTTTATCACTTTATTTTATCACTTTTGTTTTCTTCTAGAAATCAAATGAAAGTTTTCTTTTTTTCATTCAAGAAGAGGATCTGGTGGTATATTTCTTGAGACTTTGCATCATATTATGCAATTTTTTAAAAATATACAATTACTTCCTAAGATTTTATTATAGCTTATCCCCGGTACACCAGAAGTCTATTCTTTCTTTAAAAGCACAGGTGGACCACATTAGTTTTACATCCAAAACTGATGTAATGCCATTGGTTCTGTTCTGTCTGCTGCTTGCCTGTAGGCATGGCAAGTTGATCTCTTACTTCCCTCTGAGTGACTGTTAAATCTCCTTCTCAAATAGGAAGTTAACAGAAATGATACCACTTCTTTCTCAGATGGGAAGTTAACACAGGTGATACTCAGGTGTGTCTGGTGAGCAGTCATTCATCCCCTGTGGCTCTGCGGAACTGAGGTGAGACCTTCTTCACCTCTGTCTACAGCTCTCAGGACAAGAGTGTGCCATCTCAGCACACTCACTCCTGCTCTCCACCCCACCCCCTTCACTCCCCCATTTGCTTGACACCTCAATATTTTCTAAATCTACAATTCTAATATGAACAAACGTTGGATTCCTCTCAAAGGGACCTTGATCATGTGCCTAGGAATCAGAACATAATCTTTTGAGACACACCCATGAAACCTGTAGCATATCCAGTTATAGAACGGCAAGGTGGATTTGTGGCTTCCGAAGCATGCTGGGATTGGAGTCTGTTCCCAAAGCTCAGGGGCCATTCCATGTGGTGTCACAGGGCTCTAGAGCCCCAGCTCCACTCCATGGTGGGGTGGCTGAGATATGTGCTCCCTTCCATGGAATCATGAGGCATTCTCCAGCTCCCAGTGGGGCTTCTCTTCCCCAACTTTAGGGAGAAGTTGGCCACACTGTGTTATCATAGCCCGCCCATACCGAGGACCAAAGCCAAGTTCAGGAGCTCACCGAGCCCCAGGCTCCAGAGGCTCTGTCACTCCCATTGGCTCTGTGTTCTAGGTGGCTATGCCTCTTGCCTGGGAATTGGGCAGGAAACTGTAAGGGAGGCTAAAGATAGTGTCTTCCTTTTCCAGAACAGTCTCCTCCACTTCCGGGTCCATCCCCAGGTTCCACCACTTCTGCTCATTCTGGCCAGGCTCACTGGCTTTACTGCCGCCCCTGGCAGAGCCCGGCCGTAGGTGGCTGCCGGGGTGACGGGAGCAGGTGGCAGGCAGACTCCTTTTCTGAGTCAGTCTTGTGGGCAGTTAGTGGGAAGCTGAAAGAGGCTATTTCAGGAGAGGTTTACCAGAAGCACTGATCAGTGGGAAGGCAGAGTTTTCAAAGGAGGGCACACATTCACCAAAAAAATTAATGCAACTGATTCTACAAGCAATGGCATAGCAGGCAGGAAGTAAAACATCCGTCCAGGCGATAAGGGAGACGATGCCACACACAAATAGGTGCCATAGACAGAAACGTCACACTGGCGAACAGAGAGCCATTATTAGATGAATCCAATGTTCACATTCTAAAAACTGATGAAACTGATGCTAATCTTTACAGATTTTTAAAATCATTAATCCTCAAAAGACTAATCACATAATCATTTACATTACGTATATCTTATAATGCTATGGTAAATGAATGCACCATGCAGTGGCGGTCAGGGTATAGCCCTTGTGGGCCTCCAGGCTCACGGTGGGGGCACATTACGGGGATCCACCTGGTGTGGACACAAGGTGTCCTATAGAACTAACCTGATGGGGACACACAGTGTCCTATGGAATCAACCTGCTGTGGACACACGGTGTCCTATGGAATTAATGACATGCAAGCTGAGTGAGAGACTGGAACCGAGTGCTCAGTTGAGGACACTCAGGGGCTTGGCATTGATTCCAAAGAGATGGGGATCTCCAGAATTTAAAAACTCCCCCTAATTCAAGATGTACTGAAAGTCTGAATAAGAAATACTGACATTTCAAAGAATGCATCACAAGCCATGGGTAAACAGTTTTCCATTATAAAGGAGGTGTATTATTTTAAGAAGCAACTTGATGTTTATTTAAAACCGAAGTGAAGAGTTGGTGTAGCAAGTCCTCCTCACAGCAAAAGCTGAGGTCTCCACAGCTTTCCGGAAAAGGGGGAGCAGCCTGTCTTGCTGGTGCCTGCATGCCACCTCTTTGTCATGCATTTGTTCATGAGGAAGCACAGAAGCACAGCCGCATTTCTGATGTGTAGACGAAACAGCATAAACATCCCGGATGCCCTAGAAATTCCAACCCTGGGCTGAAGCCTTCGCTTTGTAAACTAATCTTGGCAAAATGTTACCCTTTGAATTATTCATTTGTGCAAAGATAAATCTTCCTCCGTGAAACATGTATTTTAAAGCACAGGAATAACTCATGAAATTTTAGGCCTGGAAGAGGTGGCAGAGGGGGTTGGATGAGGAAAAGCTAAGCTCTGATGAAATGGCTTCTGAAATGTGGTCTCTGTTGGAAGGTTACAGTAGCATGATTTACTGTGCTGGTTTGTTCTGCCTCAGAACCACTCCCCTCACCCCCACCCCCCAGAAAAAAACTAATGTACAGGCTTTATATATAAAAATATCCAGGCAAAACTCTTGGGTTGAAGGAAGCTGCATAGCCCAGAGACTGGCCCATGGAAAATCTGTTCACCTTTCTCAAACTCCAGGAACACTTCCTGTTAACTCAGGAGCGCCCTCTGCAGGATGCCCCAGGAATGTGGTGCAGCCTGTGAGAAAACTGAGCCCTCTCCTGGGAGAAGCAGAGCCACTGTCCACTGTGGCAACCTCTCCAAGGCTCATGTGTTTTCTTCTTTAAGTTATACCAATTTCACAGAATGGGTACAAATAAACATTTTAATTTTAAAATAACCCAAAGCCTGACATAAAAGACTCATTCCAATGTTTATTCCAGTTCTCCAATTGTGTGATCAGAAACACTTCATACATTTAGAGTTTTCATTCACAGTGTTGCTTCAAAAATTAATATATGTATATATAGAAAGTAATATAAGTTGGCTGGAGTCATTACCTCCTCCACAAATCAAAAATGCAAATTTCAATTTAGGCACGAAACTATAATATTAGGTTACTAAAATTTATTTTAATATTACCTGTTATCAAGCACAAGTGATGGAGAAATGATTGATAAGTACAATTTTCAGTGATGAGATTCAATGACAAGTGCATAATATCTCCCAATATGCCATCTTCCTATTTAATATTTTCTGGTAGTCACAAGTAAAAAATATGAAATGGGGGTGGTAAAATCTAGAAATAGAATTGTCTCTTGTGCATACTGTTAATAGGGTATGTAGCAACATGGGTGGAAGTAATTTAGCACTGTATATCTTTTTCATCTTAAATTCCCTGCAGTATCATTTTAAACTTTTAAAGCTTCATTTTATTTTTACTGTGGTTCTTAGAGAATACATAATAAGGTAAGAGTTATACATCTATTGTAACTTCATAAATGAGAAGGTAAAAGCTCATATATCACAGATGCACATGGGAAGGCTTCAGAGCTTCCTCCATTAATAAAATGAGGAACCTTATTCAGAATTAAGAGGGGATAGGATATCGATTCAGTGCCTTAAAATATTAGGTTCTAATCTAGTGTTTTAGATAGTCTAATGTATGTCCCCCAATGTCTATTCTCCAACTTTACCTTAGTAATGTGACTTTCACTGTTAAATACACACATGGAAAACCAGAACTGGACTACCTTTACAACACTTCTCTGCAGCTAGGCACAACCAAAGAAAGCACATGACATTAAGCCAGTGAACTGCAAGTGGCTTCCCAGAACTCTCTTTAGAAGAAAAGTTAGGAATAGTCAAACAGAAGATCAGTAAATCTAACATAATATACAGAACATTCCATCCAACAGCAGCAAAATAAACATTCTTCTCAAATGAACATGGTCTTTTCTTTAGGACAGATAAACTAGTAAGTTATAAAACAGCTTAAATACTTTACAAAGATGGAAATCATACCAAGTATTTCTTTTTCTTAAAAACAATGGAATGAAAGTAGAAATCAATAGCAAAGGGAAAACTGAAAAAATCACAAATATGAAATATGTATAAATTAAACAACATACTCTTAAACACACAAAAAGTCAAAAAAGAAGTCACAATGGAAATTAGAAAATATCTTGAACAAATAAATATAAATATACAACATATCAAAATTTGTGGAATGTAACAAAACAGTACTAAGAGGAAAGCTGGTAGCAGAAAATGCCTATATTAGAAAAGAAGAACGTTTTTAAATCAACAACTTAAATTAGTTTGCAAGGAACTAGAAAAGGAATCGAACTAAACACAAAATTAACAAAAAAATAAATAACTAAGAGGAGATATTACACCTGATGCCACACAAATAAAAAGGCTCATAAAATAATAACACAAATAGTACATCAACTAGAGGCCCAGTGCACAAAATTCATGCACAGCGCGGGGGGGGGGGGGGTATGTCCCTCACATCAGCCTGCACCCTCTCCAATCTGGGATGCCTCAAGGGATGTTCAACTGCAAGAAAATAAGTATACAAATCAATAACGTTGATGAATATTGAAGCAAAAATCCTCAAAAATGTACTAGCAAATTGAATTCAACAATACATTAAAAAGATTACATACCATTACCATGGGGGGTTATGTCTGGAATTCAAGGTTGGTTCAATATGTGAAAATCAGTAAATGTAATTTACTACATTTACAGAATAATGGACCAAAGCCAAAGGATTACCTTGAATAAGGCATAAAAATAATTTGACAAAATTCAAAACCCTTTCATTATTAAAAAATAATAATAATAAGCAACCTAGGAAGAGAAGGTAATTACTTCAACATTATAAAGGTCATATATGAAAAGCCCACAAAATACATCATACTCAAAAGTAAAAAACTATAAAATCAGGAACAAGGCAACGATGTCCACTCTCGCCACCACCATACAATATAGTGTTGGAAGTCCTAGCCAGAACAACTAAAAAAAAAGCAAAACAAAGACATCAAAATAGAAAGGAAGAAGCAAAATTATCTCAGATCACATAAGACATGATCTTTTATGTAGAAAACTGTGAAGATCCACATATAGAAAAAAACTGTTAGAACTAATAAAGGAATTCAGCAATAATTGATGCAGAATGCACAAAGAACTCAGTTGCATTTGCATAGATTAACAATGAACAACTGGAATAGAAAATTAAGAAAAACAATCCAATTTATAATAGCATAAAAAATAACAAAACACATTGGACTACACTTAATAAAAAATGCAAAGACATATATAGTACAAACAAAAATATACTAATAAAAAATTTTAAAAGACACAAATAAATGAAAAGACATCCCATGTTCATGAATTGGAAAACTTAATGTCATTACAATGTCCATACTACCCAAAGCAAACTATCGATTCAATGGAATTCCTATGAAAATCCAAATAGCATTCTTTTCAGAAATAGAAAAAAAATATCCTAAATTCATATGGTATCTCAAAGTACTCTGAATAGCCAAAATAATTTTAAGAAAAATAAATAAACTTAGACATCTCATATGTTCTCATTCCAGATGTATTACAAAGCTATAATAACCAAAACTGTATGGTACTAGCATAAAGAAAGATACATATATCAATGGAATGAACTAGAAAACTCAGAAATAAACTCATGAGTATATGGTCCATGGATACAAGGGTAATAAGGATACTCAATAAGGAAAGAATAGTCTCTTTTTTATAATGGTATCAAGTAAATTGGATAACCACATGCAAGAGAATGAAATTGGACCCTTATTTTATATGCTATACAAAAATTAACCCAAAACAGATTATAGACGTACATGAAAGTCATGAAACTAAAAAACTTCTACAAGAAAACACTGTAGTTGACAAAGATTTTTCTTGGCAATAATAGCTAAAGCACAACAGGCAACTGAAGCAAAAACTGACAAATAGGGTTGCATCAAACTTAAAACTGTGCAGCAAAGGAAATAATCAACAGAGTGAAAAGGCAACCTACATAATGGAAGAAAATATT
This sequence comes from Vespertilio murinus, assembly GCA_963924515.1. NCBI lineage: Eukaryota > Metazoa > Chordata > Mammalia > Chiroptera > Vespertilionidae > Vespertilio > Vespertilio murinus. Next base: position 46,983,507 of record OZ004714.1, on the reverse strand, counting down.
TGCAAAACACATATCAGAGAAAAGGTTAATATCCAGAATATATAAAAACCCCTACAGCTCAATGCTCAACAAGAAAAAAACAGATAACCTGACTTTAAAAATGGGCAACAGACTTGAATAAACATTCCTCCAAAAGACATATATCAGTACAAGCAGTCAACAAGCACATGTAAAGATGCTGAACATCACAAATTACCAGGAAAGGAAATTAAAACCACAATGAGTCAACTCACACCCATTATGATGCCATTATTGGAAACACACACACACACACACACACACACACACAGAATGTGCAGATATTGGAACTCTTGTGCACTGTTGGTGGGAATGTAAAGTGAATGGTGTACCTGCTATGGAAAATACTAGAGATTCATCAAAAAATTTAAAAAATTAAAAAGAATTATCCTATGATCCAATAGACTTACTTTTAAAAAATATGTTTTTATTAATTTCAGAGAGGAAGGGAGAAGAAAAGATTAATAGAAACATCAATGAAGAGAATCGTTGACCTGCTGCCTCCTCCATATCCCCTACTGGGTATCAAGCCTGCAACCCAGGCATGTGCCCTGACCAATAATTGAACCATGACCTCCTGGTTCATGGGTCAATATTCAACCATGACCCACACTGGTGAGGCCCGACTTTCGAGTACACCTACAAAATAATTGAAAACAAGATCTCAAAGAGATGTTTGCACACCCATGTTCATTGCAGCATTAGTCACAAAAGGCAAGCCAGAAGCAAGCTGAATACCCATCAAAAGATGAAGGAATAGCCCTGGCTGGTGTGGTGCAGTTGGTTGGGTGTCATCCTGAGCACCAAAGGTTGCACTTTCGATTCCCCATCAATAGCACATACCATGTTGCAGTCTTCATCCCCAGTAAGGGGCAGGCAGGAGGTAACCGATCAATGTTTCTCTTGCATTGATGTGTGTGTCTCTCTCTCTACCTCTTCCTTCCTCTTTCTCTAGAAACCAATTTAAAATATATATTGTTTTCTAAAAAGATAAATGGCCGGAACTGGTTTGGCTCAGTGGATAGAGCGTCGGCCTGCGGACTGGAGGGTCCCGGGTTCAATTCCGGTCAAGGGCATGTACCTGGGTTGCGGGTACGTCCACAGTGGGGGTGTGCAGGAGGCAGCTGATCGATGATTCTCTCTCATCGATGTTTCTAACTCTCTGTTGCTTTCTCTTCCTCTCTGTGAAAAATCAATAAAATATATATTTAAAAAAAATAAAAAAAGATAAATGAGTAAATAAAAAGTGGTAAAAATATACAAAAGAATAGTATGTTACCTTAAAACAGAAGAGCCTTGTCATATACAACAACACTCAGGAATCCTGAGGGCATTTTACTAAGTGAAGCCAGCCACAGAAACACACGTGCTGCATGGCTCCATGTACAGAAGGTTATCTAAAGCACTCACACTCAGAAACGAAAAGTACATCGGTGGTTCCCAAGGGCCGAGGAAGAGGGAGATGGCAAGTTGTTCTCTAAAAGATTTGTTGTTCAGTGTTGCAATATATAAAATTTCTAGAGACCTTTTGCACATCAGGGTGCATATAGTTAATACCACTGTACTGTATACCTAAATTAAGATTGTAAATTTTATATTATGCATTTTACCACGTTAAAAAAAAATACTAGTAATAAGCATGCCAGATTTATGCCCAACTCTTCGATCCTACCTCCATGCTGCCAAGAGCAGATATGGTGGCCGAAGCATTAGTTACCATCTTGGACCAGGAAGACAGGGGCCATTTCCTGACTAGAGCAAATTGATGAGCAGCAGAGAGCCTAGTCACCAACCACTCTCGGAGCAGGGCCACACTGACAAGGCCAGTTAGCTCCATTAAACAGATCTCAAGTGGCACGGGTTTCCCTTGTATCTTCTGTTGCTGGTCAGTCCTGGTTCTCTATTCTACACTCTTCTGTGCACAGTGTGCAGGCATTCTTGCGTACATGGACCTGGACTTTCGAACAAGCCCTGTTTCTAAACTTCCCGACTCCATTTCTGCCTCCCTCCAAGTTACCTTTCACCGAGTTTTCTGACTATATCTAAAACACAAAGCAGACTATGCTTAGTAACATTCATACAACCCTTCAAAATCAAAGTCCAAGATATTGCTCCAGCACCACCTCGCCGCTGGGGTGAAAAATAACGTATTGTGTGAAAAATGCAGTTAGAAAACAAAATAAGGTGTTCATGGAGGGTGGGGGCGAAAATAATATAACATTTTATGTAAAAGATTGGGAATTAGTGAATTTTAGGAGTTTAGCTTATAGCCTCATGTATTTTTGGAAAATCAATATTTCATAAATGTTATGATATGCCTCTGATCTGAAAAGAGTCTTATTCAAAAATCTAGTTTACATAAAATTTTATTTCCTGAATAAGCAAGATGTCTAAAATAATTCCAACTCTCGGAAGCAGGTAATCCTTCAGCCAAGAGTGGTATTAAGCCTAGGGAGGCTAAGTGGTTGAGCATCAGGCTATGAAGCAAGAGGTTAGGGCACATGCCAGGGTTGCAGGCTCGATCCCAAGTAGGGCTTGTGCAAGAGACAACCAATCTATGATTCTCTCTCATTGCTGATGTTTCTCTCCCTCTCCATTCCTCTCTCTGAAATAAATAAAAACATATTTCTTTAAAATGCTATCAAAAAGAAAGCAAAGATAGGGAGGTATGATTTCACCAAGCTTTTTGTTTCCCTGAAAAGACCATAAATGACAAATATGCTACTTTAATGATTATAACAAATTTTAACATTAAAATCCTCAAAACATAACCTAATTTTAAAGTCACTCAGTTAATAAAACCTAGTTTTTGCTAACTAGCTTGTTGTGCTAATATGATAAATACTAGAGGCCCGGTGCACAAAATTCATGCAAGGGGCTCAGCCCTTGTGGGTCCGGCTACTTTGTGGGCACGGCTGCCTCACAGCCCCACAGTCCCGCCCACTGGTCATTCTGAAAGGTCATTCTGCCATCCAGTCTAATTAGCATATTAGCTCTTTATTATATTGGATGTTTTTCAAATTTTAAGAAGTTATCATCTGGTAGCTTCTGATGTTGCTGAGGAAATTACTCATCACCAATTATTCATATAATGAATAGAACTCTACCGAGTTCTTTTTCCCCAAATGACATCTTAATACCTAAGGGAGCCTGGGAGTACCCTGCCTAACTAACTCATTTACAGATGATTACACTCTTTCAAACAAGCCCATGCTTTCTAAAGAACATCATAAAGGAGCTAACTCCCTGTTTGTTTAGAAATTTGTTTCCTCTACACTTGAAACCAAAGTGCACTTGGAGATTTCAATGGTAGTTTCTGGGAATCATTTCCTTTACTAAGTTCCAAAGGTTTAATAAGATCATAACATAAATCAACAGCAATGGCTTCAACACTTTGGGTGAAATGAAAGGTAGTTCTATTCATTTCTCGAGTCTTTTTGGAACCCATTTTTGAAATAAAACCTCTTACTGCGTTGGCACCTAATTGAAGCTTGGCATGGGAGACGTGAGCAGCACATTGACCCAACCTGCTAACAGGCTACTCAAGGCAGTGCCAAACAATGGCATTTAACGTCTCAGTGATTCAGCCATTTAATGCATCCAATAGAGAGAGCATCATCTTTCAATATTTATAACACAAAGAACATAAGGGTGGAAACAAAATTTTTTAAAAAATAATACAGCGATTTAGCAAAAAACTGCAAATCCCAGCCCCAATTTAATCAAAAATTTCCTCTTAATTTACAGAAAAGCAATGCAATGCTTCATTATCAGAAAGGCCACATATCCCTAAAAAAAAGATCTGTCTAGTACAGTTTGATTGGATGAGTCACTCTTTGCAGATTTACCTTCCTCAAAAAGTATGTCTCTCCGATAAAGTAAGCTCAAGGAGGAGAGGCGTTCCCATTGTTATATGACAGCAGCTGTATGTGTGTCACAGCAATTACCTCAGGGGGAGTGTCCGATGCTCAGGCAGAATGACAGACTAGGAGGCAATTCCCGATTCAGGCACAGATGAAATGATGGCAAAGAAAGAACCTCGGCGGGTTTAATGAACAATGCTGCAACTATTCATTACACCTCTTCTCCAGCTGATCATTAAGCTTTCAGCACTGTTTATGCAACAGAACAGGAAATGTTGACTCAAGATTTCATACGCTTACTATTCACACAAAGAAGAAACCATGAAGAGTATAATCTGCAATTACAGTACCTGCTGAAACTGGATCGCTGTCATTGAACCTGGTTATTAGCTGTAAGCACTGTCAAAGGCGCTACAGCTGCCGAATCTGAAATCTGCCTGGCGTGATCACTGCAGATACACATGTGAAAGCTCATAAAATTGAAAATAAGTAAGTAAAACTGGTTAAGTAACCTCTACTCAAATACAGATTCCACATACTATTTCTAAATCTCTAAGACCTAATTGTAGGAGAAATCACTCTTTTTATTTCATGATTTGGAAGATTTTACAATGTCAAATTCGTCTGTCACTACATACTTTTCTCCATATTCCCCATGGAATATCATAGAAGGATTTGATTCAATGCTTGCTGAATGGGCAAAATAAGGAGTGCAATTCATGTATGCAAATAGAGGGGAGTCACCAAAATGCCCCAATGAGTGGACTTGATAATTAGCTTACCTTTAATAACCTACTGAGAATACATTCTGATTCTATATTAATAGGAACAACGTTTTGCAAATCACAACCTGAGAACTGAATGGTAACTGTAAGTAATTGTTGTATAATACAGAGTACCTTGGAAACAACTGCCCTTACGGCATTGTAGGAGCTTGAGTTATCAAAATAATTGGATCCTGTGTCTACCAACTATAACATTAAATAATACATAATATCTCCTTAAGTTAAATTTTCTGATCTGTAAAACTGGGGCATACGTATCTACTTTCAAGTGCTGCTCTGAGAATTCAACGTGATTAAATACAATCATGGATCTGAAACCTTGTAGTATGAAGCTTGTCAGGGTCATGCGGCAGACACACCATTGTGCTGGTTTCCATCAGTCCTCCTTAGAGGCTTAATCTCTTTCCTTACATTGGGAGTCAGGATAAAAGATCAAAAACACCATGACCCAGTGGATGGGTGTGTGAAGCAATCAAGCACCCACCCCTTTTGAAAACAACGTTGAGAAACAACTGAAAGTGGATCAATGTGATCCATTTTGAGAAATGATTACTGCTTTCTTGTACTGTTTTTGCCTAAAGGTCAGTGAAATAGTTAAGTCAGAAAGACTGTGCAAGGTGTAATCTTTGCAATACATTTCAAAGGGCTGATACATAAGTAAATATTACTTTAGAGAAAATTCAATACAATTATAGTGCCAAATAACCTTTATTTTGAAAGTAAATTTTGAATGGTTTTTTGAAGAATTCTGAAAAAAAATTTCCACTTGTGTCAAGTAGTAGTTTATATGCCTTTTCCTGAATGGCTAGGAGTTCAGATTCCTTTTTTTCTCTTTTAGTTCAGATTATTTTAAAGAGAGATGTAAAGGCTCTTTTAATTCCTTATCTTTCTTGAAGAATGAAATGCAAAAGCTTTGGCTCCCAGGCCTTCTAGAAGCCCGTGCAGAGTAAGCCCATCCTTCCCTCCAGGAATGGGGACTTGTATCTCCAGAAGCTTTACTTCCGGCTCCAAGTTTCATGGGCACATAAGTTCTACCGGGAGAAAATTAAGTAGGTGGAGCTTTAGTTGTGTTTAGTTTATTGGGTTTCTAGGGTTTTTAGCATTAACTGGGTGTAGGGGTGAAAAGATAACAGAGGGTACAATCGGGGGTGAATTCCATGGAGGGAAGGGAAGAGAGCAGAGCCCAGAACAATGACACTGATCCTTAGACGTTTCCAAGAAGAAACAGGGAGCACAACTGAAAGTGGGTGGGCCAGGGGAGGACTTTCAGGCCAATCACCGTTCAGGAGCCCAGGGGCTATATGGAAGCCAAGTGGCCCACCTCTCCCAGTCTGGCTTCAGGGAGACCTACTCTGGTGTCATAAAGAATTTCACTGGTTCCCAGGAGAGAGAATCTAAATCCCTGGGATTTCCCAAGAAACATGAGTATTTTTGTTAACTCTGAGTCTCTTGGATCACACCTGAGCTAATACTAATGAGATGACAAGAGATGATTCAGGACGGGTCTGATCAACAGAAAAATCAAACATGTGATTAGAAGCACTGAACCAGCAGATCTCTAGGAAGAGGAGTGAGGCTGGAGATGGGAGTTCATTCACGGGGTGAAGGTGCAATCAATCGTGCCTATGTGAGGAAACCATAACAACCTCCTGACACCAAAGCTGATTGGCTGGCGCTTTCTGGTAGGTGAACACCCTGATGTGCTAAGCAGGTGGCAAGGTCTGACTCCACAAGAAGAAGGCACAGTAGCAGTTTGGGACCTTAGTAGTCCTTGCTCTCTATGTCTTTTCACTCAGCTGCTCCTGAGTTGTATTTTTTATAAGAAAACCGTGATCATAAGTGTAGCACTTTCCTGAGTTCCATGACTCATTCAAGTGAATCATGAAGCCTGGGGGTGGTTCTAGGAACCCCTGGATGTGTACCCACTTGGTCTGGAGTGAAAGCAGGTTTGTTGGAAAAGATGCCCTTTAACTGGTGGGGTCTGCACTAACTCTAGGTTGTGGGTGCCAGAACTTAACTACAGCGTATGAGCTGGGGTGAAACAGAACCCTTTCCCTATTCTGCACCCTGGGCAGTCACCACCCATACAGCACCCCGGAGTCCTATAGACAGCAGCACCACAGGCAGCGAGCTCACTCCAGGCGGATCACACTACGATGCTCCAAACCAACCCACAGTAAGGCCCGGGTATTGGCGGGGGGTGTGGGATAGGGATGATCTGGGGGAGAATGGGGAAGTAAGTCTCTTTCACCTGCACTTGGGCTAACCTGAAAAGAAAAACAAAATCAAGAGGTGACCTGGTTAATGATGCTTCTCTTACAGAGGTTTAGTAGGTAGCTGAACTTTCCACAGTGTTTCTGAAAGGGACCCAGTAGCTTTTAGTCCTGACTACAGATTGGAATCACTTGTCAGGCTCTCACAAATGAGCAATGTCGGCCAAGTATAATCTTGGTGGGAGTGATTCTCCGGTGCCTGGGGTTGAGAACCATTCAACAGAGCACAATGGGAGTGACAGAGCCTCTGGGGCCTGGGGCTCGGTGAGCTCCTGAACTTGGCTTTGGTCCTCGGTATGGGCGGGCTATGAAAACACAGTGTGGCCAACTTCTCCCTAAAGCTGGGGAAGAGATGGCCTACTGGGAGCTAGAGAATGCCTCATGATTCCATGGAAGGGAGCATGTGTCTCAGCCGCCCCACCATGAAGAGGAGCTGGGGCTCTAGAGCCCTGTGACACCACATGGAGTGGCCCCTGAGCTTTGGAAACAGACTCCAATCCCAGCATGCTGCCGAAGCCACAAATCTATCTCACCATTCTATAACTGGATATGCTACAGGTTTCATGGGTGTGTCTCAAAAGATTATGTTCTGATTCCTAGGCACATGATCAAGGTCCCTTTGAGAGGAATCCAACGTTTGTCCATATTAGAATTGCAGATTTAGAAAATGTTGAGCTGTCAAGCAGATGGGGGAGTGAGGGTGTCTGTACACAGAACGAAATATTTATTAGAATGTTAGCCATGATTGGCAAAGTTTTTCTATGAGTATTACAATGTAATGTGCTCTGCTTGATGGAAATATCAATTAAGAAAAAGTAACGGAAATCTTAAAGGCTCTGGAAACATGTCCCATTTTCTTTCCTGTCTTTAAATTTCAAATATAATGAAACTTTATTACACTTTTTTTAAAGTTTACATAAAAAATTCTCCTTCATTCCCAAACCCATTCTTCAGATGTAATGACTGATAACCTTTTAGTGATCTTTTCTAACCACCTTAGATCCTTTCTAAAACATTAAGAACCACACATACAAGAAGAGAATTAATTTTCTTTTTTACAGAAGGTAAAAGTGAGTCTACTTCTACAAAAATAGCATCAAAGGTTAAAAACTATTCTTTAACTTGTTGTGGCTTAATGTACAATTGATATAATGCATTTCAGTACACATAGATATACTCACTTTAAATTTTAAAATATACAGGCCCATATTATAATTACATCTGATGCCTATTCAAGCCTTTCCCTCTTGGTGGACAATTAGGATATTTATAAATCTATTCCATTGCACGTAATGCCACAATGAAACTATATTTAACCAGGTAAATACCTTGATATGGAGTTCTGGAACAAAGGGTATGTGAATTTTAAATACTAATTCCAAGCTGCCTACCAGAAAAAGGGATCCCGGTTTACATACGGCCTCTAAACTGCTCACAGAAGGGTAAAGCCGTTCACCACCAAGGAAGGCAGTCCTTTGTTCCTTTATCAAGCTTTGGGGAGAGAGGAAACAAGGCGAGGGAAACAATCATGCCCTTCCTGTATTTTGCTTCCCGGTTTTCTCATTGGAGGACTACAGACACAATGCCTGAGAAGATGGAAGCTTTTGTGCTTTGAAATGCAGTATTAAAGTCTTTAGCAAGTATTTTTATATTGCTCATTTTTCAAATAGTATTTTTAATATCTCTTAACTGAAACCAATAAAGAGGTGGGTGTTTTTTTGTTTAAGACCCTAATGTTGTTGGTTTTCACCCTAGCTTTGCATTGGAAGCATCTGGGAATTTACAGAACTTCTCACAACACTTCCACAAGTGTGTGTGCTGAACATTGAAATCAGAATCCCCGGGGCTAGGAAAGGCACTGGGGGTTTTGTGAAAAGCTCTCGAAGTGATGTTAAGGTGCAGTAAAGGTTATGCTCTAGATTCAATTAAACGGTAGTTATAAAATTAATTGCTTCCTTTAAATATAACTAACAAAGAATTTGTCTTACTAAGTGGATCAGTGAAGATAAATACACCTTAGCTTATTATGAGGTTAATATTTTAAAGATTTAAATGTGAATCTGTTTAAAACCAAGGTGCAAAGAATTACTGACTTGGAGACAACTAGGAATCTGAATATAAACACCAATTTATCATTATCTATAACTAGAGGCCTGGTGCATGAAATTCATGCATGGAGGGGGGTCCCCCAGCCCAGTTTACAATTGTCAGTCAGACATCCCTCTCACAATCCGGGACTGCTAGCTCCTAACCATTCACCTACCTGCCTGACTGATTGCCCCTAACCACACTGCCTGCAAGCCTGATAGTCTCCTAACCACTACTTTGCCGGCTGATTGACGCCTAACTTCTCCCCTACTGGCATGATCGTCCCCAACTGCCTTCCCCTGCGGGGCTGAGGGGACTGGGTGCCTCCATCTTGTGGCTGTGGGTGCCACCATCTTGTGAGGGTGTGGCAGTCAATTAGCATGTTCCCTCTTTATTAGATAGGATAATAAAAACATAATGTGCTAATTAGACCAGATGGAACCAGGGCTGTGAGGGAAGCCTGGGTCCTGAGTGCCTGCTGGTGGCCATACAGAAACCCGGGTCCCAGGTGCCGGAGGGAAGCCGGTGCCTGCAGCCAAGGGAAGTAAGAGCTACTCTTGGGCCTCTAATTTATTATAAATGTGTATGATTTTGATTAGCGATTGTTAATAAAATAATGATCCTGTTAGCAACAGCATCTATCTTTACAGAAACGATCTCTAAGGATATTTACTTTTCGTTGTTCTGATTCACGAATTTGTCCCTCCCACAAATATTTATCGAGACCCCCGATATGCTGCCAACTGCTCTAAGGACTTGGGGTACAGCAATAAGCAAAGTTGAAATCTAGCAATGACATACCCTATACCTGTAAAGTAAAATTAATTAACTAATTAATTGAACCTAACTAAGTAAATGTCTGAAATCCCCAAATACAGAAACCACCAAATGCTGGGGAGAAAGTGGAGCAACAGGCACTCTCATTAGTTGCTGGTGGGAATGGGACATGGTGCGGCCACGTTTAGACGATAGCTTGGAGGCTTGTTATAAACTAAACACACTCATACCATCTGATACCACAATCACACTTGATGGCATTTACCCAAGTGAGCTGAAAACCATGTCCACACCAGGAACCTGCAGGTAAATATTTATAGCCGCTGTATTCATAGTTGCCAGAGACTGGAAGCAATTAGGATGCCTCCAGGGAGAAGCGCCGTGCACTCACACGGTGGAACAGCCTTCAGGGTGAGCAAGTCAGCTCTCACGCCCCGGAAAGGCATGGAGGAAGCTTAGAAACAGTGTGCAAGGGGCAGGGGCCAGTCGGAAAAGCCTTTGCACAGAATGATTCCAACTACATGACACTTTGGAAAAGGCAAAACCGCAGAGACAATAACAAGATCAGTGGCCGCCACGTCCTGGAGAAGGCAGGGTCGGGGCCAACAGGGAAATGAACCGGGACTGCGATACTGTAAAGGCAGAGACAAGACGTACCGCATCGGCTGGAGACCAGGGAGCTGCACTACACGAAGAGAGAGCTCTACTGTAAACTACAGATGTTCATTAACACATCAATACCAGTTCATCACCTACAACAAATGTTTCACACTAATAAAACACTTTAATTAGGGGAAACTGAGGGTGGAGATGAAAGATAATTGTATGGAAACTCTCTGTTCTTTCGGGTCACTTTTCGGTAAACTTAAAACTGCCCTCAAACATCAAGTATATTAATTTAAAAAATAAATACAGACTAACTAAAGAAATATACAGTTCATGAACTTAACATTATGTCATTTCACACTCATTAATACCAGGTCATACACCTCATTTGTAGCATTCAGTTAAACTCCCTTTTAATAACTGAAATTTGTCATCTCAACAGCGGTGTTCATTTCAGGAGGACATGTGACCCCACTTTAAGTTCCGGCAGGTGGAGAGTGAGACTGTGATCGTCCTCCTTGATGTGGAAGAGGGAAATGACAGCAAATAGGATATGAAGAATTCAGTTCAGTACCACAGGTCAGGAAAAGAGACAGGATACAGTGGCATTCGTCTTCTAAGTCCTTCTTGATTGGCTCTGGCGTGTGGACTTTGAGTCAGGCCCAGAGTAAATAAATGATATATCACCATGCTCCTCCTCTGCTTGACAAAAAAGAATTGCAAATGACCCAAAAATCCTCCGGTAACTTATTTTTATCTCTGGATGGGAGTAAGAACAATGATTCAACCATCGATTTTCATCTCTTTGGGGTTAGTTTTATTTTTAAGTCCTGACATTACAATATTGTTGCCACAAGCAGCGCCATAAAATCCAAAGCACATTAGGCCTTTGTGCGCTTTATCTGATTAAGTTCTCACAGTCCCTCTGCCAGGTAAATATTTTCAACTCATTTATACTTTCACTGAGATCCCAGCAGTTAAAACCTTGCCCAAGGACACTTAGCTTTGGCAGCCGTGCTGGCTACCAGGAGATTAAACCTGAGGCTCCTTAACTTCAGACCTCCCCCCCTCAGACACCACACCCCGCTCATTAGCCAGCACTGTTTGATTCTTTATTAACTGAATTTGATGCTGATTGATTTTAGGGGGAGGGCTAATAAATGGGACTGCAACAACAGAAGATTTTGAAGCGAACGGTAAATCCACAATAAGGTGCACTGTTTAATTTATACATGCACTCGTCGTGGTATGTAAATTTCTTAGACCTGCTACAGTGAGCAGGATCCTTAAGTAAAAATCTATTTTACCCCGTAAGACATTCTCAATAATGCAGAACTATACTCCACAGCGATATATAAAACCGGCCTGACATTCTCGCCTTTGAGGTATCTGATGACCCTTTCTTCTGCAGATTTTTCATGAAATGGGAGAAAATTGCATTTACATCCTAATCGTACGGCTATTTACGCAAGGGCTGATTTCCCTGCACCGAATGTGGTCCTTCAGCACATGCCGCTCTCAGAGTCTTTGCTGTTCTGGCCTCCTCCCCTCCCAGGTGAGAGCTGCACAAAGGAGCCATCACCTTCCCCTGATGTGCAATCGGGACTCGGCGCCCACATCCTTTCATGGCCGGAAATCAAAGCCCCTTCTTCACAAACAATACAGCATGGAACACAGGGATGCAGCTGTCAATCACGACAGAATTCTCTTAAAAAAAGATCCTCAAAGAATTAAAAGCTTTCACACTAATTAATATCCATTAAAGCTCCCACCAGTTTAAAGGCTTGAGCAAAGTCAAGAATTACCCAGCTAATTCAAATCCAGATGCTTTGGCATCGCTCATCCGGACTGACAAGAGAAAAAGTGCCTCCCTAAAAAGCGCTGGGATCATTAATTTCAATTTGCACTTCCTATTTGCAAGCACAACCTCGGCATGTCAGCCCTCAGAAACTTCCCTGGAGTATGACACTGTCCTCCATTACTCCGTATCACACCTAACTCCGCACACACCTATTGCTCACCCCCGTAACCCCCCCGCACTCAGATGGTCTTGGGGACACAGAAACGCTCACTCACTCTCTTGCTGTTGCACAGTGTGCAGTCCATCGGAATTCTGCTTCCTGAGCAGCCTCCCACATCCTCGGCTCTCACACACCTACTACAGGCAGGCAGTCCTCCCAGACCAGAGGTGCCCACTTCCTGTGCCCGATTTCCCGCCACGTGGGGCCTCACTGATGGTTGCCTAGCCCTAGGACAGGCCGCTGTACCTTTTGCTGGCTCTTTCAGGTTGATGGCTGCCAGCATAATTGGTGGTAACAACGGCATGCAATTTATTTGGGGCCTGCAGGGCAAGGTGGAAGAGACCTTACAGTGGTCAATTATTTTGTCTAAGTACCTATGAATCAAATGTACAGGGGACTAGATCAGAAGAAAGCTTAAAATCAATTTGGTACCTTTAAAGACTTTTCCCCTTTTAGGCCATTTTCTCTATCACCTGTAAATCCATAGTATGCAAATGCCACACACACCTCTCCTCCCTCACCCCCAATGCACACAGAAGAATTATAAAATAGAAACCACTGAATCGAGCCCATTCAATTTAAGAACTGTATATACTGTTAGGAATTCTGGCCATCTTCCTTTAATAGCAGACCTTCTTTCATCCAAATAATACCAACACACCAAGAGGCAATGAGCACGCTAGGAAAATTTCCCAAAGCCTATAACATTACTTTTGAACCACTGGCAGAAACCTAAGACTAACGCCACAACGGAAATCAGCACTCCAACAATAAATGTGTGGGTGGCCAACTTAACCAACCACTGGGCCCCTGCACCCCGACACGCTTCCTGATGCAGCTCCGATCACAAGAACTCTGAGCAGCTCTACACGCACAGGCGGCATGGTCGGAGTTATAACCGAGATGACTTTAGAGAGCCAAACTTCTAATCTAAAGGAAAGAAAATGGAATGGACAGTCAGACTTAGGAAACTTGATAAAACCACACATGTAAGAACAGTAAAGTCTCATGCGATGTCCTAATGAAATGTCAATTACCCCAACACCTGAAGTATCAGCACACCTGAGGAAGCCAGTAACCACTGAACACGTTTTGCAGGCTAGTTCATTTGTGGATACTATTTATTATGGATATGTCAAATATGTATAAAAGTGAAAAAGCAGCAAGGAACCAACTCCCATACACTCCGAGTCTCACATCCCTCCGGCAGACTCGCCCCACACTGTCTCTGAGATTATTTTTAAGCACAACCAAGACATTCTATAATTTTGTCAGAAAATAACTGGGAATTAGGGCATTTGAAAAGTTTTCTAAGGACTAGCATTCCAAAACCTGCTCATGGGTGAATTCTTTCAAACATCTTCCTTTCTGAAGCACAGGAAAAGATGAGATGGTTTGCAAATTGGGCAAGAATCCAGCATAAATCAATGCCAAAGACAAAACAACCCCCCAAAAGATAGAAAAAACAAAACTAGAGATGAATTTTTCATATGAATCAAAATACAAAATCCTAAACATAAAATCAATTAATAATCATACAATAACACAAGGATATTACAATAGTAAGGCTTTTTTTTTTCAAAATGAAAATGTCAACATAAGGTATTTTAAACTTAATCTCTAATATTACTAAATCATAAAAGAAAAGAAAAATCCCAAGAGATGACAAAAATGCCTTTGGAATATTTCAACATTTAATCCTAATTTTAAAATGTCTACTAAAATAACAGTAATAAGCCCTAGCCAGCTTGGCGAGTGTATAGAGTGTCACCCCGTGGACTGAAGGGTTGAAGGTTTGATTCCAGTCAGGGCACATGCCTGGGTTGTAGGCTCGATTCCCAGTAGGAGTCATGCAGGAGGCAGCTGATCAATGATTCTCTCTCATCATTGATGTTTCTATCTCTCCCTTTCCCTTCCTCTCTGAAATCAATAAAAAAAATATTTTTTTAAAAAAATATATATATGCATTTTCCTAATATTACACTGGATAGTTTAATATCTGTGGCATTCCATTTAAATTTAAACTAGACAAAGATATACAAATAAACACTTAGGTATATATTACATAAGGTTTTATTAATTGAAGGAAAAAACATTTTTACTAAAAGGTAGAAAAGAGGACTCGACTATACAGAACTACAATATGGTGAGCCCTAACATTGCAAAGACAGTCCTCAAATTTATAAAAATATAAAAATATCACCTCCATTCAAAGTGCCACTAGAATTGATATTAAAGTTTTAACAAATAAATTTCCATACGGAAAAGTAAAAACAGAGCATTTTAAAAAATAGTGTAGTTTACTAGATATTGAAAATTCATCTTGCTGATACAGTGTGTGCTAACAAGGAATCCTAAATAATCCTAAATAATAAAGGCCTAATATGCAAATCGACCAAACTGTGGAACTACCAGTGGAAGGACTGGTCAACATGGTGCGCCCTGACCACCGGGGCAGACGCTCAACGCAGGAGCTGCCCCAGCCCGCAGGCCCCAGGCCAGCCAAGGCGAGTGCCAGCAGGGACCCCCCAATTGCCCCACTGGTCTCCCTGAAGGGGGAGGCAACCAGCAGAGACAGTGGGGGACAGGACTGGTGAGTGGGCAGTGGTGGGGCCAGCTGGCGAGCTAGCCAGCGCAGGCCCTCCCTCACCCCCCAATTACCGTGCCAGTAGCCTCCCAAAGGAGACCATCAACGGCAGCGGTGGGGCAATCAGTGGTGGGACCGGCCTGCAAATGGGCAAGCACCCCCCCCAATCACCCAGCTGGTCACTCCACAGAGTGGCCCTGATCACTGGCCAGGCCTAGGGACTCTAGGATGCATGAATTCCATGCATCATGCCTCTAGCATAACAATAAAACAGACTAGATATTTATAAACAGTCAAAATTGTACAATGAACTCTTTATTCTCATCAAAAATAATCGGATAAACATTAGACTTTAAATGTAAAAAATGAAATTATAAACATACCAGGCAAAAATACAGATCTATATTTGAGTAATTAGCGAGTGGGAAGCCATAAACTGCACAGAAAAGAAAGGCTAAAATACTGAACAAGGGGAAAATTCTAAATATTAAAAAAAAAGAGTATCTGAACCAAAAATAGGTATGTGGCAGAGATAGAGTTATTATTCTTAATATATTGAAATACAGATTAATATATATCATAATATGCATATTACATGTAACAAATCAAATAAGAAATGCTTTCAAAACAATATGGGTATATATGAGTAAACAAATCACAATTAAGAAAACATCTACACTAATAAAAGAGTAAGATCCAAATTGACCATATCTTAGTGACGCTCACCAGCCAATCAGGAGTGAGTATGCAAAGTAACCCAACAAAGCTGGCAGGTTAATTTGCATGCACAGGCGCCCAGTGGTCAGGGTGGGGCAGGAAGCAGGCATTCCACAATACCTAGCTGATCCAGGCCTCTGGGAAGGCGGAGAAGTAGCTCCAGGTGGAGCAAAAAGGCAGCTCCAGCCAGAGCAAAGGTGGTGCCTGGAGCCAGGGGAAGAAGGCCCATTCTCGCACAAATCTTTGTGCATCAGGCCTCTAGGATATAAATAATATAAAGGACAAGCAAATGAAAAAATTAAAACATTAGCAATGTTGGGGAATTAGCATGAAAAATAAAATTGCATTTTCCTCCATCTAATTAGCAATGTTTTAATGTTTATTTTCATTTTTATGGCATGTCTCATTGTTGGCTAGGGGTCCAAGAAGGAACAAGCTCATATATTCCAATTTGACATGAATTGATACAAATATTCTTAAGGCAATTTGACAATGCATATCAAAAAGGTGAAAAATGTGACTGCCATTTAACCACAAAATTTATACTCCTAAAATTATCCTTGAAAAGGGGGTGTTATTAAAGTATATGGCAAAACTGGTTTGGCTCAGTGGTCTGTGGACTGAAAGGTCCCAGGTTCGATTCCGGTCAAGGGCATGTACATTGGTTGCGGCACATCCCTGGTAGGGGGTGTGCAGGAGGCAATTGGTCAATGTTTCTCTCTCATCGACGTTTCTAGCTCTCTATCCCTCTCCCTTCCTCTCTGTGGAAAATCAATAAAATATTTTTTAAATAATAATAATAAAAAAATAAAATAAAGTATATGTAAGAAGGAAAAATGTTCATAAAATCCTAAGTGGATAAAACAGACTAAAAATAAATGATCTCCTGTTTTACAAATTATGATGAATGTCTTCTTACTGATGTCACAATATTACTCATAATATTGTAAATTTGGAAGTAAATGTAAAAATAATCATTGCAGTTAGCATTTGGGCGTTGGCATAATTGCAGATTCTTTGAATTTCACTTTGTTTCAAAATTTTCTGTATTGGGTATGCATATGTTTGAGGGGAGAAAAGTTTGAAAACTAAAAGTGCATAACAAATAAATGTCACAAAATGTTTATTGTAAAAAAAAAAAAAAAGGATTAGAATGTTTATTAACCGGGTGCCCGGTGATTCATGGTTTGGAGGAATAGGACGGGGGGGAGGGGTGTACCCTGCATGGAAGGAGGTAGATGAAGGGTGGCAAGCAGCAAAGCATTCTTCAGAAATTAAGTCAACCACTGAGAGCCTCTCTTCCCTTTTCTTTCTGGCCCTGGGTGCCAGGGTTGGGGAGTGACAAGATTTCCAGTCTGGCCGGCCAAGCGATGGCAGGCGATGCAGGTGGTAGTAAGATCTCAGCTCTCACAGCTCTCCTTTCTCCCAGGATACACGGCCCAACTCTACAAACGCCGAGTCAAAGGGCCTTTCAGACAGCAGCATCCTCTATGCCTCAGGTTCTTCAATTCCCAAAACTTCTGGAGCTTGATGTTCCTTCTTCCTTGAGGCGTGTCTTACAATGTTATTTTTATTGATGTTTAATTTTTCACACAGTCCTGTCTTTGTCTATCGTGGCCAGCAGTGGTAGTAAAAGAAAAGCAAATCAAGAAGGAAACCTCCAAAGAAGGCCCACTCCTGTGGGGAGTGGAACACAGCTTCCTGCACGCTGCCCTGGGTGGCTGTGCGCAGCCCTGGCTGCCTCTGTCTTCTCCCAACTCAGACCAGATCTGTGGGGCACCTCTGGACGTTCTCCTCAGTCACATTTTGCCTGGCTCCTAAGTCTTTCAGTTGCCTTGGTTCTGGTGCCCTAAATTCTTCCCAATTTTTAACATCAGCTTCCCTCCATTAAGAGGTAGGGATGTTGGTCATTCACCAAATTTACATTGGCAATAAAACTAATACTGCATAAGAGCACCCCATCTTTTTAAATATGTCTTTATTGATTTGAGAGAGAGAGAGAGAGAGAGAGAGAGAGAGAGAGAGAGAGAAGAGAGATAGGGAAATAGAAGTATCAATGAGAGAGAAACATAAAGGCCACAACCAGGGCATGTGTCCTGATAGGGAATCGAACTGGTGACCTCTCGCTTCATGGGTCAATGCTCAACCACTGAGCCACACTGGCTGGGCCTACCCCCATATTTTTATTGATTTTAGAGAGGGAAGGAGAGGGAGAGAGATAGAAACATCAAGGATGTGATAGAATCACTGATTGGCTGCCTCCTGCACACCACCTACTTGGGACCGAGCCCACAAACCAGGCATGTGCCCTGACCTTGAATGGAACCATGATATCATTCATAGGTCAACGCTCAACCACTGAGCTACACCAGCTGGACCAGCCCATCTTTAATACTATGCATATTCCCCTACTACCTTATTGTCCTCAACTGTAGTGCAGTCATTAGAAGCAACAAGTCCTATTTGATGATGATGATGATGATAACACCAGCCCACATTATTTAAGAATTCCTAATATGTACTATTTGCCTAGTATGTCAATGCCGGCCCTGATGAGCCTTCAAGTAAGTGGCACCACTGCCTGCACAAATTCAATAAAATCAGAGGTTTAAGAGTCAGACCCGATATCAACACCTGGTTTTAGAACTAAAGTCCATCTGGCTTTCAAAGCTCACACACATCCTCACATCTATTGCTGACTCAACACTTTTCTCAGTCCTGTGACCCACTCCATAGCCTAGTAAGTGCCATAACTCCTTATATATGAAATTCTAGGCCAAGCCCCTTCCATAAAAATTCTCCATTGAGCAAACATGGATTCAATCAATTATTGAACAATAAATTATTCAAGTAAACTATTTCTCACATATACAACCTCAAAACACCATGGGAATGGGAGGCCTATCCTATAATTGAATCAAATCACCATTTTTTGTTATGATGTAGTAATAGTTAATAGGATAAAATAAATTTAAAAAGCAACAGGTTGTTAAGTACCAGATGCATTCTACAACTTGCTTGACAGGAAAAGGCAATGATTCCATTCACTGCTGTTAGTCAGTCAGATGTTGTGTGAGAAATACAGAAGCATGAGCAAAGTCAAGGAAACCATTAGCAGCAGGTAAAATGCAAGGAAAAATATTGGTCCTTCGTGAGTAAAATAAAAGAACACAACTCTATCAGCAAGTCTTTGCTCGCCTTAAGCCTCTTCCTTTGACTGAATTTAAAAACCTCCCCCAGGGCAGAGCTGACTGGCAGCCATATCAGAATTTCCATCAGCATGGGCCACACTGCTCACTCTGCACTGGCAATTCCCTGAGCCTCAGCCCCATCAGATTTGCATCCCCACCTAAGGTGTTTGCAACTGCTTTTCCATATGAATGGCCTGTCCTGTATCAGATTTCACACTTCGATAAAATCTCTGAAACAATCAGCAGCTGGAGTCACTGTGCCTCAAACCTATCAATAAAAGGCCCAAGACCCCACACTAGCACCGGCCTGCCTAGCTTCACAGCTGGGACTAATCTGGGCACTTCCTAGCCCAATATAAGCAATTGCCATCTGCAGTGTCTGACTTTCCAGTCCCAGGAGGCCCCAGATCCAGTGCAGCCAGTGGACAGCTTCAGACCACACCAGATTACAACTCTACATCCAGGAGCAAAAACCTCAAGGGCCAAGCTCAGTGAACACCAAAGCCCTACTGAAGCAAGCCCTGCTCCATAAGGGTGGTCTCCTGCACAGCAAACCTTCCATTGTATTGGCAGCTGATTCTCACAGTGTTGCTGTGGGCATGACTGGAGGTCAATTTCTCCCAGTGATGCCAACAGCAATCAAGGCTCAATTAGAACAAGACAGAGCACATAGCCCCCACGGGGCCCACCTAGAGTGCCCAGCCCAGGTGACTGGGGAGGCTGAGCCACTGGGCTCTCTAGGATCTAATACACAAGGCCACTCTATCAATTCCAGGGGACATAACAGCTCTACCTAATACATAGAAACAAACAAAGAGAAGCAGCCAAAATGGAGAGACAAAGAAACATGTAACAAATGAAAAAAATGGAAGCAAGCAAACTACTAGATATAGAGTTCAAAACAATGGCTGTAAGGAACTTGAGAGCTTAAAGAAAGTTAATAAGAACTTCAAGGGAATTAATGGGACTTTTCTTATCTTATTGAGAATGTCAAAAACATGAAAAAGGACCACTCAGGAATTAAGTATACATTAACTGAGTAAAAAATAATTTACAGGGATCCAACAGTAGAATAGAGGATTCTGATAATCAAATCAACAACTTGAAATATGAAGAAGCAAAAACACACAATTAGAAGAGTAAAATAAAAAGAATCCAAAAATATGAAGATAGTTATTGTAAGGAGCCTCCAGAACAACTTCCAACAAAACAACTTTTACATTATGGGGGTACCAGAAGGAGAAGAAAGAGGGCAAGATACTGAAAACCCATTTGAAAAATAATAACATAAAATTTCCCCTACCTGATGAAAGAAATAGACTTACAAGTCCAGGAACTGCAGAGAGTCCAAAATAAGAGGAATCCAAAGAGGCCCACACCCAGATACATTGCAATTAAAATGCCAAGGGTTAAAGACAAAGAAAGGATCTTAAAAGCAGCAAGAGAAAAGCAGTTAGTTACTTACAGGGAGCACTTATATGATTCCCAACTGATTTCTCAACAGAAGGTCAGGGTCAGAATGGGAACTAGGTGGAGGGGAGAGAAATGATGGAAAATGAGGGGACATCTGTAATGCTCTCAACAATAAAGATTTTATAAAACACCACAAAACAAAAAACTAAAATAACTTTTTAATTATATCAATGAAAAGAAATACATGCCATAAATAGGTTATCTTTAAGCTTCATTACTGACTGTTAAATCAGAGCATATGAAATATCATTTACAAACCAAAAATCCAGAAAATACAGGGTAACAGAAAAAAGAAAAAAAAAAAGGTCTTACATTTCTTTGTACACAATAAAAAATAGGACTACCTTATGAAAAATCCAAAATGCTGTCACAAATGTATATTTGTGTTTTACTTTGTCCATATACTATTTAAAAAAAAAAAAAAGCAAGAGCTCTATCATAACTGAATTCACTTCTGAAGCAGAGGACTGCTATTCTTTAAACCAATTCACTGAGAAACTCTAGCTCTTGATCTATAAAGAAACATTCCAAATACAACAAATGTATGGGTCAACCTAAATCTTTTCTGGAAGAAGATAAGGGAAATTAGATAGACAGATAAATAGTTAACTTATGAATGAATGAATGAATGAATGAACCCATTTTCAGCAGCAGGGACTGATGGGCCACACTATTACATAACCACTCTGCAAACATTACAATGATGTATAAAGAACATTTGAGTATGATAGAACTATTTCTTTTCCACTCAAGCCACAGCTCCATTCTGATTCCTGAGTCTGGCATATGCATTTGGATAACAAAGATAATGGACATTCCAGTAAAAGAATCTCCTTCAAGATCAACCCAAGGTCTTCCATTGGGCTAAACATCATCACTGTATAACTTTCTCTAAACCGTGTGAAAAGATTATGTGCCCATGTCCCCTGAAAACAATGGGCTATGAAAACTGGTTTTCCTGCTGAAAACTCACAGTGATTTCTGCTGGATCCTAAGCTCTTGGTCTTATCCCTGACAAGGGACAGCTTGGAAGGGGTCATGAGAAAAGATGTTTTCTACAATGTGTGAAGCCAGCACTGTGAAACTGAAGGAAAGCTACCTTATGTGGTAGATAATAAACATTGCATGCATACTGTGAATCTTTTTTTAAAAAAAATATCTTCATTGATTTCAGAGAGGAAGAGAGAAGAGAGAGATAGAAACATCAATGATGAGAAAGAATCAGATTGCCTGCCCACTGCATGTCCCCTACTGGATCAAGCCCACAACCTGGGCAGGTGCCCTTGACTGGAATCAAACCTGAGACCCTTCAGTCTACAGGCCAATGCCCTACCCACCGAGCCAAATCAGCCAGAGCTATACTATGAATTTTTAATGCTTCAGATACATGACTCTTTGAATACTAAAAATCAGCCCTCCCCTTACAACAGTTATTGCACATTGTCATCATAATCAAAGGGCTTTACCCCAAATCTACTTTGATGATAATTTATACAAAATGGTTCTCTTATTTTGAAGGAAGCAAAATATATTCATTCATTTATTCACTTATTTTCATTCACTTATTAATTTCATCATTCATTTATCTGTCTGACCATCTAGCCAGTTAGCTTATCCACTTGACACATATCTGAGCAGCTCCTTTATATAAGGCACATGGAGGGGCTGGCGAGGAAGCCAGATAAAACACGTTTGCCTCTAACTACCATCAAAAGAGAAGGTTATTATGCACCATGAGATGTGTAAATTGTTTAGGGAGATCAGAAGAAGAAGACATGAATTCCAAATGAAGGGTCTGAAGAAGAACTCTTTATATAAAGTAGCATCTAAAAAGGTTCTTGAATAAGTTAAATGGTTTGAGTGCATTTAATAATTTCAATCTAACCTGACCAAAATCAGACAACATATAATCAATCTTCTCCATTAATCCAGGTACGTGTTTATAATTGTGACTAGCTATCTGTGTTTTGAGCCATGGTACTGTCTAATCTGGAGGACAATGTATCATGAAAACTAAGTTTTAGCTTTGGTTAGAAATGGGACAAAGTCTTGGTTTCTCCACTTAATGTCCGTGCAGACTTTAGCCCATTTCTTAACATGTCTGTATTTCTATTTCCTCATTCATTAAATGGAATAATAGTGCCTACTTGGTGATATTTGTCAATAAATCAACAAATTAAAAGTGCTGGTGAGGAAGTAGAGAAAAGAGAACCTTAGTACACTGCTGGTGGGAATGCAGACTGGTGCAATCTTTATGAAAACAGAGTGGAGTTTTCTAAAAAATTAAAGATGAATCTGCCATTTCACCCAGTGCTCTCACTTCCAGGAATACATATTAAGAAACCTGAAACACCAATCAAAAGAATGTATGCATAGCTATGCTCATAGCAGCACTATTTACAATAGGTAAGATCTGGAAACAGGCCAAGTGTGCACCAGAAGATGAATGGATGAAAAGATGTGGTACATTTACACTGTGGAATGCTATTCAGTTGTGAAAAAAAAAGGGGGGGGGAAATCTCTTACCATTTGAGACAGCATGTGTGGACCTGGAGAGTATTAAGCCAAGCAAAATGAGCCAGCCAGAGAAAGACAAGGTCCATATGATCTTATTGATATGTGAAATATAATGAACAAAATAAACTGAAGAACAAAACAGACCCCGAGACCTGGAGTACGGAACAGATCTATAAATCTCAGAGGGGAGGGGGTAGGGGGATTTACAAAAGAACTTATATGCAGATACACATAACCCATGGACACAGACAAGAGTACGGTAGGCCTGAGGATGTGGGGTGGGTACAGGGTGAAGGGGATCACTGAGGGAAAGGGGGACATCTATAAGACTTTCAACAATGAGTATAATTTTTTTAAGTACATAAAACTCTCAGAATGTTCACTAACACAGGTAAACACTTGGTAAAGACAGTATTATGATGATGCATTGCTAGTCTGCCTTCCTCACCTGGAATCCAAACTGCCGCCTACCAATGGCAACGCCCGCCCCTGTACTAGAGTTTGTGCTCATGGCTGACTTCAGTCCACTCACTAGTTTTCTAACATCTAAATAGTGCACTGTTTCTTTAAGGGAAGTCCCACGGGTTCATGCTCTACCTTGATTTCACCTGCTTTTGGACAATGACTAATGCTTTGTGATGCTACCCGGAGCCCTCCGACACCAATGTTTTCTATTTCACATAGCCTACGATTTCAACTGGGGGATCCCAAGCTACCCTTCCAGTTTTTGGACACCCATATCCACGTGATTCCACAAGTAACAGATAGATACCCAGAAACTTCATTTTGGTTAGATTGCCTATTATCTTTTTTATAGATTAATTCATTAACTGAAATTTAAGTTCTATGGTCACATAACCAACACATGGTAAATTATACAAATATTAGTTGCCTGATAAATATTTACTGGGTGGGGAAAAAGCTATAAGGGGGAATTGGCACTTTTCCCTATGTACCAGATTGGTAAGGAATACACCAGACCCATGCTGCCCAATGTGATGGCCACCAGTCCACAAGTGGCTAAGGAGCACTTGACATGCAACTCATCTGATTTGAGATGTGTATAAGGGAAAATTACACACTAGATTTTGACTACCCAGTACACACAATAAATGTAAAATATTCCACTCGTAATTTTTGTATTGGTTACATGTTGAAATACCCTGTTAGCTACATTGAGTTATATTAGATGTATCATTGAAATTGAGTTCGCCTGTTCCCTTTTACTTTTCTAGCATGGCTCCCGGAAAACCTTGAGTCACACATGTGCTCACATACTCCCACGGGGCAGCTCTGAGCTGAGGGAGTCTCCCATCCTAATGGAGACACACAGGCTGAGAGAGAGGAATAGGAATCACAAAGCTCCTCTGGCTGCCTGGATGTCCAGAACACGAAGCAACTACCACAGGTCCGTCTAGTCTCCTGGGCAGGCAGGAGGAATAAATAAATGTTTCTCGCTGAAACCGGTTTGGCTCAGTGGTAGAGCGTCGGTCTGCGGACTGTAAGGTCCCGGGTTTGATTCGGGTCAAGGGCATGTACATTGGTTGCGGGCACATCCCCAGTAGGGGGTGTGCAAGAGGCAGCTGGTCGATGTTTCTCTCTCATTGACGTTCCTAGCTCTCTATCTCTCTCTCTTCCTCCCTGTGAAATATCAATAAAATATATTTTAAATAAATAAATAAATAAATAAATAAATGTTTCTCTCAAGGGGGAGGCGCTGGGCGAATTCCAGGGATCACAGGACTGGGGGAGGGGGCTCCCGGCAGGTAGCTAATGCAGTAGTTTCCCTGAGTCACTGACCAGGGAGAGAACCCAAAACTCCATATTTAACAGTGTCCAGTAGCTCCGTACTACTCCCAGATTCAAAACATTTCCATAGTGAGCACCAAAGAAATCTGAAAGCATTATTTGATGTTGTGGGTTTTGGTGAAGAGATAAAATTAAGAGATATCTAGAGGATGGTTGATCCATTTCAAAAAAACAACTTGAAAGAAATCCCTAACTGCTCAACACATATTTCATTTATTTTACAGTCACCTATGACCCATATTTTTCTGTAATTTTGTATGGTCAAAAAATGCAGCTTCTCCACGCCAGCTGACCAGCCCTAAGCAGAGAAAACCCTCCTGAGTTCAGCACTGAGCATCAGGTACAGTCTAATCTGCAATGGGCACTTGCTCATTTGAAGATGGAAAAGCAAAGATACCCAGATCAGACCGATGCTTAAAATATGAGCAAAATTTCTTTACAGGGGACAGTATAGCTCATATCCCAGTGCAGTCACCAAAATCACTTACTTAAATAGCTAATTTCTAAAGAGAATAGGCTAATCATGAAGAATAAACTGTTTATGATAAATGAAATATTATCCCAGCATAAAATATGTGCCCAAGTGATCTTAGATAAAAATAAAGCCCTCGGCCTTCACAGGACACTACAATAACAAACCATAACGGAAAACAGCAGCTGGTGTTTGTGTTGGGAGCTTAACGTACATTCACATCTAATCTGAATCACTGGATAGAACCTAAAAATTACCTGCAGGAAGTATTGTTTTCCCAGTTTCACAACTGACAGGACCCAAAGATTTATACCAAGTAAAGGACTAAAGCAAGAAGCAAAATTCAAGTCTCTTGAGAGCAAACTGTGTATTTTTAAACGATCCTCTCAGATACTTACTTCAGTGTTGAGACTTCAATATCTGAAAGACTCAGTGCATTTGATTTTTAAAATTCTAAAAGAACACGTGGGCCCTGTCCTAAGGCTTGTGAATGCAATATATGAATCTGCAGTTGCAGGAGGAGCTATGTGGGGAAATTAACAGCTATTATTTGTTGAGCATTTTCTTAGTTATTTTTTCTCATGATAAAAGTAACACATGTCAATCATAAAAATGTAAACCATACTTAAATAATTATAGTTTCGCAAACCAGAGGAAATTGCCACTATTGATGTATATGCAGAGGAGACCTTCAATGTTTTTAGTCATCCATGCTGCCTTCAGAAGGAGGGAGCAGTGGTTGTGATGCCATCTGAGACAGTCTTTTTTTTTTCTTTTTTTTTTTTAAATATATATTTTATTGATTTTCCACAGAGAGGAAGGGAGAGGGATAGAGAGCTAGAAACGTCAATGAGTGAGAAACATTGACCAGCTGCCTCCTGCACACCCCCTACCGGGGATGTGCTTGCAACCAATGTACATACATGCCCTTGACCAGAATCGAACCTGGGACCTTTCAGTCCACAGACTGACCCTCTGTCCACTGAGCCAAACCGGTTTCGGCCTGAGACAGTCTTGACACATGGAGTCATAGAATCTTATACTTTTTCAACCTCCTTTTTAAAGGCAAAATATACTTTAAATAGGTTTAAAGCCTGCTTCAGTTTTTCTATATTTTCTATCATACAGTGTAAAAACGTGGTCTCCTTCTGGGAAAGGAGAGGATGAGGTTCACAGAGGCCTTGATTGCTTACCCTGCGTTCCATAGGGGCTCACTGACCTTCTATTGCTTCTAAAGTGCTGAGCAAGGCGCTAGGTTAGAAGGACTTGGAGCAGGCACAGTTCTGCCCTTAATATCTTAAAAGCTGCTAATTGAACTTGGCTGGCATGAGGACGCTGGCGGAGGGAGCGGCCTGGATCATTATTCCAGGGCGTGAGGAAGACAGCTGCCGGCTTCACTCCATTGCTTCATTACCTGAAGCTCCGTAACAGCTTCTGCGCAATAGCCTTCCCTGATCCACCCTCGGTGGTCCTTCCTATCAGAGCTCCCGGAACAAACCCCATCATAAAGCTAATTCAGCATGGCGCCGGGCTCTGGGCTGCTCTGTCCACTTTCATCAGATTCCCCTCCCAACGACCCCGTCAGGCAGTGTCTATCAGCACCTCCGTGTTAAATGTTTGGAAATTAAGACTTGGCTACATTCATCAGCTGGACTCCCATGACCAGGCTCCGAACACCACGATATTGGCCAGGGAGGAGAGTGACAATGCATCAAGTGCAAGGAGCCCGGCCTGGCAGGCACCCCGTGACCGGCTCCCTGCCTAACGGGCATCTTGTCCTCCCAGGATCCTATGTGCTTCGGCCCAGGGTTCTGGCGGATGTCAGAGCAAGCTGAGGTTACCCCCCCACACAAAGCCCTTCTCACCTGCTATTATCCCTGGCTGCCATAATCTTCTCCGCATTCATAAGCTTCACTCATCAAAAAAAGGCTTCCGTGCTCACCCATTCTAGTGCACGGAGCTCCCTAAGAGCACTCTGCTGCCCCACCCCATAAAACATGAATGAAGCCGGTCTCAGAGCAGTCGGTGCCAAGTGATACCCTGCATGTAAAAGGCACTGGCATGCACCCAAATACACTCACATACTCATGTACGCCACCCAAACCCTGCAGGCAAGGAAAAAGAAAAGTATCTGGGAGGCATTGTCCTGAGATTTTAAATAATAATGATTTTCTCCTGGCGAATAAGATCTTGGAGATTTTTCTATGGTTTGGTTTACCTGCACTTTCTAATCTTTGGCAATTAACATATATTATTCTCACAGCACATTTCAAAAGCATAATGGCAACTCTAAAAGAAGCAATAAGCAACATTCAGGGTTTTTTATTTTTGTTTGTTTGTTTCAAGAAAATGTATTTACTTGAGCAGGTGCTTAGGTTCTCCCTAATTGGGGGATCCAATGTCATGGCAAGTAATTGGGGGGGTCACTGCGCCGCCTTGGCCCTGTGTAGGAGCCTCTTCAGAGGTCAGGGGAGGAGGTCGACGGAAGTAAAGGGAGTGAAAGGAATGGTTTTAACAACAATAGGACCAACAATTAGTAGTTAGCTAAGGAGGAAACCTCCCACCTGATCATCTCATCCCAGAAAAAGCAACTCTGTGCAATGGCATAAAACACACACCAAAGCCAGCACCCCAAACAGGAGCAGCAAAGGAGGCTGCCGCACCCAGCCTCCCCGCCCATCCCTCAAAGTGAGGTTCAGAAGGAGGCCGTTTGTCCATTGTTGTACAGTGTCTCCCGGCCACAGCCCAGGAAAGCGGGGGTGTCCTGGGGACTCGTTCCTGGGCTCTGAGGGGCGGGGCAGGCACAGTTCCCTGCACCCCCAGGACATGCGCAGCAGCGGGCTTTCCATCTGTATAGTGCTTCACCCGAAAAGCCACGTTAACATCCATCCTTAGCTCAAGAAGAAATGAACTCTCCACTTCCATGACTGAGGTACTTTGCAACTTTTAGTTCAATGCCACAGTATCTCTGAGGCTTCCTGATAAAGTCAAGGCAGTGAAGCCCCTACACAACACGTTGCATCAATCAGATCCATGGGGAAGAAACCGCTATCACCATATTGGCGGACAAATAAAAAGGACTTCTTAAGAAGTAGCTGCTGACACAAATTTACATTCATTCTGAGGATAAACTCCACTGATGAGCGTGGCTTTTCCTGAAGTATAAATGCCAGGGGGAAATGAAACTCGTTTTAAGAAGGTGTTTATCAGAATGATGGTCCAGCAGCTCTCCCTTCCCAGAGCACGGAGCATGCGCGGCATGCCTGGCCACAGAGTGCAGCTCAGAGCCACGCAGGGCAGGGCGTGCGCTTCCCAGAAGGACAGGCAACACCGGGTGTTTGCATTTTGGTCTAAGAACTGTTATCACTAAATTTCAAAAATAATCCAAGTGGAATGTTTTATGGCTTTCCACAGGTTATGTTCAATACTTGTTGTTTAATTGAGGTTAAAAATGAGTGTTGATCCAAATATGCTCAGTGCTTTTTCTTGGAAATTCATTGAGCACTCAGGACTCCAGGCTGAGGGCTGCTCTCAAGTTACCACAGTGAAAGGATTTGCTTTGCTGGCCTTTCCAATACCTTCTCCCTCTGTGTTTTGGTGGGTTGTCCTTGGGTGTGTTTTTGTTTCTTTGTTTCGCCCTTCCCTGAAAGCTGGAGCTGGAGAACATGCTAGTGCAGTCTATTTCACTCGGTGCCCGGTAGGCAAACAGCCAGTGGAGCAGGTTATGGGTGGGAAAGAGTGGGTACTCATAGGTTATCACCTCTACCACCATCAAATGCCCTCCCCTTCCAGGTTTCAGAGTGAGGTTCTGACACCAACACTGCTAATTAAGAAAGCTATCAGTGCAGGAAAGTATTCATTTACTCACCTGAAAAGCAGTTTAGATATTTTGTAAAATTCCAGAAAGGGGGCTTTTTAATGGCATACATTGCAAAGATCATGCTTACAACATACGTTTCTGAGCATGGAAAAACAGATACAATTTTGGGGCCACTGAACAATGCAATGACAGGCCATGTAAAAATGTTATATGAACTAAGAAAAAGACATGAAATATTAACGCAAAAAGACACATGCACCTCCATGTTCATTGCCACAGAATCATTTACAAAGACCAAGACATGGAAGCAACTTAAACATCCATCAATAGATGGGTGGATGGATAAAGAAAATGTGATATATCTAGATAGAGATAGAGATAAAGATAGAGATAGAGATAGAGAGATAGAGATCATATATATACACATACATACATAGGGTTGATGTAGATATAGAATGTGTGGGTGGATCTTGAGGGCATTATGCTAAGTGAAATATGGAACAAAGACAAATAACGTAAGATAACATTGATGTGGAATCTAATAGTAAAATGAAACAAACGAAAAACCACACTCACAGCCGAAGCCGGTTTGGCTCAGTGGATAGAGCGTCGGCCTGCAGACTGAAAGGTCCCAGGTTCGATTCTGGTCAAGGGCATGTACCTTGGAGGCAACTGATCAATGATTCTCTCTCATTGATGTTTCTAACTCTCTATCCCTCTCTCTTCGTCTCTGTCAAAAAATCAATAAAATAAAAGAAGATAAACAATAAAAACCACACTGATAGATAAAAGTGGTTGCCAAGGAGGGGTTTGGGGATCAGCAACATGGCTGAAGGTGATCAAAGGGACATACTTCCAGTCATACAGTAAATAAGGACTGGGATGTAATGTAGAGCATGGTGACTATAGTTAATGATACTGTGTCATATATTTAAAGATTGCTAAGAGATTAGCTCTTGAAAGTTCTCATCCCAAGAAAACAGATCTCTCTCCTATTTTGATTAGAAGCCTTGTGCCTCAGATTTAAATGTTGCTGTTCTCTAAGGAACTGAAATTGCTTTGTAGACTCAAACCCTGCCTTCATTCCTAGAGAGAGAAGAGTCTGAATTGGTGTCATGTGGATACAACTAACTTCTCCCTCTCCTCACTTCTCAAAGAACCTTTAAGTTTTTGCCAACAGGCTTTTCTTCTTACACTGTAGTAACGCGTGTGCCAAAAACTGTTCACAGGTTTGGAGCCAAATTTGGATCAATGTGCAATGAGCATTTTTGCTACAGCTGAGTGCATATCCTGTGGGATGAAAGCCTGGGCTAAAGAACTCAAATGGAGCAGGTAAAACACTGAACAATCTCTGGGCGAGGGAGCCAGAGCCTCGTCCTCTGAATGTGCGAGAACTCTGCCTCGTGAGCCTGTGGGGGAGTGAGCTCAGCAGCCGCCCACCCACCCCGGGCAGCCAGCAGTGGGGATCAGTGAACGGGACCTACAGTGGAGATGCGGCATTCCTTCGAGGTATGGTCAGGATAGCTTGTACTTTTCTCTTGCTTATTTTGTGTTAAGTCTATTAATCTTTTTATCCCCCCCCACACACACACATTTCTAGTACCTGCATTCTTTTAGCTTTCATAGTTGAAAACAACTGTGCTAATCATACCTGAGTGGCTAATCTCTCTTTACTATGCCAGTGTTCTGGAAATTGCCTCATCTCAAGGCAGATGGAAGGCTTTAAGAGAGTATAAGGAACCAGCCCCTCTTCAGTTCACGCTGGTCGTGGGAATGTGCTAGGAAGTACTTGCCTACAGTGAAACAACCCAAAAAACCGACCTCAGGTGTTCATGTTGCTTTAGCCTTACCCCCACATTCTCACCACCATCACAACCTTACCACATCATCACCGTGACCATCGACATCGTCTCACCCCCACTATCGCCATCACCACCACCCATGGACTGGGTTGAACAGTGTCACCCCAAAAAATTATGTGCACTTGAAACCCAGGAATGTGACTGTATTTACATCTTTCCAGATATAATCAGGATGAAGGCTGGAGTAAGATGGGCCATAAATCCTATATGATTGGTGTCGTTATCTGGAGAGGAAAATCTGGACACAGAAACATAAACACAAGGGAGAAGGAGGCAGAGATTGAAGTGATGAATCAACAAGCTAAGGGATGCCAAGGATAGCATAGACATAGACCCACCAAGACCTTGACCTCAGACTTCTGGCCTCCAGTACCTGAAAGAAGATTTCTATTGCTTTAAGCCACCCAGTGTGTGACACTATCACAGCTGCCTAGGAAACTTCTACTCCTCCCATCACCTCGATCACCTATCACTCCCACGGCCATCAGCACCACCTCCCTCCTCATTATGATGAAAAAATGACTTGGATAATATCTTTTCAAGCCAACAGTGGGACTTAGTTTTAGTGGTCAGCAGCTGACAGCACAATGTGGACTCATTAAGTGTTTTAACCACCAGTGGTCTGACCCCTGCCACTGGGATTACAGATTTAATGTCTTTCCCTTTTCATCCCGAACTTCTAGTTTGAGCTTAGTGTGCCCACTTCTCCCCATTCCCACACAAAGAAAAACAAAAATGGTTGGACATGATAGAGACATCAAAGATAATTCATTTTGCCCCATAATCAGAGCTGGGAAATTATCTCTAGAAAGAAGGAATAATTCATATAAAGTCAGTGAATCAACTTCTAACAAAATCATATCCAGAACTCAGACCTCCAAATCCACCCAATCAACTCTACATGTTGTCTTGCCAGGGAAGTGGATGCAGCATTTTTAATACCTACTGCTGACTATTGGGAAGTGATGTGTGAAAAGTATAAACATTCCTCACCTTGCTTCCAACTACTTGGCTCATTTAAGTCTCATTGTGTCTTACCAGAAAAAACAAAAAATGTGTAGTCCTGGCCCGGAGATAAAATTACTGAAATATTCACACATTCACTCTGGTGGTATTGTCACATGATGACATCTGAGAAAAATGGTTTCTCTATTAGCAATGCATAACTGAAGTATCCCTACTGCTAAGGAGCACATCCTTAAGATGAACTCCATGTACTGAAACATGAACTCCATAAAACTGAAACAACTGAGAGGTCTTCTCAGTGCACATCTGAGGGAGAATTCTTACCAAGCAATCAGGAGGACACTTGGGAACTGGGGGAGCTGTGATCAGTATGTTAATGAAGATTATCTACATCTTGCATCTAAGCATCAACAAATTAAAGAGGGCCTGTGTTTCTAAAGCATCTGGTAAAGACAAACTAATGAGAAACACAATTAGGCATATTTATTCCTTCTGTTCTTTGAAAGTCATCTCATTGTCCTAGCTTTCAAATCAGAGTGCCTTAAGGTCCTATCTCAGATACTGAAAAGGACACTTCTGAACCCCAACTTCTGAAATTTTTGGAAGAGTATTGAGGAATTTGTAATTTTCATGTACAAACTGCAAGCTGCACTATTAAATAAATAGTAACTGTTAAGGTTAGTTCCACAAAGCAAGATGTATTCTGTACAATTCAGTTCCACGTTTAGAGTAAAAAAGAGTTAATCTACACAGTTATCCAGTTAAAAAATGTTAAATTTTAAGCACTTTCCTTAACATCAGTTCCTTTAGAAATAGTTTTATTACAAATTTCCCTTTTTCATTCTTCCCAGTTGATACTTTCATGTCATTAAGACAGCACTTCTCTTACATATAAAAATAATTATATAAATGAACTAACAAAACACTCACATACTTTTAAATTTTAACCAATCAGTGGGGGATGTGCCCCTATAATTTCCTATGACTCAATCATTGAGTATGTAATAACCTGCAATTCCATCATCTTCCTCTGTTCCAGTGTCCGCCAGAGAAGACACCACCACCACATACCATGATGCATTACTTTTTTCCTAATCAGCATGCAAATCAGAAGCTACTCTTTCCTCTTAGATAGTGAATGCAGGTCCTCTGCAGTTCTTAGGACAAGCAAGCAAGAATTCTAAAACCAAATCTATTGCTTGTTTTGCTTAAATGTTTAATGTTTTCCCTAAATAATTCATGTCCTCCCAAAAATAGGTCAGCTATGACACAGGTAGCAATGGAAACTAGAAAATGATTCAATTGGTGCTACTTCTTTTAGGAACACATACCCTATTGGAAGTCTAACAGGAACCTCAAATTTAGTAAGTCCCACACCAAACCACTGACTTCCCCATTACCAACCTCTTCTCCTCCTAGGGGACAGTTTAAAGAAAACAAACAAAGCTCTCTCCATTCACACTAGATCTCTCTCTTTCCCTAATCCCTCTGTCCCTCCCAGCTCCTTAGAGATCTTTATTGTGGACACTATTCGGGAACACCTTTCATATCAGAACGTCTCACCTGCACTTCTGCTCCTGCTCCAGCTCCTGTGCAGGCACCTTTCCCGCCACTGAGAGAGCTTACCTGCTTCCTTGGCTTCCACGCCTGCCCCTCCACTGTCTGTGCTCTACACAAGCCAACTACCTACACCCCAGCTCGGCTATTTCCAGCTGTTTTCCATCTCTCACAGAATAAATTCGAAATGCGTGCCGTCACCTCCCCCTGGCTTGCTCTCAGAACTCGTGTGCTGTTGTCTGTCCCCATGGCCCTCCCTTCCAGAGGGAACAAACAGAACCCCACGTCCAGCTCAGGCTCATGCTCTTCCTCCCTGTCTAGAATGCATTTCTGCTAACATGGTCTTGACCTCAGAACTTTCTCAAATGCCACCTCCTGTAAGAGTCCTTCTCCAGCCACCGTGTGTAAGACAATGGGTAATGTCACATGAATGAAGGACCAGCTCGTCGTGAGAATGACAGTGATGACTTAGGATGAGAGGAGAGAGCACCTGGGGGAGGAACGCTTGGCTGCACACAGTATGGAAGAGCAGGGTCTATTTTTTGTTGGAAAATAAAATTTGCGTTTTCAATGAAAATGGTGATGATGATGATGATGATGATGATAACTACAGCAACAATAGCCAACATTCATTGAACATATGCCCAGCACTGTTCTGGCTATTTTGTCATCCCCAGTTATGGGTGAACGGCAAAATCAATTTAATCCTTACAACCTTGGAGGTAGGTATGTTTTTGTTCCCTTTTATAGATTAAGTAACTAATATACTAAGAATTCCTAGAAAAGCTTGCATAGCCCCAAACAAGTTAATCTGATCAGGAAGGTTTTAAAAGAAACACAACCAAACAAAAGTATAGAAAAGGGAAAATGACCCAAGAGATGCTGAACTCTCTCAAAAGACAAGGCCCAGCCATGCAATCACAAAGAATCCCAAAGGCAGAACAGAACACATTCCTAATGCCAATCCAGCTACAGGGTAAGGGATGATTTTTAAAGAGGAAAAACTGAAAACTGGGCACAGGGCAACTACTGATTATTAGCAGTAAATGACCTATAAGAACAAAAAAAATGCAGAAATTTCCAGAAAGAGTTGAAATTGCGCTAAAACTATGAGTATCCAAAGGAGTCTCTTATGTTCTACTGAATCTAAGAAGGACATTTTCTGTATTTTTCAGTAAATGAATTACGGTAACAGATGTGAAAGAGAATATTATTTTTCCTACTCCTCTCTAATTCCATGTGCTGTTGGGTGGTGGGAAAGAAATCTGGTACAAGGAAACCACAAGCTTCAGACCTCTAAAACTCAGATCTGCTATGCAAGAAATAACACATCCAAGTAGCCAGAGGGTTTGCAGATAAGAGACTGTCCCACAAATCTGGAGGAGAATGGGAAAGACCAAAAGAACTCTGAAGAGCCCTAACCCATTTGGCTCAGTGGACTGAGGACTGACGAGTCCCAGGTTGGATTCCGGTCAAGGGCATGCACATTGGCTGCAGGCACATCCCCAGTAGGGGTTGTGCAGGAGGCAGCTGATCGATGTTTCTCTCTCATCAATGTTTCTAACTCTCTATCCCTCTTCCTTCCTCTCTGTAAAAAGTCAATAAAAAAAATATATATATATATATATATATATATATATATATATATATATTTAAAAGAACTCTGAAGATAACTGAGTATAGTGTGGTTTGCAACAAGGGAAAGAGGATGGGACCCATGGTCCCGGAAAAAAATAGTGATTTGTGAGCACATAAAAAACAAAAAAGGGGACCACTTAGGGCCAGTGTGGATTCATGAAGAATTATTTGGGCCAAATTAGTGCCTCTTCTTTTCTTTCTTTCTTGCCTCTTCTTTTCTTTCTTTCTTTCTTTCTTTCTTTCTTTCTTTCTTCCTTCCTTCCTTCCTTCCTTCCTTCCTTCCTTCAATTCATTCTTTCTTTCTTTTTTCTAAAGTTAGATAATGGCACATGGTGCCAAATTCATGACCGATATAAAGCAGGAGGATCAGTTAATATGCTCCATAAAGGCTAGAGCAGTCCTGATCTGGATGGCTATCTTTTTTATAGTGGACACTCAGGCAATTTATTAAAACAACAATCTGAGGAGTTCCGTTCACAGAGGGCGACACGGCCACCCCCCCTTCCTGCGGTGCTGCCGGAGAGGATGGAAGTGACACCCTCGGTCCCACAGAGCTTCATTCCCGAGCGGGCAAGGGCTCTGGGCGCTGGCTGGGCCCTGGTCCAAGAGTCTTGGTCCCATTTCTGCCTGTGGCCCGGAGTTTGATGTGAGGAGCAGTGATGCCCAGCCCCTGGCACTTCTGAGCCACATCCTGGGCAGCCAACACGGCAGTGCACGGAGAGGACTCATCTCAGCTGGCCTGTACTGCCTTCCTCCCGCCAGTCACAAGCCAGAAAGATCAGTGACATGGACAGGAGTGTCACTGAAGGATGCAAAGATGTGGCAGACCCCAAATACATTTTCTCCTCCAGCCACCTGAGGTTCCAGGCTGATGGCCTGTTCTTCCTTCCCCCCCCCCCTCCTCATCCCGATGCTGCCACAGGAGAGATGGAGGGGGGTGGGGTTCACTATCAATTGTTAAGCACTAATTATTTACCTCCTTTCATTCTATCCAGAAGCGTCTGAGGTAGGTACTAGGATACCCATCTCGTAAAATTGTGGAAGCTTAGGCTGAGAGGTGGTGACTTGGCAAAGATCAGTCATTCACGAAGGAGGAGGCTTCAGAGTCTGTGCGTGAGTCCCGCACTCCTAGCGACCGGGACGCTGCCCTCCGACAAGACCCTGCGGGGCCATGCGTTCCCTCCGAGGTGACCGGCGGTGCAAACACCACCTCGGTCTTCACGCGTGTGAGGAGACAGACCCGTTCTCTGGGTTCCATCACCACACGAGGAGCATGCACAGAAGGCAGATTGTGCCTGAAAGGGACAGCCCTCCTAAGGATGAGCCCATGGGATAACAGAAGGGAGAGCCCAGGGGACCCGTGCCCTGCTCCGGAGGCATCCACGAGAGGCTGAGAGCCATCGGGGTGGAGAGATTCCAACCTGACGGAAGCCCATGGTCTGGTCTCCTCCCGAGTCTGAGGCAGAGAGGATGCGATCTGGGCTAGGACCGAGACAGACTGGAGTGGCTAGGGCAGAGCGATCCATGTTCGCCGCCTGGGTCCTGGTGCCCTGTGGGAGCCGCACTGCCACAGAAGCGCTGGCAGCACCAGTGCTCGGGTGAGGGCGCGGGCGCTGCGGGGATCACTGGGCACTCCCTCCCCCCTCCGCCTCGGGGGTTACCGGGAAACACGGAACAGGTGAGCACACTGGTTTTCTGTCACTGGCACCGTCATCCCCAAACAACCGTGGTCCGGCCTGGGGCCTGGGACAGGCCTTCCAAAGACAGCCAGCGAGGCTGCAAGCCGGGGTGAGCCTCTCCGGATGGGGTCAGGGGGCGTTTGAAACGTGCGGTGTGACCATCTGATGTGTGGCTCTGGGCGCAGTGGTACCACCACCCACCAGTGAGCACTGTGAGCCCGACAGGAACGCCAGGGCAGCGACTGGGCCAGACCCGATGGTCCGGGCAGCACTGATCTCCCTCTCACCAGCTTGTTCAGTTCTGTCTCCTCTTGTCGCATTCCCCCTCTGCCGGCCTCTCGGGAGTTAAAGGAAAAGCTCGTACATGACTTGTGCCCGATCTGTTAGGAGAAACACAGCTGGCCCCTGGCTGCTCCCAGCACACCGAGACATGGTGGTGAGAGCAATCCCATGCCAGGCACCTGGGGGCAGGTGGTGGCTGAGCTGGAGCCACGCCCGCCAGGAGGACACGGGCTCTGAGTCTATAAAAGCACGGAGGGAAAAACACCCCGTTTCCTTATGTACCCCATCACATGTGGCACAAATAGCTTTTTGAGATATTTTAAAATCTAACTGAACAGTAGTTCATAGGAAGCAACAAGCATCTTTAAATCACAGCCCTACACCACGGCAGGGTGTTCAGTGGTTAGAGCATCAGCCCACATACCATAGGGTCTTGGGTTCAATTACCCATCAGGAACACCTACCTGGGTCACAGGTTTGATCTGTGGCTCTGGTGAGAGCAATTTGGGGAGGCCAACCAACCAATGTGCCCATCAATGTTTCTCTCCCCCCCCACCCCCGCCACTTCCTCCCTTCCACTCTAAAAAATTTTTTTAAATAAATCTTCAAGTGAGGATTAACCAAAAAATAAAAATAAAAATAAATAAGTCCCAACCCTAATTCCAAATCCCAACCCCTCCTATCACCAGCAGGGGATCACGGCCAGTTATTAACTACTCTGCACTCAAGCTCCTCTTCAGAGAAATGGAAACGATAACAGCGCCTGCCCATCGGACCGCTGGAATTAAAGGAGATGCTGCACACAGACCTGACAAGCACTAGGGAAAGGCCCCCACGCAGTACAGTGCCCCGTGAATAGTATCTTCAGTGGTTTCCTTTAGGAAACTAGACGATAAATTTACTTCCCTCAAGGGCCCAAGATCTGGAAGCCAAAGAGGTGCAGGCCGTCACCACTTCACTCCCAAATGCGCCGGACATCCCAGGCCGCCTGGGTGGCACCTGCCAACCTCCCGCCCTTCCTCGGCCCGCTCAAGGCTCTGCACCCAACTCTGCCTGTAAGGAAGATCGTAGGAAGCACACCCCTAACTTCCTTTCCTTCCTCCCAACTCTGGCCATCCCTTCAGGAATGCTCTGCGCCTTTCCGTCACTGGGGAAGAGGCCCCATTCTGAGAGTTGGGTTGAGTAGCTTCCCTGGGACGTGCTTCTCTAAAGCAAAGGCAACACCAGGCGCCCTTGTGAGCGCTCACAGAGGCTCAGAGAGAGCGTGCGGACACGCAGAGCCCCTGGCAGGTCTCACGGAAGCCCTCCCCTCCCGTCACCACCATCAGAGGACGCCAGGGCCGGCCCCTCCTCCGGAAGCAGCTCATCCCACCCCTGCCCGAGAGGTGGGCACCCTGCATTCCTCCGGGGCTGCTGCCAGTCCAGCCAGTGAGAAGGAAACAAAGGACAAGGCCCAGCGTGCGCACAAGGGCTGCTCCTTGTGCATATCTGTGCCTGCACTGGAAAGTCAGGTAATTCTCAGAACAGACTAACCTGACCCCTACCTTCAGCAATCTCCTTATTTATTTATCAGAGACTCCACTTCATTTCAATAACTACAAAACTGAACCTTTGCTATCCAGTGGTGAGATTTCAGGCAGAGACACTATACAGGTCATTCATGCAAACCCATGCGCCCTGTAAGAGCCTGCGCCAGCCGAGCTGGTCCTGGGCCAGGCGCTGGCATCACAGCTCTCTCCTCAGTGCTGGGGGCACTGGCAGCCCTGGCCGCAGGCTGCTCCCTCCGCTGCCCGGGGAGGGGAGATGCGGCCGGACACAAGGTCTCAGGCCCCACCAGCCACACCAGCAAAGTCACTACCTTGTGTGGCGGCCTGGGGATCCCAAGACAGCGTGCGCCATCCGCATCACACCTCGGCACCCACACCTTTCCTCCCCTATTTCGTGATGGGGAGGAGGTGGTCCAGACTCGCCAAGAAGAGAGAGAGAAGAAGGGAGAAAAGCAGGGAGGAAGGGAGAAGGGC
The DNA here is from genome assembly GCA_963924515.1 of Vespertilio murinus. NCBI lineage: Eukaryota > Metazoa > Chordata > Mammalia > Chiroptera > Vespertilionidae > Vespertilio > Vespertilio murinus. Next base: position 46,944,485 of record OZ004714.1, on the reverse strand, counting down.
ACCGTCTTTAAATAACAACAAACCGTTTCAGTTTTTGTGCACACGTTATATTCCATCATCCTATAACGTGGGTCCATGATATCTCTAACACTTGCTACAAATAAATTAGAACCTTGTACAGTTCTGAAAGCAAAATATTCCCACAAAGCCTTCCCTAACACTTTTCACTTGCCATTCTGTGTCTGACCACCTGAATGAAAATAAACTCATATTTCAGCTGCAGCACAAGCAACAGTCCTGAGAGTTTTCTCGTGTCCACGGCACACAGCTCTCATTCCTCACATCTCCTACCCGGAGCAGCAGAACTTGCTTTAGGTTACACATACGATGCACACGCACAAAGTTCAGACAGCCTAATTTTTGCTCTAGAGGGCTATATTACCAGAGCGCAAATACCTAGCACGTTTACAGAAAGCCAGCCAAACGGAACCGTCAGTGTGGGCATCGGTGTCCAGGCAAACTCCGCATGCTGAGAAGCCCGACCGTGTGCTGTCTTCGCCGAGGACACTCCATGTGACAGGTGCTCCCACGGCTGTAATTCCGGGGTGTTTGCTTAAGATTCTCAGACTCTCCCACATCCATTTGGCTCGATGTCTACAGTAACTTAGAGCAGTGAATCTGCATCAACGTTAAATGGTATAATTTTGCCAATTTAGCAACTCATGGAAAGAAAGAAAAACGTTTGTTGGGAGAAAATTGCGGCATCATACATGTTTAGAAAAGTACATATGCAGATTTACACACACACACACACACACACACACACACTCACACGTTTCTGTTCATTTTAGGGAACCAGCTGCCACGTTCCACAGGAGTGGCACCTGCGATGCTGCTGGCTCCCAGGATACACATGTGACCAGCAGGCGCCTGCGTCCTGGCTGTGACACGGTTTACCCAAAGCTCCAAAGGCGAGCAGCTCGGAGTCAGGCAGACCCAGGCCTGGGGTTTCCTGGACTTGAGCTGGATGCAGCAGCTCAGGGCATCACAGTCCCCTGAGAGTTAGCAAGCACAGGTCACCACACACCAGCTCCCTGCGGCTCTCCGCCCTCCCACGGGGGTGAGAGATCCTTTCCAGCTCCGGGGCAGTCCCCGGACCTCGCTTGGCCGGCACAGTGCCCTCTCCTAAACCATCTGGGGACGGAGCCTTGGACTCACCAGGGCCGGCCCATCCGACCACAGTTCTTCCCTCTGGGGCCCGCACGTCAATGAGCACAAACAGTGAAACGATTTTACTTTTTCCCCAAACTGACGTTACGTAAAAAACAGTGCTCCCGTGGAATGATGGTCACTGGTAGAAAACGCAGCCATTGGTATGGAGGCGATTCTAGCGGATACCAAGGGCTCCGCGGCCTGCTTCCGCCCGGTGACCCCACTCAAGTCTGGCATCTTCTCCCAGAGGCAGACAGTATATTCTACAGTTAGCCAGGCAATTAAACTCGTGTTAAATTAAGGGCTTATTTATCAATCGCTTTTAAAATATTCGTTTAACTTTTGTTCTTATTAAAACCCTGGGATAGTGGAAGGGCATGAAAAATTAAGGATATTTATAATGGGATACAATGAAATTTAAGTGAGAAATTCAACGAAGTCGACCGTAATCCCATCACTGAGGAAGAACTGTTTTGGGCAATTCTGTGTGCTGCTAGCAATGTTTATTTTCTAAAGTGCTCACGGATAACCAGAGGTAGCGACTGCTTTAAGCCTGCCGTTTCTACTGCATATTACACGGTAAATGTTTCCCCGCGCTGTGATTTGAAAGAAGTGATTGTAATGCCTAGATTGCTGAAAATTTGTGAGAGCAAACCTTCACAAGCATTTCCGTTTTGAACTCCCTCACACAAAAACCTTTGAACACAACTTCCTTCCCCTCCCCCTCCCTCCCTCTCTTCCTTCCTTTCTTCCAGTTAGAGGCCTGGAAGTGGAAATGTTGGCTGGAGTAAGGAAACGCACTGAAATATTTTCATATCCAATAATATTTCCACTCATTCCACTCTCCATCTGTTACGCCCAGATTTCGTGATCCCCAAAGACCACCAGGGAGCCGAGTCCCATGCAATATCAAAAAGCCTGTATTTGGATTAGTCCGAGCTCTGTCCCACTGACACCCACAGTGGCATGGCAGAAGACAGCGAGCTTCACCAGATCAAAGGGTTTTACAGGGGTCTGGGGAAGGGTGGTGATGTCACTGCTTTGGCTGACCCCCGACTGGTTGGGTAAGGGCTAGGGTCCTGTTACACAATGACATACAGAATGGAGGATCAGGAGTTAGCCCCGCCCTGCCCCACAGTACAAAATGGAGTCAGGAGTTAGCCCCTCCCCACCCTGCCCTCTCACATCTAATAATGTAGGGGCCTTGCTGGTGTTGCTAAGTGGTCAGAGCATTCTCCTGTGCACCAGAAGGTTGAGGGTTTGATTCCCAGTCAAGGGCACATACCTGGTTCAATCCTGCCTGGTCAGGGTGCATGCAGAAGACAACAATTGATGTTTCTCTCCCACCTCTCTCTTCCCCTTCTATTCTCTCTGGAATCCATGAGGAAAAATGTCCTCTGATGAGGATTAAAATAATAACAACAATAACAATAATGTGTATTACAATCAAGTTTATTGCCAAGTGGTTAGCCGACAGGAAAAGTTCAGATTTTCCATAAATCATTTTACTCAGGGGGTAGAGTCAGCCAGCCCCGCAGCTGGAGAGAGGATGGGAGTCAGAGAGTTGCCCGGGAGCCTTGGCCAGAGTAATGCTTGGCTTGTCAGGGAGGCATTCTGGGGGAAGTTCAGGTCTGCTCTGGTCCTTTCCTCTGACTGTTGGCTCTTCACAGACCATCTGCTGTTCTTCCCCACATGGCCAACCCCTGGAATCTGAAGGAACAGCCTTGGCTGCCTCTGGTCCCCGGCCACTGGTGCTGATGGACATCACGTGCATTCCCGCCCCTCACCCGCAGCCCGCGGCCTTCGCCCTCACCGTCCCTCACCGTCTCCGGGGGATGGGACTGGGAGGCCCCACTGAGGCGCCCTCACTTCCTAGTCACAGAGCCAAGACCCCAATGGGATTGGCAGTGCCTCCTGCCTTTCTGTTCATCTAACTGCCCATTGCCTCGGCAACACATGAGAATCACCTGGGCAACCATAAAACCTACTGATGTTACCACCACCTGCCCCCAAAAGAAATCCTAACTGGCCCTGAGGGCGGAGCCTGAGCACAGACACGGGTACTAACTAGTATTTGACAGCCGCCCCTGACCTTCAAAATGCACCCGTGCTTGAGAACTAGGATAACTCCCTCACCAGGGCACTGAGGGAAGAAGTGCCCTCGGTGTCTAGAGTGTGGGCATTCCCTGGCCTGGGTTTTAGGGCTGAGGCAGTGTCCCTGCCTGCTGCCTGCTCCCCACCACCGCCCTGCCGATAGCCTTTGCTCTTTCAATGGAGATCTACTCCTCCCAACTCCCCCCTCCACACAGTTACCTTCTCAACACAGCCATCTGCACATCTAACAAAACTGGGGAACACTCAAAGCTGAAAACAATTCTTTCATCCCCATCCCCACCCCAAACTCTGCTCATCAGGTGCTTAATAAGTAGGTGAAAACAAAGACTCTTGGGAGGGGCGGTGTGGAAGAGGAGCTAGGTGTGCCTGTTCATGTCCATAACTTATCGGACAGATGTGTTCCCCCTTAAGTCATAATAAACAACTGTTACCACAGTGTTTCAAAAGAAACAGAAGTCAAAGCCCGAAATTCTCACTCTGTGAAAATTAAATCTACTATTATATTTGAGTTAAAAAAAAAATATATATATATATATTATATAATAGATATATATTTTTTATATTTTTTATTATATTATATATATATATAATATATATAAAAATATGTATATGAAAAGAGGAAGATGAGATGAGAGAAAATGTCAGTGGGATGAATTTTAGCTTTCTCCAGAAATAGAGCTCACCCTCTTTTATCTCAGCATATAAAACCTCACTTAATAGTTTGCAGAATCTATCAAGATACACTTTGGGAGAAGAAGAAAAATACTTTGGAAAAGCATTCTTTCCTCAGCATTGAGAGCCGGTCCTTAAGAGCAATCGGCCTGAGGAGAAATGGCAGGAGATGGGACGCGAGAAAATGAGAGAAAAGCGCCTCACTCCTCCGAGCTCGCTTCCCTGCCACCTCCTTCCGTGCGTCAGGAACGGAGACCCCGGAGATTGACACTGAGCTCACCTTCACACAGAGCACCCCACTCCAGGCCTGAGCACCCCGCATCTGGGCCTGAGCACTCCGCATCTGGGCCTGAGCACCCTACACCAGGTCTGAGCACCCCACACCGGGCCTGAGCACCCCACACCGGGCCTGAGCACCCCACACCGGGACTGAGCACCCCACACCGGGACTGAGCACCCCACTCCTGGCGTGAGCACCCCACACCGGGCCTGAGCACCCCACACCGGGACTGAGCACCCCACTCCTGGCGTGAGCACCCCACACCAGGCCTGAGCACCCCACACCAGGCCTGAGCACCCCACACCGGGCCTGAGCACCCCACTCCTGGCCTGAGCACCCCACTCCTGGCCTGAGCACCCCACACCGGGCCTGAGCACCCCACTCCCGGGCCTGAGCACCCCACTCCTGGACCTGAGCACCCCACACCGGGCCTGAGCACCCCACACCGGGCCTGAGCACCCCACACCGGGCCTGAGCACCACACTCCTGGCCTGAGCACCCCACACCGGGCCTGAGCACCCCACACCATGCCTGAGCACCCCACACCGGGCCTGAGCACCCCACACCCAGGCCTGAGCACCCCGCACTCGGGCCTGAGCACCTCACAAGCTGGGACTGCAGCACCATAAGCGGGTACGGACCGGTTCAGGCTGGCTGACTCAGGCTGAGAAAGTCAAGCCCCGATGCCTGGGAGCTGATATTTGCTGGGCCCCACTGTTGTGGGATTTACATTTTCACAGCATCCTTCTCCTCCTCCCCGCGGTGCTCTCCAGCTGAATCTGTTTTCAAACCATCGGTTCCTAAGTACAAAACTAAATATTTAAGATTAAATTTAGCTCCCAAAAAGAAAACATTCGCTCACCACATAAATGATATTCAGCCGCTCACAATGATTTCAATCGGCTCCAGTTCTCATACATCCACACGCCCCTTGGTTCCCAAGTCCCAAGTCAGCAAACTGTCTGACGGTGTGATACCTGTAGATGTCACAGCAGTGACATCCTATGGGCTACAAAACAGCCATTACCTCGGCTCTTTAAAACGAGGACATTAAGACCCCACCAAACTCCGGTATCTAATAAGAGGCAAAACATGAATTCTTCCAGACTAACAGCCACTGCTCTTTCTACAGTGTACGCACACACAGATTATCATTATAAATCACATCATTAAGAGAGTACCTATGATCAAAAGAAAAACAACTATTATAAGCTTCCCAATTCTAACTTTGGATTTTCAACCTCATTAGATGGCAACAACTTCGGAGGGTGGAAAACAAAACAAAAGGTTCGGGTAAACATGCGATGAGATCCAAGCGCCCACCAGACTGAACTGGGGGTGCCCTTCAGACAGCTGCGGTGGCTGGCTGAGGGCACGGGCACCAATGCCCTGACCATGCAGCTCTCTCAGTCTGGGGTGTCCTCAGCCTTCAGCAGTGTCGGTGTGAGTGTGGGGGTCCGCCCCCGCAGGGCACCTGAGCAGGACACACCCAGCAGGTACGTGCCGCCCCACGTCCGTCTCCCTGTCCGTCTCCCGCCCCTCCGGGAGAGGCAGCCGAGGGGAACAGGCGCCAAAGGCCGGAGCTGCGGGGTGCGGGGCGGCCCTGCTCTGCCCCGGCGGTTCTAGTTTTGTAGTGTGACATCTGAAAACCCGTGTCACTGGGTGATATGATGCCCCCCCTTCCACCGCTGCTGGGGCTCCCGGGTTCCATGGCCTTCTTGATGGGCACAGCAGACGCGGCTCCTGGAGAAGGTGGCTGTGGCGAGGGCAGGGACAGAGCTGCTGACCTGCTCCTCCCCCGGCCCAGTGCCCGCCGCATGGGGGGGGGGGGGAAACGGAGACAAACCCCCGGGGGGGCAGGACGCTGAGGAGCACGGACAGGGCAGGGGCAGGGAGCCGGGGCAGTCCCTGGCACTGTCCACACTCAGAGAGAAGTTCGAATTCAAGCGCTCTGCACTTCCAGACTACTACTGTTTGTGATCAACGTGCACACATGTGTTCAAACCGTGTTCCTTACATGAATTTCACTGGCTGTGCCATTTGGCACGGGGTTTATGAGGCCCGGTAGCCCAGGGTGCTCCCGCCCCCGCAGCACCCAGTCAGGAAGCTGCCCCTGATGCCCTATCTGCTGCCTCTGCACGACTGTGACCTTCTTTCCGCACTACCTCCGGGTCCAAGGGTGAGCGAATGCTGCTGTTGCGTTACCCCGGTGGCCAGGCACTCCCAGGCCTCCCTCTTCCACAGAGGCCTGGGCCTCGGGGAGGCCTGGGTGGCACAGAGGCCTGTGACCTTGCAGTATGGCCGTGCAGTGTGGCCGCGCAGTGTGGCCGTGCAGTGTGGCCGTGCAGTGTGGCCCTGCAGTGTGGCCATGCAGTGTGGCCGTGCAGTGTGGCCGTGCAGTGTATGCAGCCAGGAGACGCGCACAGACCCCACCTTCCGTTTCATAACCGCCTAGCATCGTGTACTGTCCCTCGCAATTAAAGAAATACAAGGCAGAACACAGCAAGACAGTATTTTAAACCAGCTGGCGGGCGGAGGGCTCTTTCCTTAGCTGGATGGTTTTGTTGTTCCTGGTATGTAGCACCTATGCTCATGGGGGCGGATTGGAAAGAAGGAACATTCTGACACTATAATGCAAAAATGTGAATGGGAACATGGGAATTAGGATTTTAAAAATGTAAGTTTTTTGGTGGAACTTTAATTGGTACAGGCACTACAGAAGACGATAAGAAAGATCCTCAAAAAAATTGAAAATAGAACTACCATATGATCCAACAATTGCACTTCTGGGAATATATCCAAAGGAAATGAAATAAAAAAGATATCTGCACCCCATGTTCACAGCATTTACAATAGCAAAGACATGGAAGTAACCGAAGTGTCCATCCACTGATAAATGGATGAAAAAGCTATGGTGTATATACACAATGGAATATTATTCAGCCGTTCTCTCTCTCTCTCTCTTTCTCTCTCTCTCTCTCTCTCTCTCTCTCTCTCTCTCTCTCTCACACACACACACACACACACACACACACAAGGAAAAACTCCTACCAGTTACAACAACATGGATGAACCCTGAGGCATTGTGCTAAGTGAAATAAATCTGGCAGAGAAACACAAATACTCTATGGCCTCACTTCTATATGGGATCGCAACAGCAACACCTAAAAAAGAAAAAGAAAAAATTCATAGAAAATGAGATGAGATTGTGGTTACCAGAGGCTGAGGTCTGGGAGGAGAAATAGGAATAGGTTGGTGAAAAGGAAGAAACTGCAGGTTACAAGATGAGTAAGTCTTAGGGACGCAATGTACACCAGGACTCCGGCTAGCACTGCTATATAACACACAAGAAGCTGTTAAGAGAGTAAATCCCAAGTTCTCATCACAAGGAGAAAATGTTTCCCTATTTTCGTCGTATTGTATCTATATGAGAAGATGAATGTTAGCGAAAGCTACAGTGATAATCGTGTCAGGATACACATAGATCAAATCAACATGCTGTATACCTTATATGCTGATATATGTCAATTATTTCTCAATAAAACTGGGAAAATATTTTAAAAGCATGCGAAAGATAAAGAAGAAACAGACAAGCTTTTGGCTTAATAATAACTTCCTTTATAACTCTCCAAAATGTCTGTGATTTTTGTTTTAGTGGTAGACTTATTTTTAAAGTAAACCTTGTTTGCATATATATTGGCCAACAGTTTCCGTTCCATTATGTGGCTGAATTTTATATAATAATGACCAAATTGGAACAAATTAAATTCTCAAACAGTAACAAGCTCATTATATTTTAGTATGTCAATATACTTCAGCACAGAGCCATTAAAATAAGGTCTTAGGTATTCTGACGTAGAAATACTTTAACACAAAGTGCACAAAGACAGTGGAAAGAATATTACAGCAAAATTTCATTTCACAAAAATATACATTTCATAGATGGGAAATTTGGGCTGATATTCAACAAAAAGATACAGTAATAAAAGAACTGCAGTAGACTTTTATTTTCATCTTATTGCTTATATTTTCTAATTTTCTATAGTGAACAAGACCTATTAGTAATAGAGGAAAGTACGCCAAGAAAATATATACAAAATATTAACACTAGCCACCTCAGACTCGATTTAAATGTCTCCCTGACGCTGGCACACTCAGGACCGGGTTCCAACCAACAGACAGAACCACATTCCCACATCAGAACCCACCCCAATGAGCAGGCAGGAAATCAGACCATACAGTAGGGTGTTTACAGCAGTGCCTTAGAAATGCCACTTCTTAGTCCTCTGTTGTTCTGTGACACTATAAAATTTAGCAACTAGGAATTCTGTTTAATGTGGGAGACAGATACTGTGATTATGTCTAGAATCAGATGAATTTATTTATACTTCCAAACAAAATATTTTGCATGTGGCAGTAATTCCTCCAGGTCTGTCTTTGAAATAAATTTACTTTCATATATATATATATATATATATATATATATATATATATATATAGGCGCACACACACACACACACACACATATATATATATATATATATATATATATATATATATATATACATACCGTATATATACCCACACATATACATATATACACTTTGCAATAACAGACCTACAGCTGGCTACCAAGCTGTATTCGTCACAGGATAAGCAACTCTTTTGTAAAGCTGTAAGCAAGCGAAGTTCAGGAAACTGTGGGGCATAATTGCATCCCCTATGTTAGCACACTAAAACACGTGTCTTACTAAATGCTAAACTGCAAAATATCCTACCAAAAATATTCACACAAAAAGCCTTTTGAGGGGAGCAGGGGAGCCAGCAAATCAAAAACTCCACTGAAATTCTAATCTCAAATTTAGAACTTGGCCTCGGGGAATCTTTGCCACGAGGAGAATCTGGAAGTGTCTCCTCCAATAGCCTCACTTATAGAAAAAAACGGAGATTTCTGAGTCTGAGAACTGAGCGGCACAACCGGTCCACATTCCCACGTCAAGTCCAGTGGCCTTCCCACTGCCTATCTCCCTTTAGAAATCACTCTTCTCATTAGCTTATTTCCAATCTTCCTTGGAAGCTGACAAAAAAAATAATCTTACCTAATAAAAGAGAAACATGCAAATTAACCATCACTCCGCTACGCCCACAACCAATCAGAGAGAGTATGCAAACTAGCCCAACAAAGATGGAGGTTAATGTGCATATGCACATGCAGAGCAGAGAGGTGTGAAGCCTGCTATGGGAGGAAGGAGGGTGGTGGAAGGAGCTACTGGAGAGGTTCCCCAGACAGAATCGAGGACTTGCCAGCTCCCAGGTGGCTGGGAGTGAAGCCAGGGGCCTACTGCACGAATATCATGAAACAGGCCTCAAGTAATAATAATGATTAATAAGATTAAGCCAAGGGACATAAGCTTCCCTAAGGGAACGCTCCCCAGTCTCCAAGGACATCACCTCCTGCTCATCAGGTTCCTCTGTTCAGTGCACTATGGCTCAGCATCGCAGAGAAAGTGGTCCACTGGAAATGCAAAGGTTAAAGAGCCAGCATGATCCACCTGCTCCAGAGCCCCGGGGCAGACACCTCACATGCCCTGTTCCGGTGATGCCAGTGCCACCCACACCACGCCTCAGAGGGGCAGGCGAGGACTGGAAGCTGGGCCACGGCGTCCCGCTCATCACACTGGCTCCTGCGAGCCGCTTTCCTTTTGTGAATCTCTCTCCCCGAGGGCCCATGGCAACAACTCTTCTTCATCAAAAGCAAAAAATGGGATCAAACATTCAAACAGCCGGATTTTCCCGACACAAAACATCTCTATTTCGGGAAGGTTCAGAGGTTCAGCTAATTGCATGCAGCTAATAACGGGAGATTAAAGTGAACTTCCCGGCCCAGCAGCGCGAAGAAATTGATGGAGCGACCAGGGCAGGTTTCCCAAAATGCAGCCTGTGCCACTTACACTCCTGCAATTCACTGTGTACCTGGAAGCGGGTATTTTGAGAAAAGAAAGCAGTTCTGGCTGGGGGAACGGAGAGTCTCATCTGGCAGAGTAGTAAGGTCTGGGGAAAATGTGGAAAAAGTCCATGGCAAACACCCGGAGAAGTGATGTTACAAGAACTGCTGGCCGAGGCGGCCTTCTCTATGGTTTGCGCTCTAAGAGACTCCTGTCCGCATAAAGAGCTCGCTGGCCGGCAATCTAATCCAATCTCCACAACGGGACGCAGCACATAAAGACTCCGGTACCTGGCAATTAGTCTTCAAGCACCGCCACTTAGATAGGCAGCGACTGTGTGGCAGCCGGGAGGAGAGCACCCGCATTCACTGTGAGGAACACTTAACGACAACTGCACTCACACACTGCAGAATGCAAAGGAGCTACAGTTGCGAATTGTATAATATGTTTGGCATGTCTGCATTTTTGTATACGTGGAGTACAGGGAGAGAATGCAAACGTTGTGATACCAGTGAAATTTGGGGGGGGGGGGGGGAAACAAGTCCAGTATTTATAAGATTTGTTCTGATAAAATTGTAGTAGGGTTTGCCCTTTAATAGCTTTTCAATAGTTTTGCTCAAGATATTTAAGTTGTTGCATCCAAGCATTCAGGCCTTATCATTGACACCACATTTTTTTAATTAATGAAGGATTTCAAAATGTGAAAATTTTTTTGCACGTTTCTCCCTTCCCCCTGTCAATTCAATGAGGCATTCTGCTCGCAGCCGGCTCCACAGTGAAGGCAGATGCCGGCTCTGGCTCTGCCGTGTGGCGGGCCGGCCAGGGCAGATCCGGGGCCGGCAGCGGCGGGCCCACAGCAAGGTGCCACGGGAGCAGCGGTGCTCAGCGAGCAGCACGTGCCTGCCGCGGGGCCATTTTTCTTTAGGGTTAACGTTTCCGTGTTATCGGGGCATTTAGAAGTAATAGAGCTCTTTAGACTTTACAACACGCAGCCATTTGCAGTGCATTGTCGGAAGCAGCTTTTCATTATTTATCATAAATTACTCAGAGCTGCGCGCAGTGAAAGATGAGCATCACCGCGGTGCCAGGAGGACACGGGAAGCCCGCGCAACCGGACGGCGGAGGGGAGACTCAGACCCAAAGCTGACTTCGCCAAGGCCCCGCCTGCATCCCTCTTCTGATCACATACACAACACAAATACCTGACCGACAACTCAAAGAAGGTACCCTCCCCTAAATAAACAAATATAGACAAAGTGAAACTAACCCCAGCAAATCACATTTGCACAAGTCAGCTGGCTTGTTACAAACACCAGAGAAGAGGATCTGATGGGTGAACACAGGGGAGAAGCCGCTGGCCGTGAATGCCAATGTAACGTCTGCGCTGGCGCTGGCACAGGCACAGTGTGCAGCCCCTCCGCCTGCTAACAGCCAGCCACCCAGTAAGCCAGCTGCAGGGAGGGAGCGGACTCCAATCTGAAGGTTCTTCTTCACGGAGAACAAAGCGGTGACAACTAATTTCAGCTGCTGGCACATGGAAACAGCGGATGCGGTGGTTCCCGTGTGGCAGGAGCTCTCTGGCAGGCCCAGAGAAAGCCCCCTGTTACAGGTCCGCCGGGGCCTGCTGAGCACAGGCGTCTCCCCCTCCCACCCCTACCCTTCGCCACGGGCCAGCACATTCAGGAACCCACAGACACGCCCTTCTGGAGGCTCTGCAGTGTCAGCAGGGGATCCCCCGTAGGTGCTGAGCGGCTCCTGGAAGGAGGCCCCAGGTGAGACCAGAAGGTAAGGTGGCCACCAAAGGACAAAATAGTCCCTGCCTCTGACATACTGAAGGCAGTCACAGGTTGACTTAGGTGAAGCAGTGAAATCCAGAGTTTCTTCTCATTATCCTCCTCACACCTGGACTTGCAAATGTTTAGATATTCCAGAGCTGCTATTTTGGGTTCTAGCTAGAGCTGTGTTAATGTGACTATGGAAAAAACGAATCAATTCTACCGTTTCTTGCAGAACTTTGAAGAGACACTGGAATAAAGGCAGGATTTGAAAACATGCAGTGTATGGGAAACACCAAACCTTTAGTAAGTGATTTGGGACAAAGTAGCCCGGGAGAATCTTTAGAAGGTGCTACTTGTTCCTCCTTCGAAATTATCCTAGAGACCTTGCGCTTTCTGAAAATTCTACAAATACCGTGCCAATTCCTGTGCCAACCCTGACGGGGGTTTCCTATTGCAGCTGAGGTTCGCCCTCCCAAGGCCTGAGGAAAAGGAGAGGCAGCCGCACCACTTCCACGGGAGACCCCTCCGCCCACCAGACAGGCTCATCGCAGCTCCCACTTCTGCCTTTGTTAATGCCCGTTTACTCCCTCGGCCTCAATTCTCCATTTCTCTGCCTCAATAAACCCTCCCTTTAAACCAGCGGTTGCCAACCAGCGGTCCGAGGACCACTAGTGGTCCGTGGAGTCCAAAAAGTTGGCGACACTGCTTTAAACCATCCATCTATGCCCCTCTAATCACTGCGTCCCAAAATGGCCTGACATACTTTCCAGTTGAAATCACACATTTCAGCACTGAATTATTCCCTGGAACGTATGTTCCGGTCTTCTTGACTAAACCACAAATGCAGATGATTAATTATCTTTCTGGTGTATCATGTACTCAAGTGCTCCCACCCGGGGCGGCTGACACTGAACGCGAGAGAGGGCACCTCACGGAGTGTCCCCAGACCGGGCTCCTGAGAACCCGGAAGGCCTGTCTCCCTGACTTTCAGGCGTGAACAAAGGAGTCATGATCAATGTCTGTAAACAAAACAAAAAAATCCATACACTCAGGCCACCACCTGGCTGCACAAAGTAAAGGCCAAAGGAATGTTTTTGAGGTTATTTCTCTTGTATTTTTAAGTTTGTATTGATGTAGACAAACAGTACACAAATCATCCGCATACAGTTCAATGAGTGTTGACACACAGAACTCCCCCATGTAATGAACACCCAGATCATGCAGCAGAATATTATCAATACGCTACAGCCTCATATCTTGGGTCTCTTTCCCTTCACGTCCTGCCTTTTCCCCAAAGTTAATCACTATCGTGACCTCTACCATTAACCATTGTATAAACAGAATCATGTTTCGTGCTGACTTTTTGCTCACCAATGTGAGCTATCCTCAAAGACTCTGAGCACACACAACTCATCACCAAATTAAAGGGCTATGTGTCCTGCAAATCACCTCTTCCCATTGGCCTACAAAATGTGCCTATCACAGTTCACCCTCCTAACTGTATTATGTGAATAAATACCGTGTGATTCTGTGACAGCCTTACAGCATCTGGAATTGGTCTCTCCATCTGTTGTCATTTGACCTAAGCCCTCCCTTCTAAGACCCAGCACTACAAACTAGCCTCTGTATTTTCCTTCCATTTGCTCCTTAAAATAGACCAGGTAATTGGTTACCATACATACAAGTGATTGATTTCTATCGGCTATAAGCATCTGTAGCAAAACTATTAAAGACTGCCCCACATCTGCAGACTTGAAGAGCCACTAAGTAACTCATTAAACTTCCATCTTCTTCATTCCTGTAAGGTCAAGGCTAATGGTCCAAGCAAGGCCTAGGATAAGACACTGTGCCTTTAATATTTCCCAAGGGCAAATGGAATGAGTTTGTATTTCTACAGATCTGCATTTCATAGCTAAAACCACCAATTAAGGCACAAACTCTTAGCCCAGCAAGTGTAGCTCGGTGACTGAGCATCAACCTATGAACCAGGAGGACCAGGAGATCATGGTTTGATTCTCAGTCAAGGTACATGCCAGGGTTGCAGGCTCAATCACCAGAAGGGGGCATGCAGTAAGCAGCCAACCAATAATTCTCATCATCGATGTTTCTATCACTCCCTCTCCCTTCCTCTTTCTGAATTCAATAAAAGATATATTTAAATTTATTTTTTTAAAAAAAGACAGAAACTCTTAGACCAAAAAAAGGTATTCACAGAACCAAGACCAATAATTGAACTCATTCTGATTCATGAACCATATCCTTTACTTTTTCAAAAGTTTTAAAAAAAATCTCTATTTAAAATAATTCATGACTATTAAATAACACTTAGAAAATATAGCAAAATACAATAAACTAAATAGTATTCCTGTTCCATAATACAGAAATCACTATCATTAACAATATGGCAAACTTCCTTTGAACACAGTCACTATATATTAAATATATCTATTAACCTACATAGCTCAGTATAACTGGCATCTAATATAATTTTCCACCCAGAGTTTTAGATAATTACATAAGAAACATTTTCTAATATACCTAAATTAGTAAAAACTCAATTTAACCTATCATATGGGTAAAATGTATTGTATTATTTCATTTTAACCTCAAACATACAAATGTACATACACTTGCTAAATATTTGTCTAAAAAATTCAAGGCTTGGGAGAAACCAAGATGGCAGCATAGGTAAACAACTAAACTGCTGCCTTGCACAACAATATCAAAACTACACCTAAAAGGCAATATGGACACCATCCAGAACCAGAGGAAAGCTGGCTGAGTGGAAATTCTACAACCAGAAGGAAAGATGAAAGCACATTGAGACTCAGAGGAGCTGAAAAAGGCTCAGGTACAAAGACATGTGCATGCAGAGAGGACAGGCGGCTGAGTGCACAGCTGGCTTTCTAAAGCAGGAGGGAGGCAAAAGCTCCTGTTGTGATGAACTCCAGTCCTGGACGAGTTTTGGGGAACCCAGATTCATTCGGGGGGAAAACTGGACTGTCTGGCAGCAGGTGAAACTGAAGGGCAGTTTTCTCTCAGAGGTGCTTGCAGTGAATATCAAGGGACACTGCGACCCAGGGGCCTCAAAGGGCAGGGCTGACAGAAAGCCAAAAGTGTCTGCTCAACCCTGAGACTCCGCCCCATCCAAACTGAGCACAGAGGCTTTTGCAATTTTGCAAGTCTTGTCTCATAAGGCTGTCTCTAACACAGAAGTTCTCCCAGCGTAGATACAGCTGATCTTCACAGCCAACTGGCCTGGAGCTCAATTCCTCCAGTGATACCAACAACAATCAAGACTTAACTACAACAAGGCTGTGCACACAGTCCATAAAGGGGTGCACCAAAAGTGTCCATCTCAGATAACTGAGGGAGACTGAGCCACTGGGCCCAATAGGACACCTACCTCACAAAGCTACTTTACCAACTCAGGGAAGCAGCAAAAATGCGGAGACAAAGAAACAGATCACAAATGAAAGAAATGAAGGGAAGCAAATGACTAGATATAGAGTTCAAAATCAAGGTTATAAGGTTTTTCAAGAATTTCCTAGAAAAGGCCGATAAATTTAGCCAGACCCTCAAGGATATGAAAAAGGACCAACTAGAAATTAAATATACACTAACTAAAATAAAAAATATTATACAGAGACCTAACAGCAGACTAGAGGACTGCAAGAATCAAATCAGAGATTTGAAATACAAAGAAGCAAAAAACACCCAACTGGAAAAGTAAAAAGAAAAAAGAACCCAAAAATTTGAAGATAGTGTAAGGTGCCCCTGGGACAACTTCAAGTGTACCAACATCAGAATTATGGGGGTGCCAGAAGAAGAGAGACAGCAAGATACTCAAAACCTATTTGAAGAAATAATGACAGAAAATTTCCCCATCTGGTGAGAGAAATAGACTTACAAGTCCAGGAAGCACACAGAACCCCAAACAAAAGGAATCCGAAGAGGACCACAGGAAGACACATCATAATTAAAATGCCAAGAGCAAAAGACAAATAGGGAATATTAAAAGCAGCAAGAGGAAAAAAGTTATCTACAAGGGAGCATCCATATGACTGTCAACTGATTTCTCAACAGAAACTATGCAGGCCAGAATGGAGTGGCAAGAAATATTCAAAGTGATGAAGAGCAAGAACCTACAACCAAGATGACTCTACCCAGCAAAGCTTTCATTCAGAATTGAAGGTTAGATGAAGAGCTTCATAAATAAGAAAAAACTAAAGGAGTTCATCACCACCAAACCAGTATTACATGAAATGCTGAAAGGTATTCTTTAAGAAGAGGAAGAAGAATAAAAAGGTAAAGATAAAAATTATGAACAACAAATACATGTCTATCAACAAGTGAATCTAAAAATAAAATGAATAAAAAATCTGATGAACGGAATAAACTGGTGAATATAATAGAATCAGGGCACAGAAAAGGAGTGGACAAACAATTCTTGGGGGGAAAAGGGTGTGAGGGGTGCGGGAAGAGACTGGACAAAAATCGTACACCTATGGATGAGGACAGTGTGAGGGAGGTAAGGGCAGAAGGAGGGGTGGGAACCGGGTGGAAAGGAGCTATGGGGGAAAAAAGAGGAACAATTGTAATAATTTGAACAATAAATATTTATTAAATTAAAAAAAGAATTCAAAGCTTTTCTCTGAGTAACTTGTTTTTCTCCTTCTTGTGAAAAATCATACCCAAAATGTATACAGCTATTTTTCCATTTCAATGTATTTACTGTGGAATTAGAATGTGAAGCCACATGTGAAACAATCCAAGTGCAAATATTTTTTATGAACATATAAAATTATTCTCCCTTAAACTTGCCCACAACTTCTTCAACAAGTTTTTAAGTGACTTATCTTTTTGAAGTATATCAAAAGTAATCCATTTAGTAGTTCTAGTAGAAGCCACAACTAATTCATTGGTTTGCATACTATTTAAATACAACAACTGGCATAAACAGGTTTGGGAACTAATAAAACATGTAATATAAGTAAACATACCTCTTATGGCAAAAACCATAACAATGGTGGGCACTTAGCATGAAATGAGCATTTACCATATTTTTAACACAGAAATATTCTCATACTCAAAATTGTCAGTTGAACAAAATTCAGTCAAGATAGTGTTTATAAGCATTCCTGCACCCCATTTTCACCTTTTTATTCCTAGAGTCTCCAGATTTTGCCATCATCCTGAGGAAAAAAAAATGTATTTAACAATAAAAGTGGGTACGCAATCTCATTTCCCCTCTTCTTTATGAGCACAGCTGTCATCCTTAGTGCACAGGATTCACGCACAGTCTGTGGTGTTTTGACAATGCAGGCTTCCTGACATCCCAGCATTCCAAACGTTCAGTGTGGCTACTCTATCACACAGTCTTGGCACCCGACTTATTTCATGTTTTCTTTGTATGAATTTGCAAAACATAGAAAACCCAATTATCTTTCACTTTAACCAAGAGAGTATTTTCTTCATGACATCTGCTGCACAGAAATGTCAAACAAATAAGCAATGATTGCGTCGCTGCATGGTAGTATCCCCGGTAGATCACCAGGGTCTCACCAATATTCCTCTTCTTAGGACCCCTGGCTAGTCCAAGACGGGCACCTTGTACGTGGTGCCAGGAGGAAGTGCCAGGAGGAAGTCGGGCGCTCTGCGGCAGACACTGCCTGTGGTGCAGCACCCAGCACTTACTCAGTCAGACTGGCATGTAGGCCCACCTGTTCCCACACATTTCACTGGCCAACCTCAGCACGTGATGCAGTAGCTCCTATGATCAAAGCAAATTTGGAAAGGGTGATGAGGACAATGTTGGCTAGATTTCAGGAAGCAGAGGAAGTCTGGAACTGTTATCTGTCACTCTCCTACTGAATCGTGTGCAACCAGCCACAGGAGGAAGCAGTTGAGAAGATCAAGGAGTAGAAAAAGTGTAGAGGAACATTCTTTATCTTTTGTTCAAACAGTCTCTCAATTTCTCTGTGGCTTGAAAATTAGGACCATTTCTCTGGTTAAGCAGGCTCCCATTTGCCACAGAAAAAAGAGGTGCAGAGCAGATGTACCGTTTATGGAGTTTATGGTGGCATATGCCATAGTCAATGAACTATGTATGGGCTTGGAAGAGGCAATGAGCACTGATATGGCCATACTGGTCAATGGGTTGGGATTTGGGGTGGGAGTGATTACCTGTAACATGATGTTCTGATCCTCCCGATCTTTCTGACCTGCCACTTGAGCATGTCCTAAGCCCGTGGGCCCTGATTTCAATAAATAAATACAACACAGGACACACAGGCTGGTCCTCCGGGCACATGGGAAAGCTCCACAGATGACAGCTCTGGTTTCTATTATCACCTACATTCTCAGGCCCCTTCCAAGGCTGCAACTCTGTGAAGAAGGAATCCTTCCAAAGCTTCTAAAGCAAAAACCCAGGCACAGATATCCAGAGCCAGGCCATGATGGGGAGGGTTTGGTTTTTCTCTTAGTGAATTTCTAACTCCCTGACAACCCCTAGGAAGATCGTGCCGAGGGTCACACATGGCCATGGGAAGCATATCCTAGGAGGTAACTGATATGTTTCAGAAACACCTATCAAATGTTCTGATAAAAATTCTATTCTCATAACCCTGGCTGTACTGTATTAATGCTGAAGTAGTTGCATGGATTCAGATGATCTTTATTTTTTAAAATATGCTCTTACAGCCTTTACTGCATCCAGGAAAGGCCTCAAAGACAAAATCCTATCATTGGAAGCTGCTAAACTTCTATTATTAAACTGAATTCTGAATTTCCTTGAAGGCTTGTTTCTGACTGGCCTTGTTTTATGCCCGGGCACAGCAATCTATGATTTATGTGCAATCTCCACCATGTCTTGAAAAATAAAGACATAGCAGAAAAGTGATACTTTGAGATATAATTCAGGATGCAGTCTCAAACCAACACAGACATGAAGCAAGGTCTTTGCAAAATGTTAGTATTGAAGTTCCTCAGAGTGCAAAGCCATACACCTGAAAGGCTCTTTGATGATCGCAAGTGATTGATCCTCTAAAACCTAAACCATAGTAACTCCTAAATGAAGAGGGGAACAGAATGCAATGCAGAATTGCCTGTTTCTACTCAAGTCCTCTCCCAACTCCAAAGCTCAATGGCATCACACCAGCGTGGGAAAGGAACAGAAGGGGTCCCTGAGGCATTCTTTCTTTGATCAAGAATTTTCAGATTTGAGTAGATTTCAGATTTCCAGTGAATACAGCAATCTCACTCACTTCCCCAAAATTTCAGTTCGTCTCTTTGATAAGCATATGTTGAAAATAGGCTTTAAAAACCATCTACCAAGCAAAGGATGAGAAATGGTGGGTAGTTTGTGAGTAAACTCCCAGGGAGAGGGCGATTTCCGCACCATACTCTCCCGCGTGTGCCGGTGCCAGCTCCGGGGAGGTCCGAGGGCATGAGCCATCATCGCTCATCCTGATGAAAGATCCTTCAAGCTCCGTAGCAAACTAGCTCCAGTATTTCAACTGATACCAATGTCTGGATGGTTCTCGGGTAAAAATGTTTAGCCTGTCCACTTCCCATTTCTCTTGACATTAAAACAGGAGAGGGGTTTGCAGTTTACAAGCCCTTAAACACGTGGCCTAGGGGGCAGGTTATTGCCATCACCCTCTGTCCCAGGGGAGGGGGAGCATTCGCAGAGACTAGCCTGGTTCTCTGAGGTTGCATACCACCACAGGATTCGACGCTGCAGATTCTGTGCTTGTTCCTACCATATACACATATACGTACAAATCTCTGTCAGCCTCCCAGGGAAGTCTCTAAAACAGCTGTGCGCAAACTACGGCCCTCTGGCCGGATCCGGCCTGTTGGGCTGTTCTATCTGGCCCGCGGAGCCGAAAGAGCGGAAGGTTCTCTTGCTCTCCCCTCCGCTCCTTCACCAGCAGCCCAAGAGGAGAGGGCCAGTGTGGTCAGGTTGCTTTTGTTCCGGCCCTCTGGTCCCATTTAAGAACCCATTGTGGCCCTCAAGTCAAAAAATTTGCCCACCCCTGCTCTAAAAGATACGGTCATGATAGACTCGCATGTTCCATACGTGCCTACGACAGAAGGCACTTTTTTCAAGTGGCCGTCCCTCAGTCAGCTGCCGGTCAGCACTCCTGGGGTGATGGACATGGCGAAGAGGTCACGGCCACCGGGCTCAGCGCAAGGAAGCTGCCCAGTTCTGCAACCACCTGCGGGGCTGTGAGCTCAACGCTCAGCTGGGATAACAGGCGCACTGTGCCAGTTGTTCTTACTGCGATCACGTCATGTAGCTCACTGTTACGCCAGCCGGTGACATGTGATGGTGGGAAAGAAAGAGAACTGTAGTTCCTATTAAAATGCAGTGGAAGGCTTTGAAGAAATTCCAAATGGTCAGTTGTTAAAAAAAAAAAAAAAGAAGAAGAAAATGATTTTGAGTTAGGTGGACAGGAAAACTGTAAAAGGTTCCAGGGCAGGCACATATTGTGGTGTCTATGGGGAATCTGGGCACGGATGCCTTCACACGTATCTTTAAAGAGGAAACAGGTAATTCGAGGTATGGTTTATGGAAAAAAAAAAGGAAAAAAATAAAAAGATGTTAGGATCAAATAGATCTGTACTCAAGAAAAAGCCTTGCCCATAGAACCCGCAGGTAGACAGACAGCTGTGTGGCGCTGGCCAGAGGGAAGGGGGCGGGGCCGGATGGAGTGGGCAAAGGGGAGGCGCTGGGGACACCTGTAATAATGTCAACAGCAAAATAAAGTTAAGAAGAAAAGGAAAAGCCTTGTCCCCACATCAAGTTGGGGAGAATGAACAATGGACACATTTTTTTTAATTTTAATTTTTTGCTTTTTAGACCATTACTTTTGCAGATCTCCTAAAGATCTTTTAAAGTAACCAATTAACTACCAGCATTTCAATGCCCTAAACTGATGTCAAATGTTCATTAAGATGAAATTAAAACAAAACAAAACACATGACATGTATCATGAAAACATTAACTTATATGAAAGGATACAGTAGCTTCTGTTCAATTGTACAATTATTTTTGTGGCTGTAAGCGCTGTCACATCGGTATGATTGTTACACTGGTCTATGTGGGGTAATAAGTGGCCATTAGTCTTCCACCAACTTTTTGGAATCCCTTTAAAAAAAGTTAAAAAGTTTAAAAATAAAGCACTAGGACCGTTTGAAAAATTATTTCTGCCTAAATGGGTAGAAAAAACAATTTTTCCTAACTTTCCACATCCACTGACACACACTCTAACACGTCTTACCGAAAGGACTGATTTTAAAAACCACTGAGACGTCTGTGAGGACCTCTCAGTCCTGACTCAACGCCGGCCAGGCTGGGCAGACAGGGTGCAGGCGGGAGACCCAGGGGAGCGGGGACAGCGGGCCACACCCGGGCCCTCAGACCCCCGTGGCCACTGTGCGCAGGGGAAACACCTGCTTAGCTATGTTTTCATCCGGGTATCACAGAGGCCTAAGTGGAGTCCACGCCTCCCTCCTGCCTTCACCACACACACGCTGGAGAGGAAGCGTCCCGCCTGTGGACAAGCCAAACCCCTGGGACCTCGCTCCGCCCCAGTGGAATCTGTCAGCACAGTCCCCGCGCTGGGCCTTGTGCCTCCCAAACACAAGAGTCTGCAGATAAAAACAGACTCAGAGGGAGAAGAATGAATTGCAGCCCTATTCATGAGCAATTCAGATGCATTTTGCAGACTGAGATTTATGGCTCTTCCCTTGCTCTTGCATATTTCAGGGCCAACTTTCATGTTCCATTTTCCTCATCCCAGATAGAAAATTGAGATACGTTTGGCACTGGATCTGAGCGGGGATGAGGAAAGACCTTGTACAAAAGAAGCAAAAGGAAAAATCAGCCTTCTCCCTGCTGCAGCATGGAGCGGAGGAAGGGGCGGGAGAGGCCAGTGTTCCAGAGGGACGAGAGACCCGGTTCCTCTACACACACACATGAGCCCACCCAGGATGTCCTGGGTTCAAGCTCTGCGGGGCGCGCTTGCTTAAGGTACAGCCTGGATTTACAAACCTTGTTTTCATCAGTATCAGAGCGAGGCAGCCACAAACCGGCTATGTTTGTTCGCGTGCTTGTTTCTCTTCCTGACAAGTTTATGGGTCAACGCCAAGCGTTGAAAAAGGCCATCGGGGGAACACAAAGGTGGCTGGACGCGCACATCAGACCTGCGGGGAGGACTCTCAGTTAGCAGCAGCACTGCCACCCCCTACCTCCGCCAGGAGGACGGAAAGGGAGGCTTAGGCCACAGTCAGTAGGCACCGAGAGCAAACTAAAACAGCCCTGTCAGTCCTGTCCCCGCCACGCCCCCTCTCCTTCCCTTTGGACCGTAAAGTACAACCTAAGTGTCTAAAGAGAACAATGTACAGTAGGATTGATTAAAGCAGAGAAGTCTCATAATCCTGTATTAAGGCCAAAGGAAATCAAAACATACTCGGGTTGCAGCGTGTGCTCATAAAAAAAGCTCTCAATTGGATTCCATAAGAAATATTGATCCGGAGCGCTGAGTCCTCTCACTCTGGCTACCACGCATGATTGGGGTCAGTGCCTTCTATGTTGAAATTCCTTCGAGGGCCCAATTCACGTAGACGGAAGACAATGTATTAGAGTACGTTTATTAAAACAAATTATATCTCAGGCTGCTTATAAAAGAAACCAAGAATACTCCTATAGAAAGACCAGACATGTCCAAAAGGGAGAGGAAAACAGTGCATTGCAAAAACATGTTGAGGTAAAGTTTTATTTAAGCAGACTTGGTTATACATTAAGATTATCTCAGTACCAGGTTTAAACATCAATGATAAGTTTTACATCCATTTCTCCACTAAGTAACACCATTCAAGATTTGTGATCCATCTTCCTCACTGGAATTAACTATGTACCTGCCCAAAGCATCACCCATTCACACCGGCTCTTTGTCTTTTGTAGGTGAATTTCGCCAGTGGCCCTGATCTTTTTCCTATCAGTGCATTTTGCTGAGAAAAATAACAACTCACGTTTGCACTGACAACATTCTACACAGATGTTTCAAGTCTGAAAACAAGACCCAATGTGATGTCAAAATCACTGTTTCTCTACTGTCTGTAGTGAATCTCTCCTTGGCTTGAAAAAAAATTATAAGCTAATAGAAACTTTCAGATGCAAAATCTTCAAAGATGCGTCTGGTAAAATAATCCACTAGTGGCGATATGTTTACAATGCTTCTTTCTAAAACGTCTGAAGGAAAGGCAAACCCTGGGCAACTAACGGGGACCCAGGATGTCCCGGCAGCAGAGGAAGCTCTGGTTCCGCTCCTGGTATAACGGTGGGGCGATGAGAGGAGTGGATTTCTGAACCCTTCTTCTCCCTCCGCCTTTCAGATTCAACATCTCCTTCCCTCTGATCCTTCTGAACATTAGGAACAAGTTCTAAACTGGGCCTTCCACGTAGCAAAATAGCTCCTGCTTGCAAAAACCCTATTATCCGCCAGCAGGTTTATTCTAGAGTGAGCCCGCTTCTTCTGCTCCAAAGAGCCTCGCTGGCTTTCCACACAGAGTCCTCCTGACTGACCTAAGATGAACAAAAAGACAGCCATTCTATAAGCCTCCAGGTGGTCAAGTCAAGAGCAAAGACCCAGGCCATTAAGAATTGGTGAGTGTTAAAAAAAACAAAACAAGCAGAGAGCATCATCCCTTGCTGTCCATAGGTGCTATAATCCAGTCTACGGCTTTCATTTCAGAGAAAGAAAAAAGAAAAGAAAGAAAGACAAAGGGAAAGAAAAAAACCCGCTGAACCCTGGAGCAGGAGCTAGGCCGAAGAGGAATTTCTCTCCTGGGAACTTCAGCAACAGAATCAAGACAAGTGAAAAATGTAAATGCCAGGCCGGCCACCCTCTGCCCACAGAAGCCGGGCGAAATCCCTCCAGTGAAATCTCCATTTCAGTGTGTCAATCAGGCAGCAATCTTGGACCAAAAAATAATAATAATAATTAAAGTGTACTTTTGCTTTATGTTACCATACAACCTATGTATTTAAACTGATCTTTTGTGGAAACTACATAATCTTCCTTGCCTTAAAATGTCCCTCGTTGCTACATGCAAACAGGGTCAGTTTCTGCTGGATTTGCAACCTTGCATTTTATCCCCTCATTTGACTTCTTATTAAAGGTTTGAAAAAAGAAAAAGACCTGGACTTCAGATAACGCATAAAACAAATGCTGCTTCTATGTCTGTGTGAACACTGACACCGCGAACAGACCCCTCCCCTTTTCCTGGGGCCGAGAGCCCCGTCCATATCATTACTTATTCAACAGCCTGCCAGCCTCTCCTACAGAACGGAGGAAAGGAGTATGGAGGGATAGAAATAATTACCTTGGGCTTTAAAAAAAAAAAAAAAAAAAAAAAACCTCCCAACGGATCACAAGGAAACCAATTGAAAAAGAACATGAAATACCTCCCCCTTCGAGCCCCCTCCTCCCCCGTGTGCATGCTCCCCACACACCCCCTCCCCACACGGAGACTGAGAAGCACACCCATCCTCCCTTATTCCTATCCACTGTATCCAAAGACAAGATTTTAAAAATCTGGGGTTTTCAGAATAGACACACAGATTTTCAATCCACGGCACATGTTCACACAATCACTTGCACATCCTTTATCCCTTCCCCAAACTCAGGCGAGATGTGCTGAGAGAAGCCTCTGTCACCTCCTGAGGAAACGCATTCCCGGCAATGGCCATGGCAATGGCAATGAGGGCTCCAGCCAAAGGGGAGAGAAGTGGCAAGTTACTGGTCCGCCTGCCATGCCGGTGTGTGTGGCAGATTGTGGCAGATTCCCTCCTTCGCCTCTCCTCCCTGCCTCCCAGCTCATCTTCTAGCCTATATGTTTTTTTTTTTCAAAGCAAATAAGGAATGGCATAGGGAATTTCTCTCTTTTTTTGCTTACAAATACACTAACTCCTAAATTTGAGAGAGAGAGAGAGAGAGAGAGAGAGAGAGAGAGAGAGAGAGAGAAAGTATTCAAGGATTAACACCAGGGCAAGGAAGACCAGGGATCAGGGAAATGAGAAATTGCCCCATGATTGAAGCCACCCGGGCATTCCTATTGAGGAGTTCCTTCCTGACAGCACGCTGCCTTTCCCCATTGCTGAGGCTCAGCACCGAATGCACATGCAGACAGCACAGCGCGGCGATTTCGGGGAACGGCCTTGCACAGAACCTGAGCCGGCAGGCGGAGTTTGTCCTAGATAACCTTCACAGGTTGGACAAACTGCTCCCAGACCCTGGTCAACAGCCAGAGTGAGACGCTCCCTCCGATTTCCTTACGCTGAGAGCAAGGTGGGGACGGACCAGGATGGGGTGGCCCTCAGTCACCTGCAGCCCTCACACAGACGCAGAGAATACACACCTCCCGCAGGGACACAGGAAAGCTAGCATGCTTTGGGCAAACCGGCCAGCGCTGGCAGCGGCTGGAGAAGCTACATCCCAAGTGGGACCCGTCTGGAAAGGGTGGGACGTTGTCATCCTTGGATGCACAGAGCTGGGTCCCACTCCACCTGTGTTTTCAGGCACAGAGGGCGGGGCGGGCGGTGAGGTTCCCCACCTTTAGGAGAGGGAAGAACAGCTCTGCGGGGCCCCCTTCCCCCCCCCCCAGTCCACTCGCTCTCCGTGGCCACAGACCAGCCTCCACACTAGGAAGGGCCACGGGCAGGCTGGAATGGGGGGGGGATGGTAAAGGAGGGGGGGCGGGGGGCGGGGATCACTTCAGCCCTTGGCTGAGAACCGCCCCCTTTCCCTACCTCCCCCAACAGCTTCAAATTAACCCTTCCCCATCCCAGCTGGGCCAGGGCTGCTCTGAGCGTCTCCGGCTTCTCCTCACCAACATCCCCATCAAACCCGCGGCCCACGCCCTCCGCCGCCCACGGGGCCCTAACTTCCCGGGCGGTTTGGGTCGGTCGGCCGGCATTCGCTCTCCTTTCCTTCCTAAAGGCCAGGGAAGGGCTCCCTGCCTCCGGGAAGGCCCGCCCGCCCCCCCTCTCTCCCCGCTTCCTCCATCCCTCCCCGCTTCTCCCTGGAGCCGGAGCCCGGAGCCCGGAGCCCGGAGCCGGCGGCCGCTCTGCGGTGCGGAGGCTGCGCCCCGGCGGCGTTAACCCCTAGAAGGGAGCAAGGGGTGTTCTCCTCCCTCCGGGACCCAGCGGAGTGGGGCCCCCGGGGCTTGGCGATCCCCTCCGCCTCCTCCCCCCTCCCCACCCGCACAGGCACCCCAAACGGCCAGGCGCCCCGTCCTGTCCTCCCTTCCCGGCGGCCGGTTGTAACGGTTTTAACTCTCTGTCTCACAAAGTGCTCCAGACCGGGAGTGAACGGGGTGATGGGGGGAAGAAGGGGTGCTAGATGGCAGGCAGCAGGGGGAAGAAACCACAGCCGCCGGAGGGAAGAGGAAACTCAGCCTGGGTCGGAGTTCAAACCCGGGGTCTACTTACGAAATCTGGGGCCGGTGCTGGTCTCGGGCGCGGCGGCGGCGGTGGAGGCGGAGGAGGCGGCGGCGGCGGCGGCGGCCGCGGGGGAGGAGGAGGCGGCCGCGGCGGCGTCCCGGGAGGGAGACAGGGTCCAGGCGGGAGTGGAGTCGTGAAGGTAGGAGGAGGTAGCGAATGCCGCAGTGGGCCAGGAGGGCACGGCCGGGGTGCCCGGCGCGCCGCTCCCGGGGAAGGGCGCCGTGGCGGCGGGCAGGGCCGTCGAGGGGGCGGCGGTGCCCCGGGCCGGGGTGGAGCGCGGGCTGGCGCGGATGGGCACCCGGTGCCCGGGGAAGCGGGTGGGCGCGCGCGTGACGGTGGTCAGGCGGGTGCTGATCCGGTTGGGCGTCCTGGAGGAGGCGGCGGCGGCGGCGCCGGGGGTGGCGGCGGGGGGCGCGGCGGAGGCGGTCGCCGTGGTGGTCTCCATGGCCTTGGGGACGGAGCTGGGCTTGGAGAGGAAGAAGGGGTCCTGGCCCATCCCCTTGGAGCCCACCAGGTCGGTGGGCACGTACTCCTGGACGGAGCCCACCACGATCCATTTGAGCAGCATCAGGCTGAGCCCCAGGCCGATGAAGCCGATGAGCAGGGGCACGGCGCACAGCCACGTCTGCTGCCGGTTCCACACGAAGCAGTCGCTGCAGCGGAGCTCCCGGGGGGGCTCGGCCGCCCCTTCGCCGCCGCCGCCGCCGCCGCCGCCGTCCGGGCCCCCGCCCGCCGCCGCCGCCGCCGCCGCCGCAGCCGCAGCCGCCGCGGAGCCCTCCTCGGCCGAGGCGGCGGCTGCCGCCGGAGCCGCTCCCGGTGGCGAGGCGGCGGCCGCGCCTTCACTCATCCTAGGAGCCGGTCTTCACCTTCGCCCCCCCGAGGGCCGCGCCAGAGGCATGGGGCCGCCCGGCCGGGCGCGGGCGCGGGCTCCGGCGGCGGCGGCGGCGGCGGCGGGCTCGGCGCAGGCAGCGGCCGCGGCGGCCGCATGCAAATCGGCTCCCTGCCCCCCACGCCCCTCCCCCCGAGAGCGGCGGGCGGGGGAGCGGCGGGCGGGGGAGGGGAGGGAGGAGGGGAGGAGGGAGGAGGGAGGAGGGAGGATGGAGGGAGGGGCGGCGGGCGCGCGCGCGAGGGGCGAGGCGGCGGCGCCGCGGGCCGGCAGACCGGCCGGTCAGGGGGCGGCGGGGCGCGGGGCCAGCCCGCCGAGCGGCCTCCGGGGCGCCGGGGCTCCGCGCCTGCTGCTGCCGCCGCCCGCCGCCCGCGCGCGCCCCAGCCGCGCCCGCATCCTCCTCGGGGCGCCGGCCCCCCCCGCCCGCTGCCCCGGCCCGCGCCGCGCTGGGCCTCCCGCCGCCTTCAGGGGCCGGGCCGCCGGGCCGCGGGGCGCCGGGCGCCGGGGAGCCGCATTCCGACACAGGGGCCGCCGCCGCCGCCGCCGCTCGGACCCGGCGCCGCGATGGGGATGGGGCGGCGGTGCACCTGTGCGCCCGCCCGCCCGCCCGCAGCCAAGCCCGGCCGGCGCGCTCCGGAGGCCAATCCGGGCGCCGCGCGGGGGCCGCGCCGGGCTCGCCTCTCCGCCGCCGCCGCCGGAGCCCGGGGTCGGGCGCTCGGGGCTCCCGCGTGGGCGCTGCGCCCCCCGCCGCTGGGGTCCCGCGGGCCGCGATGCGCTCCACGCCCTCCCGGCGCCGCGCCCGGCCGCGCGGAGAGGGGACGCGGGGAACCGCGTCGGGAATCCCGGGCGACGCGGAGCCGGACGCGGCGGCTCCGGCTGCGGGCGGTGCGTGTGAGCCCCGCGCGGAGGACGGGCGGGCTTCGGGCGGAGTAGCACCTCCCACCGGCACCTGACGGCTCGGGATGCGCGCGGATTAACCGGCGGTCCGGCGCCCCTCCCTGGAAGGGTGTGCAGAGGCCGGTCCTGGCCCCGGTGTGTGCACCAGGGAGGGAGCCGGCGTGTGCACCGGGGAGGGAGCCGGCGTGTGCACCGGGGAGGGAGCCGGTGTGTGCACCAGGCAGGGAGCCGGTGTGTGTACCAGGGAGGGAGCCGGCTCCCCGCCGGCCAGCGGCGCCGGGGGGTGTGGAGAGCCACCTGCCCTTGGAGTTCTGAAAGGCACGCTGGTGAAGCAGAGGACCTGGGTTCTGGGGGACCTAGCAGGCACCCCCCAAACAGTACTACTGCCTTTAGATGCAGACGTGGGCAAACACACACATGTCACAAGGCAGCTGGCCCACTAAGGTAACATTGGAAAGGATTCGGGCTGGTCTCCCAAATGAGGTTGCTGACTCCTTCCCTTGGGAAGAGGCGCCTGGTTCCTCTGTCAGGTGCAGTGGGGGGCTGCCTGGGGGCGGGGAGAGGAAGGAAGGGAAGAAGGAAGAGCCGGCCGGGCATGGCTCATGCTGATGGTACAACACCTCAATTCTCACCTCTCCCCAGATTTCCTATCCGGAAGTGGAAACCTGAAGGGTGTTTGTATTTAGTCTCCAGCACTGAGGTGAGGGGGGCGCCTCCCAAGACCCCTCCCCAATCCCAATGCTGGGTAATGGGCGGGAGGAGGGCCCAGCACCCTCCTGGCCTGCAGCAGGGTCCACAGAGGTGGCGTTTTTAAGGTTTCCATTTCAGTCCAGGTGGAGAGCCGAAGGGGAACCACCGAACAGACTGCAGAGAACAGGGTGACTGAATCTGGAAGCCTCTGGGGTTTGGTGCCTACCAAAGTGGTTTGCGCAGACACGGGTAGTAAGTTATTTTGATGGCAGTGAAATGCGGCCGCCGCCCCTTTTGGGTATAACGTTGGGACTTTCCCCACAGGAGAGCGTTTGATCATTCCTTTGATGGAAACATGCCCTAGTCCAGTAGTGCCGAGTTAGGATTCCAGTAATCCCAAGTGAACAGAATACCACAACCCTTCTGCCTGTATCCCTTCAGCTGTCCAAGGAAGCATGGACCCGATCTTTGCCGTCCAGGAGTTCCGGGCAGTTACCGGCCAGCCCTTTCTGTATCGCAAATAACAGTTTGCCTTCACACACAACGTGAACTTACAGAGCAGGTGCTGCCGTCAGCTATCTGAGACAGAAAATGACTTCTCCAAGGCACTCCTAGTTTATTATCACCCCCCCTTACACCCCATTATTCCTGTGGTCTCTCCCTCCTTCATTCCAGGCTTAGATCCAGTGCAAACAGGGGGTGCTGTTATGCTGCCAAAGGCAGGTGCCCCCCTGAAGCTGCATCCACACAACAGCCCCGTGTTGTGTCCTTCCCCCCCAGTGCTTCCTCAGCTACCTGTCCACATTCCCTCCGATGCTCTTTCCACTTCGCTCTAACATCCCGAGTGTGGTCCCCTGTGGAGCTCATTTTCCCCACAGCTCCCTGGCCACTGCACCTGACTACCCATTGGCTGCGCTCACAGGGAGCACCACACCAGAGGGAAGGAAAAGGACCGGCCCACTGCACCTGGAGAGGTGGTATTCGCCATCCAAGAAAGCTTCCTGGTGCAACTGTTATTAACTTGTAGTTTTATTGTGAGGCTCCCTGGCAGCAGGTGATAAGCCCTGGAACTGGAATTGGGGGTGGGGTGGAGTGGGGAGGTCAACAGTTGAGGTCAAGGACAAATGGCGGTGCTCTTGCCAGCTAGGCAGTCCCATGGTCAGGAGGAGTCATGGACTGGTGACTCTCTGCTCTCTGAAGCAGAAAGCTGGAGAAAGTGTTACACTCAAACTCTGAAGACAGGGGTTCAAGTTCGTGCTCCGCCCTATATAAGCACTCTGGGACTGTTTTCTCTCCTGAGAAGTGAGATTATGATGTCTACATTCTACATAATTATATGAGACTGTATTACTACGTGTGCTATTCACCGATGACACCTTCTAAGCATCATTATGCGATGCCTTCCTATAGAGAGGAGTGTGGCTTTTTCTAACAAATGGGTGTGACAGACCCTAGCCTCTCCGGTGCTCCATGTTTGCTTGAATGTAACCACCTTCTGGGTGTCTCCTGTGTGATACACTAACACATCAAACCCAAAGCTTCTCGTCATTGCTTATAGTTTTCCCACAAGCCAGCATGTCTATTGAACTTCAGCGTTTCCTGCAATGGCACCCATATCCCCAGGCTGGGAATCTCGGCTCAGTGCCATCTCTGACTGCTCACCCCAATGTCAATTAACAATACAGTGGGACTGCCGAGTTCCCTCCACTGTACATTCTTTGGCAAAGCTTCATCTTTAGAACCGCAGGGCTGGAAGTCAGCTGCAAGACCGCTAAGGTGTCATCCCAAAGCAGTCCCAGCCAACAGTCCCGGGGGTTCGTCAAGCCTTTGTGATGTAATTAACAGGACACACATCTCCTCTTCAATCCCAGTATCCCAGCTCTATTTCCCAGTCCATAGGCCATGAGGCCTGGACACCCCAATGGAGGACCAGAGTGCTCTTTGACTAGCTGTAGGCTTGTTCCATGAATTAAGGTAGTTACTACAGAAGCCAGCCTGGCCTGCAAAACCATTCTTCCTAACATCCACTGGAATCATGTGTAAGTGTTATATCTCAAAACATTTGCCCCAGTAAACACTTTACAAAGTGTTAGGTGAACTTCCTTCTCATTACTGCATCATCCTCATTCTCTTTCCATTGAGTCCACTGCTGATAATATAAGGGTACATGCACATTGAGTAGTGAGTCCTGGTGGCCTTTTTAAAAAGAGAAGCAGAGCCCTAACTGTTTTTGGATCAGTGGATAGAGCCTTGCCTGCAGACAGAAGGGTCGCAGGTTTGATTCCTGTCAAGGGTGTGTACCTTGGTTGCGGGCACCTCCCCAGTAGGGAGTGTGCAGGAAACAGCTGATCAATCTTTCTCTCTCATCGATGTTTCTAACTCTATCCCTCTCCCTTCCTCTCTGGAAAAAAAATCAATAATATATATATATATATATATATATATATATTTAAAAAGAAGCAAATTGTTTTCCTCATGGGTCTCACAAGTAACCTTGTTTATTTCTTGTGGGCCTTTGATTCATTAATAGGGCCCACGCACAATGTCCTGAGCAAATCCCTAGGTGCATGCATCTGTTCCCATCTTGACGCCAAGGATTTGTGCACTGTATGCCAACATCATAAATAGAACAAACACTAACATTCAACATTTCTGCAGAGCCCAGAGCACAAGGTGGAAAGGCGAAGAATTCCAGTTGTAACGGTAAGCTACTCAAAAAGATGATTGTAACAACACTCAGGCTTGAGGTGTTGGGAATGGCACCGGATGGCACCATCATAGCGTAGGAAATGCTGAACTCTGCATAACATGATGTTAAGTTACAAGTTTTGAATGCGGCACTGAGGTGAGACAGATGTGAAATTTCTGTGGAGTTGCTAGAATACCAAAGTTTCAAAATGGGTTAACTAAGAACTGGGCAGGTGGCACACCCCTCAGGGATGCAGGGAGAAAGAGGATCTCTGTGACAAGAGATGTGCTCGGATTTCGGGGGAGAGGAGCACGGGTACAAGGCTCTCTCACACCACTGTGATGCGTGAGGCCTCAGAAGAGTGGCTTGGCAGGGCATCAGTGGTTGGGATAGACACTCAGCCTCAAGGAATCGCCAATCAAGGAGATGGCAAAAGTGAATTGTGCCAACAAAGGGCATTTTAAGCATCAGGCACGCCAAGAAGTCCAGAAGCCATCCCACAGCAGTAAGAGCCCAGTTAGAAAGCAGGCCAGTGCAGAGAAGGGAAGGAAAACATGAGCTGGCCATGGTGCTGAAAATCTGAGGTCAGAGTGAGGTATCTGCGTACTTTTTTTTTTTTTTTTTTTTTTTTTTTACAAATTGAATTCAAACTGCCTGTACTTTAGGGTCCCAATGTGAGTGCTCTATTCTTAGGTCTCAAAGTTTCTGTTAGTGTTTGTCTTACCTAGTGTTTTGTTTCTTTGTCAATAATTTTGCCTCTTGATTCCTGGTATCTTTCCCAAACATTGGCAGATACAGCTTTCTTAGATCACTTCACAGTAAATTCTACTTTCTTTTTTTTTGGGGGGGGGAGTGAGGGGGTTGCGGGGGGAGTAGATCTGAAATCAGACAACTGATAAATGCAAGTTTGT
The DNA here is from genome assembly GCA_963924515.1 of Vespertilio murinus. Lineage (NCBI taxonomy): Eukaryota > Metazoa > Chordata > Mammalia > Chiroptera > Vespertilionidae > Vespertilio > Vespertilio murinus. Next base: position 46,911,958 of record OZ004714.1, on the reverse strand, counting down.
CTTGAAACTTCACTAGTCAAGCAACAGCAGAGGGCCTGGTGCTATAGAAAGCCCCAAGGCCAGCATGGCCACAGACAAAGGTGTGGGTTCCTGGCCTCTTTCTCTCTGGCCAGGTGGCAGGATTGCACCAAGCCATTCTGGGCTTCTCCCAGTTCCCAGGTGGAGTTAAATAAATGAAGCTGCAAATGCAGAAGAGATGGCGTGCAGAGAGCCGGCTCCCTGAAAGGTTTTCCTGTGAGGGAACAAAACATATATTTGTCTCAGACTTCCTTCTTCCTAAGAGGAGCAGCTTAATATGGGGCATTCACAGGGAGCTGATGGCCCAAACCGCTTTGGCTCAGTGGATAGAGCGTCGGTCTGTGGACTGAAGGGTCCCAGGTTCGATTCCGGTCAAGGGCATGTACCTTGGTTGGGGGCACATCCCAGTAGGGGGTGTGCAGGAGGCAGCTGGTTGATGTTTCTCATTGATGTTTCTAACTCTCTATCCCTCTCCCTTCCTCTTTGTGAAAAATCAATTATATATATATATATATATATATATATATATATATAATTTTTTAAGGGAGCTGATGTAAGGTCATGTTTGTATAAATAACACAGTGGCTTCATCTCACCTGTGTTTTCTAGAATTCTACATCATGCTTCTTAGATTTGAGGATAACATTTCACAACATTCTATAGGGAAAAGGCAGTCAGATAATCCCCCACGTCTCTCCATTGTTTTATTTTATGTCTGCACACCGGGGACTTCCTGTGGAGCTGTTGAGAGGAACCTGAGGACAGACACCCCTTGGCACCAACCCCTCAGACCTTTGGTCATCACAGCTGATGTGCCCAGTATGGGCCCAATTTCTTGCTTTATCGAACAGCATATTAAACTACAAATATGAGCCCTGGCTGGTGGGACTCAGTGGTGAGAGCACTGCCCAAGGTCCGAAGGATTTCAGGTTAGATTCCCAGTAAAGGGCATATACCTGGGTTATAGGTTCAATCCCTGGCCCCAGTCAGGGCATGTGCCAGTAGCAAACAATTGATGTGTCTTTCTCACATTAATGTTTCTCTCTCTCTCTCTACCTGTCTTTCTCTCTCCCCTGCCTCTCTTCCTTCTAGTCTCTCTGAAAATCAATGGAAAAGTTATCCTTGGGTAATTTTAAAAAATACAAGTATGAATTTATAGTTACTCCCATAATCCCCAACACACACACACACACACACACACACACACACACACACACAATCTTCAGAGGATTATTGGTAATCCATGAAGATGTTCATATACTTCACAGTCTATCTCTTTTTTCTGTAGCAGATCCTGAAATTTATTCTTAACATAGATCAATCATCAGTAAAGGAAAGAGTGGAGATGTTGGAGTCAGACAGACCTGACTCTGACTTCCAGCTTGTTGTGCAGTAGAAAAAATGTCATGTGTGATATGCCTAGTGCTTTGGGTGGCATGTGGCAGGCAGCTCAGGAACAGTAGCAAGTATTCTTGTTTAACGAAAATCCAAATTGCCTCTGTGGAGCATTATCCAAGGAGCCTGCCTTTGCCACCAGGTTTTGCAGAAGCTCCTGGAGTTGGGCATGCGTTGTGGTATTAGCAAGCTGGACGCCGGTGGGTGTGGAAAGAGGCCTGGAGAGAAGCGCTGACCTCATAGCGCAGGTGCTGAGCACAAATCCCTCCCTTCCCCGTGCACCCCTCCCACTCCCACACCATGCGACCTCCTCACAGAAAACCCACCAAATTACTAGGAATAGTATTAGGAGCTCATGGCAGATCTGGCCCATCTGTGTTGTCTTGAAGAAAGGACATTTCAAGAGGACAAAACATACTTGGTGCCTAGAAATTGAGGAAGAAAGAGAGAAAACATTTAGTTTGTTTCTAAAAATTATCAACTAAAACTAAAAAGTCTAACAGTGCTCACCCTTTGTAAATAAGGAGGGGTTTTGAAAACTTAGAAAACCTTTCTTTATCCTGCCTTTCGAGACTTACCATTTGGTGAAGGGTAAACCCCTATTTTATTTTATTTTATTTTATTTTTAACTATATTTTTAACTGTATTTTATTTTATTTTTAACTATATTTCATATTTTTTTACAGAGATGAAGGGAGAGAGATAGAGAGTTAGAAACATCGATGAGAGAGAAACATTGATCAGCCACCTCCTGCACACACCCCCTACTGAGGATGTGCCTGCAACCAAGGTACATGCCCTTGACTGGAATTGAACTCTGGACCATTTAGTCCACAGGCTGACACTCTATCCACTGAGCCAAATCGGTTTTAGCAGTAACCCCTATTTTATTTTATTTAATATATTTTATTGATTTTTTTACAGAGAGGAAAGAAGAGAGAGAGAGAGAGAGAGAGAGAGAGAGAGAGAGAGAGAGAGAGATCTAGAAACGTCAATGAGAGAGAAACATTGACCAGCTGCCTCTTGCACACCCCCTACTGGGGATGTGTCTGCAACCAATGTACATGCCCTTAACCGGAATCGAACCTGGGACCTTTCAGTCCGCAGACCGATGCTCCGCCACTGAGCCAAACCGGCTTTGGCAGTAACCCCCTATTTTAAATATGGAGCTCAACGAAGGTATACATGTGTGTTTCTATTTGGAAGTAACCATGCCTATATGCAGACTGTAAAGGAAACATAAAAAGATTATTTAAGGCCCACTTGGTGCCGAGCTTGACAACTAGCTCCAAAGTTTAGTTTGGAATCACCTAAACAGAGTTTCCCTTTTGTTCAGCATCACTGATGTACTAAAAACAACAGCTAAGGAAACCGGTTTTATTCAAGCAATTGGAAAACAGAGAGCACTCAGACCCGAGGAGCAGACTGTCTCAGCAACCTTCTCTTGAATTTGATTCTCATTGTGAAGAGCAAAGAGTGGGGCTCTTTTGAGAAGGTGAAAAGGCTAATCCCAAAGTAACCCTGACATTAGGGGTGGCGGGGGGGCAATGAGAGTCTGTGCCAGCAAGCCCAGTGTACATTCTTGATAACCTAAAATTAAGTCATTGCCCCTTTCTTCATAAACTGCTGTTGCAAGACCTGTTACCTAAATGCTCACCTCTTACAGAGGCCATAAACCATGACACGGCCCCTGGAGGGGGTTATCAGTGCTGGCACCAGGCCAGGCCCTTAGGTGTGCTCTCGAGACCCCCAACACCTGAGGCCTTTTGCAAAACCCACAAAAGGACTGAAAGTCGCCGAAACCGGTTTGGCTCAGTGGATAGAGCGTTGGCTTGGGGATTGAAAGGTCCCAGGTTCGATTCTGGTCAAGGGCATGTACCTTGGTTGCGAGCACATCCCCAGTAGGGGGTATGCAAGAGGCAGCTGATCGATGATTCTCTCTCGTCGATGTTTCTAATTCTCTATCCCTTTCTCTTCCTCTCTGTAAAAGATCAATAAAATATATATATATTTTTAAAAAGGACTGAAAGTCCCATTCCATATTTGGGGGACAAAGAAACCAAAAGGGAATGAAAGAGGCGCTTCCACCGTATTGCTTTGCTCAGAATTTGAGAGGCAACCTCCTCTGGGCCTGCTGGGGTAATAAAGCTGTGTAACTCCATTTCTCTAGGCATTTCTTGGTTTTTCTCTGGTTTTCTATAACAGTTTTGCAATTGGGTAATTTCCTGCTTAGTTCCTGAGCTAAGTAGGAAATTATTATCTCTGTGTCCATGGAGTTTTAGGGGGAAAGACCTAATTTTAGGTAATCCTTCATGAGATGAATAAGAAGTTGAAGGGGTTATTTCTACCCTTTACAGCGTGTTCAGGAAGAAGGAAAGGGTTCTTTGTTTGGCCTTATCTAAGATAAACAAGGGGTTCAACAGTCTCATGGGAGCCAGAAGACAAAGTTGACAAGGAGTCTTACCTTAGTCATAGAGGGAAGGGAGGCTCCTGGTGGGCAGCCATTTCTGAGAGCATAAAAGGGTGAAGGGATTTCTGAGACCCACAATGGTGGGGATGGTGTTCTTAAACATTGCTGTTTTCAGAGCACGGGGCTCAGGGAAAGTTCAACATGGATATTGACATAAAGATATAGCTCTCTTTTTTGAGCATTTTAGAAACATGTATATGCTAATAATTATTAGTTAAAATAAGAGTGGCAACATGTCTTACAGAATTATTTACTTTTTACATGGGAAATATGAAGTCAAAGTATCTCCTGATCTTTAGTACCTTTGAAAAACAGTAAAAAAAAAAAAAGCCACTATGGCTCAGTGGTTGAGTATTGACATATAAATCAGGGAGTCATGGTTCAATTCTGGGTCAGGACACATACCTGGGTTACAGGATCAGTCCCCAGTTAGGGAGCATGCAAGAGGCAGCCCATAAATGATCCTCTCTCATCATTGATATTTTTCCCTCTCCCTCTTCCTTCCTTCCTTACAGTAATATACAAATTTAACCATCACTCCATGACAAAAATGGTGGCCCTCATAGCCACAAGACAGCGGCACACAGTCGCCTCAACCCCACTGCTGAAGTGTCCAGCCTGTCTGCAGGAGCACACAGGAATCCCTCAGCCCAACCTGCACCCTATACAATCCAGGAGCTCTCAGGGGATGTCCTACTGATGGCTTAGGGCCACTCCCTGTGGTTCTCTTCTCTCTGCAGGCCTGGAGGTATATATATATTTAAAGCATATGAATTCCACAGGAGTGAGTCAAAAGGTGCAATATATATATATATTGCACATGAATTCCACAGGAGTGAGTCAAAAAGTGCATTCTAGTTTGATAGCACATTCTTTATATTCTAGTTAGCTTAGCAGAGATCAATTTAGGATGTAGAAGTCATAAAACTGTATCAGTAAATTGTTTCACGAATACTGGATATGAGCCCATAAAACTTATAAAAAACACAAACCATATCAAGGTTTCTGTTGTTTTTCTTGGGAGTTTGACTAACACACTTTAAAAAAATCAAGGGCTCAAAGATCATCTTTTAAAACTAATGTTGGAATCTAAGCATGTGATAATATCTTCTCTTTTGATTATAGACTCCTTGGGACATTTGACTAACATATTTGACCAATAATTTTGTTTGTGCATACTTGTGCTTAGAGTATGTGTGTGAGTATGTGTACTGATATATATATAGGAGAAGGCCTAAGAACAGGTTTATTATTAAGTATCAAGGAAATAAAGTAGAGTAGGAATGGGATTGTATGTATGAATTAGAGAAAACTATATACTGAGCAGTTGTGATTAGATTCCAAACACAAATAAGAGACAGAAAGGGAAAACAAATAACATTTTGGGTTTGTTTTTCCCAAAAGAATTTCTCATTGTTGGAAAACTCAGAGTTGACCCCCTGAGAGACTAACCAGGACAACTGGCTTCCATTTTGCTTTGAGAGGAGAGCCAGCTCTGCTTTGAAACAGACAAGAAGAGTTTAGAATGGCAGCCAACCGTAGTACTGATCATTGCTTACATGAAAAATTTCCCACCTGGGACTGGAATAAGAATATCCATCCAAATCTGATTTCCCCTCCCATTGCAAATGGAAATAATTTTTAATCTCTACTACATAGGGTAATGATACTCTCTGGTTAACAGTTTAAATATTAAAGAAAACATTAGGCAAAAATCTCAAAATCATCAATTTGGGAATGATGTAAGAGAAAAACAATCTCCTTAGGCAGTATTCAATTAGCAAAGAGGTATTCCTTTGACACGCAGACCTAGTAAAAAATGTTGGTGCTCTTTTGCCTTAAGGCAGATTTGCAAATAATTATACACTATTTTCAATGCCCACCCCCCTGCCCCAACTCTGCCTGCTGTTCTTTCTCTCTCTGGAAGGTCTAAAGAAGAAAACTCACAATTTGTCTTTCTAGTGGTTCTTCATGACACACACTTGATGTCTTTGGACAACTGACTGGACATCAAGATAGGTCTTAAATAAAGCATGGTTAGTTTCCTGAATTTGAACTCTAAATGCACTCTTATTTTCTCTGATCCTGGACATATCAGAGAGAACCCTAGAGTAAACTCTAGAAATCACATAAAGTCTTGAAGGTTGACAAACGATACCTCATGTCTTATATCAAAATTTATAAAAGAAACCCAGAAAGATTTAGAATTAACATCAAAAAGTTTGTGAACACTAAAATTTGTAGCAATCTACATGCGTGTTAGAGAAAAACCATGGAGGGAACTACACCTCCTTCATGAAAAACTTTCAGTTTTTCTGGAAGCTGTATTCTAGTGACCTCTTGAATAAGCAAGATACACTCAAGATCTTATCATCCTACAAAGGTAATGGGTAAAAAGTGATACCTTTCACCTTTACAGATTTCAGACACTTGCTCCTTCGAATTATCCAAGCACTTCCTTTTCCCCATGGTAAGATGACCATTTTGTCTTCCTTTCCTTTTCCCTTTTTAATTTAAAAAGTTTGTGTGTAGCCCTAGCCAGTGTGTCTCAGTGGTTGAAGTGTCAGCCACATGCACCTAAGGTTCCTAGGTTAGACTCCTGGTCAAAAGCATGTACCTGGTTGCAGGTTCAGTCTCCAGTTAGGGAATCTGTAGGAGGCAACCAATTGATGTGTCTCTCTTACATTGATGTTTCTCTCTCCCCCTCCTCATTTTCTTTTCCCGTTCTCACCCCTTTCCACTCTCTTTAAAAATCAATGGAAACAATATCCTTGGGTGAGGATTAACAACAACAAAAGTTGTGTGTGTGTGTGTGTGTGTGTGTGTGTGTGTGTGTGTGTGTGTGTTTGTGTGTGCTACAATATAGAACATCTTGGGATTGTCCCCTCTTTTGTCTCCAAGCATGGGATCAGAAATATCATCCTGGAGGAAGAGAATTCTATACTTCAAAGCTGATCCAGAACTCTGTGCTTTCAAAGATTCATCAAACTGAGTTGCAAACACTTTGGTTAAGCTAAAACACATTTCTGAAAACACAAGTATTAAATAGCTGATGAATTTAGAAAGTATGTGTGACTAAAGCAATAAATAGAGTTGATTGTGTGATCAGTGAATTCTTGATTCTTTGATATCATGAAATTTATGGGCAGTGGAAAAGGCACTGAACTAACACACAGGCAACCTAAACTTGCATCCTTACTACTTGAGCATACCTTGTGACCCAGCAATTCTGCTGCTGGGACTATATCCAAAAGAAACCCAAAACTCCTATGTTCATTACAGTATTCTTCACATCCTAAGCAGACTAAGTGACCATCAGATGAGTTGGGGGAAAAAACTGTGGTATAGTTACACAATGGAATACTACTCAACCACTTAAAAGGAGAAAATCTTACCCTTGGTGACACCATGGATTGACCTGGAGAGCATTATGCTAAGTGAAGTAAGCTGATTTCACTCATATGTGGAATCTAATGAACAAAAGAAACCAGCAGGAAAAAATAGAGACAGTCTCGTAGAGAGCAGACTAACAGCTATCTGGGGACATGGGTTGGGGGGCTGGGAAGGGTGGATGGATTGAGCAAAAAAGAACAAAACCTCATGGACACAGACTAGTGTGGTGATTGCCAGGGGGAAGAAGAGGGTGCATAGGTGGAGTAAAGGGGAATAATGGTGTTGGAACAATACTTGACTTGGGGTGGTGAGCATGCAATACAGTGTGCAGATGATGTGTTGTGGAATTGTGCACCTGAAGCCTGTATAATTCAGTCAACTAGTGTAACAACCCCATGATGTTCCATACTGTAGCACAATATTAAATAAAATGTAAAACAATATTTTTTCACAATCTAAATAATATGTGTCAGGTTTCATGCTTTTTTCCTATGTAGGTACCTTTCTCCCATCAGAAGACAATTGCTGTTTAGTATAAACACTCAAGGACAAGAGCTAGGTAATGCTCTAAAAAATGCTGCCTTGGAGAGTTTATCACCAAGAATGCTGTCTCCACTATCAGTCTATGCCCTGCAGAATTGGGGTGGAAGTAAAAAGACTGATTTGAATTCTCCTTTGGTCTTAAATTGCCTTCATATAACCCCAGACATGTTTGTTTTGAGTTATAAATATCTTTAACTATCTGTGTGTGTGTATATATATATATATATATATATATATATATATATATATATTCACATATATATCTACATCTATATATCTACATCTATATCTATATCTACATCTATATCTATATCTATATCTATATCTATACTATATCTATATAATACTTTCACTCTTCTCAGTACTGTTGGGACTAGGAATTTTAAGCTCATGGATTTTGTACCTATATTTTTTTAGGTACAAAAGTCATTTCAGCCGAAACCAGGTTGGCTCAGTGGTAGAGCGTCGGTCTGCAGACTGAAAGGTCCTGGGTTCAATTACAGTCAGGGTCATGTACATTGGTTGTGGGCACATCCCCGGTGCGGGGTGTGCAGGAGGCAGCTGGTCGGTATTTCTCTCTCATCGACATTTCTAGCTCTCTATCTCTCTCCCTTCCTCTTTGTAAAATATCAATAAAATATATATTTTTTAAAAAGTCATTTCAATTAGTGTTGGTGGCTTAGCAAACTGGATTGAAATAATGAAATGGAAAGTAATACTAGTAAATGGGTCCTATATAAACTTGACATGTTTATCAGATGAGGAACACTTAGGGACCTAGTAACTCCTCAGAGTCATGCTTATCACTATTTTATTGATGGATTAACACCATTTATATTAGAGAACTCTTGTGGTAAGAACCTACCAAATAATATAGTCTATATACTACTCAAGAATTTCTCCTTTATATATCAATGTAATTGCTTTTTAGGTAAAGAAAAGTATTAAGAGTGATGCCAGCAAAATGATGGAATAAGGACCTCCATATTATTCTCCTCTATAAAAACAATGAGAAAATTGGCAAAAGTGGTCCAAATCAACTTTTTTTAAACTGTAGACATTAATCAGAGCAGTAATCTGGGGAGCATTTCTTCAAGATAAAAATGGCTGACTCTTGGTAAGAACTGCAAGGCTCTCCGAGTTTCATTTCTCTCTCGCGAGCTCCACAGTAGCCTTGAAAACTAATAGCCTGCAATCAGAGTGAAAACCGGCAGACTGGAGAGGGGAAAATGAAGTTAGAGACATTTGAAAGCTCCATTGCCAGAGAATAGTCATTATTTGACCTATTTGGTGATTCCCTGTAAAACCCAATTACAAGGCTGGCTTTACTTTATGTGACTCAGAACTCATGCTATTTGAAAAGCCTTTTCCCAAGGGATTTATTTTTAATATCTTTTAAATGATTTTTTTGAGGGGAAGAGAGAGAGAGAGAAACATCAATGTGAAAAACATCAATGTGATCAGTTGCCTCCCCCTCCCGCCCCCCCCCCCCCCCAACACACACACCGGGGCCAGGTATCGGACCTAAAACTTGAGTATGTGCCCTGATCGGAAATCGAACTGGCAACCTTTTGGTGCACTGGACCATGCTCAACCAACTGAGCCCACTGGCCAGGGTCCAGGGGAATTTGTTTTTAAAAAAATTCAAAGAAACTGTTTAACTTTGTTGCTGTCTGAAGCAACAGACAACAGTTGGGGCAAGCCACAAACCTAGCAAAAATCTTGAAAGAGCCGACACCGGTTTGGTTCAGTGGATAGAGCGTCAGCCTGTGGACTGAAGGGTCCCAGATTCGATTCCAGTCAAGGGCATGTACCTTGGTTGCGGGCACATCTCCAGTAGCAGGTGTGCAAGAGGCAGCTGACCAATGATTCTCTCATCAATGTTCCTAACTCTCTATCCCGCTCTCTTCCTCTCGGTAAAAAAAAAACATAAATAAAATATATTTTAAAAAATCATGAAAGAAAAAAAAAACTGGGGGATGAGATGTCCATAGGGCCTTTGGAAATATACAAAATATCTGTCAGAATTTAGAAGACCGGGCACATGCATAGAGCTGTGCACGTGCCCAGGGAAAACCTGGCAAGGCTGCACATCTTCTTCCCTGACAGACTGGAGGCACCATGTAAGCAAGAGGTGAAGGAGAAGGCAGAGAGCACACGTTGTCAGATCACGGAAGACATGCCCCACACATCCAGAAACACTTGGCAAAGACTGGGAGACTTGTTGGTTTCAGGTGTTTTAAAAAATCTCTGTGAACCCATTAACTGGCCACTAAGTAACTCTGCAAAAGCTTCAGTGACTAAATACAACTTTAAAGAATGAGACCAAAAAATTTAGCAAGCAAACAACAACTGAAAATACAACAAGCAGTAACATCAAGCTGTAGGGAGGGGTAAATCTGATTTTCAGAGTTGTTACATTATATTATATAAAATGCCAGTTTTCAACCAAAATTATGAGACATGCATAGAAACAAAATGACTCATATGTAGGGGGGGGGGGGACACACAATCTAAAGAAATTTTCCTTTAGGAAGCCCAGGTTTTGGAATTAATAGAAACAGACTTTAAATGAGCTATTTTAGATATGTTTAACACATAACAGAAACCATATCTAAACAACTAAAAAAAAAAAGGATAAGAAGAATGTCTCACTAAATAGAAAATATCAGTAGAGAAATATAAATGAAAAAAAAGAAATTTATAAAAATTGAGTTGAAAAGTGCAAACATTGAAATGAAAATTTTATTAGAGGAGCTCAACAGCAGATCTGAGCATATGGAAGAAAAATATTAGCAAATGTGAAGATAGATGTATTGAAGTGATCACATTTGAGGAACAGAAAAACAAGAAGAATTTTTAACAGAGTCTCATATACCTGTGGGACAATATTGTGCATACCAAACAATAGGATTCCCAGAAGAAGAAAAAGATGAACAGGCAGAAGCATGGAACAGAATACCAAACCTCAGAAGGGAAGGCAGGAATGGAGTGAGATCAACCAATTAACTTATATGCCTACTAGAAGCCTGGTGCACAAATTCGTGCACTGGTGGGGTCCAGCCAGCCTGCCCCAAGGGGGGTCCATCAGGCTGGGACAGTGGGGGGGGGGCGATGGGCAGTTGGCCATCTGGCCTCTGCCTTGATCAGGAGCAGGGCCAGCCTGAGGGAGGAGCCACAGGAAGTTGGCCAACCAGTTTAGGATCAGGCTGGTTGGCTGCCGCAATGTATGTCATAGCTACCTGTCGTTCTAGTCTTCTGGTCATTCCATCCTTCTGGTCACTGGGCTTTTATAGATATAGATATGCATAACCCATGGACACAGATAATAGGATGGTGAAGGCCTGGGGTGGGGAATGGGGGCAGAATGGGAGAGGTCAATAGGGGAAAAAGGGGACATATATAATACTTTCAGCAAAAAATAATATTTAAATTAAAAAAAAACAAAAAAAGAATATTTCAAGGGATGAAGGCCAACAATTTTCTATATTTGATTACAAAAAAACAGTAATCTACAAGTCTGAGATAATCAACAAGCTACAAATAGGATAAAATGAAAAAGATCCTTAACTAAGACAAATATTTTATATCATATCTAATAAAGGTCTAGTATTCAGAATATATAATAAACTCTTAAAACAATAAAAATTTTAAAAAATTTATAAAATGAACAAAGACTTTGAATAAACATTTCAGAGAGAGAGAGAAAGAGAGAGAGAGAGAGAGAGAGAGAGAGAGAGAGAGAGAGAGAAGAGATGTAAGTGGCCAAGAAGCATTACAAACATGCTCAATGGTCATCAGGGAAATGCAATTCATAACACAATGCAATAACATTTTACACCCACTAAGATGTCTATTAAAATTTTAAAAAGAACCATAAGCTTAGCAAGGATTTGGAGAAAGTGAAACCTGCAGAGTGAGAATTTTATATGGTGCAGCTGCTGTGGAAAACTGACAATTTTTCAAGTTAAACATGAAATTACCTTATGACTGAGCAGTCAGTTTCATTGGTATACATCTAAGACACATGAAAACAGCTGGCTACATAAAATCTTGTACAGTGATGTTCGTCATGGCATTATCAATAATGGCCCCAAAGTGGAAATAATCCCAATATTTATTGACTGATTAATACACAATTAAAATATGGGATTGCCATACAATGAAACATTTATTCAGCCATAAAAAAGAATAAAATACACATATATTACCTTGTGGATGAACTGTAAAAACATTATACTAAGTGAGTGAGCCAGACTTAACAGACTACATATAACTTGATTCCATTTACATGAAATGTCTGGAATAGGTAAATTCATAGAGATAGAATGTAAGTTAGTAGTACAGTGCAAACAGTAAGTTATGGGGTACAGTACAAACAGGTGCAGGGTTTCCTTTGGGTGTAATTAAAATATTCTGAAATTACATAGTAGGGGTGGTTGCATGATTTTATAAATATACAAAAAAATCACTGAACTAATATAGATGGTGAATTATATCTCCCACAATAGAGAGATATTATAAGGTCAAATATTCTTCACTAAATTTACACTGTTTATTAAAATAGGGGATTATTTAATGTTTGTTCCACACCTATAGCATATAGGCACTTTTCATATTATCTCATTTATTTCTCAAAACATCCCCTAATATCTTATTTAAAACAGAAAAGCTCAGGTTCTGCCCTCACCCTGTATTCAGAATCTGCATTCTAATAAGTTTTTTTAAAATTTATTTTATTGATTTTTTACAGAGAGGAAGAGAGAGGGATAGAGAGTTAGAAACATCCATGAGAGAGGAACATTGATCAGCTGCCTCTTGCACACCCCCTACTGGGGTTGTGCCCGTAACCAAGGTACATGCCCTTGACCGTAATCGAACCTGGGACCTTTCAGTCTGCAGACCGATGCTCTATCCATTGAGCCAAACCAGTTTCTGCCAGAATCTGCATTCTAATGACACTTTCTACATCTTGTGATCCTTATGCCTTTTATGTTTGAGAAAGGGATGAGGTTGTCATGAAAGATTCCTACAAATGTAATGAATGTGAGTCACCAAATATCAGTTTTCCTTAGCAGAGGTGAAACCAGCTACACATATTCAAATCAGGGCTAAGTGATGCATTCCTCTTATAACTTGACTTTTCCCTCCTCCTGCATCTCCAAGTATCACTCCCTTTGAGTAAACATCGGGGAAAGACAAATTTGCATCAAATCTATTGAAGAGTCAACAACACACTGGTCAACCCCGTGTTGACGCTGTGCTCACTCACCTCCAGACTCTCCATCGCTTTACTGGGCATGCCCAGGCCCTTCACTCCAAAGCATGGCTGTCTCAGGGTGGGAGGTGTAGGCCCCTTTACTGAGGGTTTGGAGGTAACGGAGGGAAAGTCACCACAGACTTTAGAGCAGATAACTTACAATTGGCCTATTAGATTTGTCTACTCTTCAGTTTGTAAGCTACCCCCTCTATGGAGTGTTTCCCTCTAGGGAGCTCTCTTTTCTTCTCGTTGGGTTTCTCCTTGAAAATCCACACTTCTTGCTGTCTTATTTAGGGCAAGTCTATTATTTTTCTTCTCTTATCCACTTTCTGAAGGCTCCTTATCCACACCCACGTGGCTCATTGATGTGTTTGCATGTACAAAAATGTGCTACTTGTGGCTTTACATAAATCTGCCCCACCATGCCCTTAATGGATTTATCGTGTCAGCCTAGTAATGCACTCTGCTTGGGGATCTGAAAACATGAAAACAGAGTATGACTGAAGGGTTCCAGAAAGCAAAGCTTTAAGGAGAAGTCAGACATGGCCTTGCTGAGCAGGGCGCTGGCCCGGGCTGTGGACATGGGCTGTGAGACAAGCCCTGCTATGAGCTACCGCCTCCCGGCATGGAAGTGGGCTAAGCTTAGGTTTGTGGTTGACCGGGGCACACACAGAATTTTCATTTTGGTTTTGCTTTCCTCTTTTGATCCTTTTAATAAGCATTTTTTTCCTTATTTATTTTTCAAATAAGTAATCTGACAAAAAGAGCTTAAGTTACCAATCATAGATCACAGCCCCAAAGGTCTACTGAAATTGGAGTGGGTCTCGTTTATCAAATAATTCTCATATAAAACTTTTAAAACTATTTTCTTATGCTACACTCCTGAGAATGAAAAACATTGTTCTGTTTACCACACTGTTACAAACAATAAGTCTTCCTTTCTTCTCTTCTTCCTTTCCTTCCTCCCTTCCTTCTTTCTTCCCTTCCTCCTCCTCCTCCTCCTCCTCTTCATTCTCCTCCTCCTCCTCCTCAGCTGCTGCTTCTGCTTCTTCTGCTTCTGTCACTTTCTCCCTTTTAAAAAATGCAATATGTGAAAATTGGAACCTCTTTTAATTTATATTCCTTTGATAATTTTACTCTAGTTATTCTATTTATATATTTACTAATTTAATTTCCTTTTTGTCAGCTAATTATACCTACCTTATTTATATTTCTTTCCATTTTCCACATTAATGATGCTAAATCATCACAAATTATATCTCAATTTAAAATCTTGGCATTTAGAAAATTTTCTTTCATAAGTGTTTAGATGTCCACCCCGCCCCCTTCACTACACGTTGGAAATGGTAGCGGGTGCTGTGGGTGAAATGACCAGATCCTCTCCAATCCCTGTCACCATGTTTGTGTGGCCTCCTCTAGCGTCCACGTGCTTTTGCTCTCGGTGAAGCCCGTTGTCGCTCTGATTGGTGGGACAACCTTCAGGCTACAGGAGCCTTGAAGAGAACCTGAGACATCGGGGAGTTTAGGTTCCACCAGGGGTGACCTTAACCTCATCGAGAACCAGAATAACAGGGTAGAAGTTCCACTCACCTTGCTTCAGGCCGGGAGGAACTCTGGACTCCTGCCTCCCCTGTGTAGTTTGGCTGAAGCCTTTTCAGCTGCAAGACATTTCGCCCAGGTCACACCTTGCTGGAGTCTCCCCTTTTCTGGAAGTTTCCTTGTTCCCTATCTGATGGTCCCTGAGCGCACACACACCTCCAGGGCCTGGGCCATCTGACCTGTGAGAGTGCCATTTCCCTGTGAAAAAAGGAAAGAAAGAATACTTTGGAAAGACACAAGTTGCAGAAAATCAAACCACAAAAGCTACAAAGAATCTTTACATCACCTCTGTAACTTTTCAGACATGAGAGCTAACATGCACCAAGGCAGAGTATGTGGCTTTGCCCACGACCAGAGACATGGAAGCCTGGAACAGAGTGCGGAATCTCAGAGGGAGGGTGGGGGGAGCGTGGTGGGTGGGAGGCAATCAACCAAGGACCTTGTGTGCATAATCCATGGACACAGACAATGTGGTGGTGAAGGCCTGGACTAGTACAAACACCTCACCGGGGCACGCACAGAGGACCGACAGAGGGATGGTTCTGGAGCCGCACTGCTGCGAAGGCAGACCTGCTGCTTCTGCCCTCGTGGTCTATGGCATTTATCCCAACTCTGTTTCCCACCGTGGCTACCAAACTACTTGCATGGTTAATCTGATTACTGACTGAAATAATGCATACTAAAGGATTAGAAAAGCTACTGGGGGAAACTACTTAATTCAATATTTTAATATCATGTAAACCTAAACTAATTAGTTTAAAATGTTACTGCAACTTACTTTATAAAGTACTTAATCATAGCTTTCTTTTATTCTTACAAAATCATTACATTTCAGAAGAGAAAGTTGATACTTCAAACAGGATTGTGTATGTTTTACAACCTGATAGAATTACCTTTCCTTCATATTTCTCGTTTTTTATATATGATAACAAACCACAAAGAACTGCCATTTGACCCAATAACCCCACTTTTAGGAATATGTCCTAAGAAACCTGAAATGCCATTCAGAAAGAATGTATGCACCCCTATGGTCATAGCGTCTCAGTTTGCAATAGCGAAGATCTAGAAACAGCCCAAGTTCCCATCAGCAGATGAGTGGATAAAAAGCTGTGGCACAGTTACACCAGGGAATACTCTGCAGCAGTAAACAGGAAGAATCTCTTACCCTTTGAGACAGCATGAAGGGACCTGGAGAGCATCATGCTAAGTGAAATAAGTCCGTCAGAGAAAGACAAGTATCACATGATCTCATTCAGATGTGGAATATAATCAACAAAATAACCTAATGAATAGAGTGGATCCAGAGACATGGAAGCCTGGAACAGAGTGCGGAATCTCAGAGGGAGGGTGGGGGGAGCGTGGGTGGGTGGGAGGTAATCAACCAAGGACCTTGTATGCATAATCCATGGACACAGACAATGTGGTAGTGAAGGCCTGGGTCAGGAAATGGGATGGTCAGTTTGAGGCAGAGGGTAGGGGAAGGGGTCATATGTAATACTTCTAACAATAAAGAATTAAGAAGAAGAAGAAGATGAAGAAGAAGAAGAAGAAGAAGAAGAAGAAGAAGAAGAAGAAGAAGAAGAAGAAGAAGAGAAGAAGAAGAAGAAGAAGAAGAAGAAGAAGAAGAAGAAGAAGAAGAAGAAGAAGAAGAAGAAGAAGAAGAAGAAGGAGAATGTTAAGGACCAAGATACCCAAGGCACTGACACCTCCTGTGACAGATCCTAAAAACTTGTTGTTGCAACTTGGAACATCCACAATGCTAAGTACAAGTACAAGTCACATAAGCGCCTGCAGCCAGCCAATGGGCAGTGGGCAGCTGTGCTGAGGATTATTGCAAGGTCCTCGAGGTTCCTTTTGGAAAATGAAAGGGAAGTTGGAATAATCGGGCTACCAGATAGTTTACTATAGGAGGGAGAAGAAATGCAATGTGGAATCCTACATTTGTGAAGATATCTGTGAAACCAAACCTGATTAATTTTTAACGAGACTTGGGGGGTACATCCTACAGGCAAAGTGAGGATATGGCCATGTAACTTCCACTACACAAAAGACACTGTCATGGAAACTAGAGAGTGGAAGTGAGTGCATTTTCCTCAGATGCCTTGTCAAGCAAAATTGAGGTTGCTTTAACATTCAAAATTTGATTAAAATGCCCAAAATAAGCCTGTTAAGAGCACCTGATTGCCAATCCCCATTGTGTAAAATTGCAGCAACTAAATGCCAGAATAAATTTTAACTCACAGCCAGAAACAATACCAAAATGCCATTTAAATGCTCAGAAAAGTCTAGTTCAAATAAATTCCAAAATAAAAAATTTGCATGGATTCACAAGCTGGATGGCATTACATAGTTTTCCTCTTCATTTTCCCTTTCTCTTTGCTTTTATGTTAAAGAGTTGGTTCATAGCCGAAACCAGTTTAGCTCAATGGATAGAGCATTGGCCTGCGAACTTAAAGGTCCCAGGTTCGATTCCAGTCAAGGGCATGTACCTTGGTTGCTGGCACATCCCCAGTAGATAGGAGGTGTGCAAGAGGCAGCTAATCGATGATTCTCTCTCATCGATGTTTCTAACTTTCTATCCCTCTCTCTGTAAAAAATCAATAAAATATATTTTTTTAAAGAGTTGGTTCATAGATATGACTTACAGGTAGGATAAGACTTTACCAGAGAAACTACTACCAGTTAATGAAACACCACTGAGGGTTTTAGAGTAACTGAGGAGGAGAGCCTTTTCTGTAACACTGAACTGTGGGCTGCCCCATGCCAGAGGAGGGGTGTTTTCTGGCTTCCTGATATTCACTATGTTCATAATTTGAAAATCACTCAGACCAAGGTGGTGGGCAGACCTCTTCAGCAGCTAGGATGGCACTGCCTCCTTCCAGCAGGGCAAACAGGATGTGGCATTCACTTAGAATTGCAAGCCTTGTAAGTGTGTGATTCTCAATGGATTTTTAACTTTATTAGGTTCCCCTGGCTTCACATTTTGCGCATAAATTAAGGCTTTATAACTATGTCATATAATATTATTTCAAACGTGCACAAAACGCATCCATCTTTTATAGGATAAGTGTAGTAAGCATCCACCACAGAAAACAACTCTGAGGAAGGAATCAAGCGTTCTCTCCAAAGCTCGATCCCTCTTCTCCTGCCACATAAAAGAAGAATTTTCTAGTTCAAGGATAAATGATGTTCCAAGGACAATAAATTACTATGAAGCATAGAGGAGAGGAAAGTGTGGAGGATGATCACCGGTCTCTGGTTGGGCTGTCTGGGTGTATGATGGCGCTACCCCTGAGAAACTGGAAATGGGAGGAGAACCACATTGTGCGGCTCATGACCTTGGTTTGGGCACATTGAGTTGGAAAGGCTTGTGGAGTAATATAGCAGGTAGTTGGGTATCGAAGCCTGAGACTCACAGAAAGCATAAACATGTATATAAACCAAAAGTGCCAGATGAATGTTTCATTTGTGTTTGTTTTGTTTGTTTTCCTCTATACTACAAATGTGTCTTCAGAAAAATACAGGAATGAAAACTCTAAACATGCCGAAGTCTATTCCACCTTCACTGATATCCAAGGTCCAGGTGGAAACTTATCTCAATATAAATGAAACATGACTTGACCTGCCCTAACTGGTTTGAGCATCGGTCTGTAGACACAAGTGTCCCAGGTTCGATTCCGGTCAAGGGCATGTACCAGTAGTGGATGCACAGGAGGCAGCTGACCAATGTTTATCTTTCATTGATATTTCTAACTTTCTATTCCTCTTCCTTCATCTCTGCAATAAATCAATAAAATGTATTTAAAAAATGACTTGTCCCGGGGAAAACAGACCTCAGTGGGACAAAATTTGCCTTGAAATCCTCAGGGACTCAGAGGGCTCAGAGGGGAGACCACCCCTGGGTGAAGACCCGGCAGTGCGCACACTCATCCCCAGGCATTGCCTCCAGGCTGCGTGATGGGGAAAAGTCTGCGTATAAAACGCATTCTTACCAAATGTACCCTGAGCATATGGGAAACAGAAATAAAACCAAAAATTATTCCTCTGATCAAACATGTTTTTATAGTTTAAATTAGATTCTGCTTATAAAAAAATTTGGGAGATTCAAAGACTTTATTATACTTTGTCGTCATATGTTTTTGAGAACTAAAAATTACAGTTTCAAGTATTTTCTTCCTAAGCATTACTTTGCCAAAAAAGAAAGTTACACTGTCTCAACATTTTTCAACTATGATACAGCAGTCATTATGACAATTGGCGTTTTCCTAAAGGATTCTTATTACAACCAGTTAGGTCCCACCTCAACCCTGTTCTCTCCGGAGCAGCTTTTGCTCACAAGTCACATTAAAAACAAGCCACTTCATTTCCTATGGCTGTGTGATGCTAACTCAGCCCTTCCTGCAAGTGATTCCTTTTTCTTGTATCAACTCTGTGCTCTGCCAAGTGATTTAGAAGCAAAAGCCTAGAAATCTAGACTCGGATTATGACAATTTGCAAGGCTAGTAACTTTGATAGTGGGACCCAGTGCACTAAATCAAAGCCAAGAAGTGAACGTATTTGCCTGACTGGACAGGGAGTTTATAAATGCTATAAAATCACAGTGCCAGGAGATGAAGACAAATGGTTCCGGGTAAGCCAAACGTTATGTTTTGGTCTGTCTTGAATATAAATACATGTCTGGGAGGGGCAGAGAAGTCCGTTAGAAATAACTCACAACAAAGGGGTGAGCGTGGATCGCCGCTCGGCTGCGTTAAGTGTGAGGCTGGACGGAGAGATTGCATGTCTGTGCCTCTGAGATGCTCATCTGTGAAAGGGGATCATAATGCTCTCTCCCTGAAATTACCAGAGAGACCAAAGGTCATAAAGCATGTAAGGGCTTGTGCACCCTTTGGCATGTCTTATGAAGATAAAAATGCCATGAAAACTATGGTTTCAGGGGGGAAAATGCTTGTAACGAATCATAGGTAAGTAATTCTGGGGGGAGAAATAGAGTAAGAATAATCATTACAACAGTGAACCCCAACTCACTCCTCCGGAACTGCAGCTCCTTTGACATTCTTCCAAAGATGGTGTGTTACCTACACGTAGACATGTGTCCCCTTAGATGAAATGGCTTTCAGATCCAGGCAGCGAAATGCCACTGCTTCCTTTGCCCGATAAAAGACATCAAAGGGGCAGCCTCTTTAGGGCGACCTGTTTCCATAGGAGTTCTTGCCCTTGATCAAAGAGAACCTGCATGAAAACAATCTGGGTATCTCATGCCATTAGTTCCCAGCCTGGCTCCCTCCCTCAGTTATCTGGCATGAAATGTGTGCGTCTGACCGTCTCACCCTCCAGTTCACAGTCGGGCCCTCAGGCCCTTTGGGAAATGGACAGCAGGCCGTGTCGTCACTCCGTCACTCCCCTGCCTGAGACCTGTTGTGGACGGCGCCAGCCTACACCAAGGCATTCCTCCCCGCGCTAACAGTGGCTAATGCAACATCACGCCAATGACTTCATTGTAAGACTTGGCTGCGAAACTCTCCTGCAACAAGACCATTATCTCTCCTCGGCCACTAACAGCCTCCCTTTATGCGCTATAGTTTACTTCTTTGCCCTATAAGATGGGAGAGAAAGTCTGAATTGCGGTTTATTGGGTCAGGAGTATAGAAATAATTATTTTTTTATTGTCTCTCCTCTTCCTGATAAACACATCAAGTTAGATTTCTTTAAAATTCAGTCCTATGTTTTTGTCTTCCAAGAATGTGGTCTTCTCTGGAATCTATCATCCTTCCTTCTTCTGGACCAGGAGTAACTCACAGGGAAATCCAAATCTTGTCTTCAGTTGTAGGAGCTTCACATGGTCTTTTCTTTCTATCAGTGTACCCCTTCTTGCTGTGCACCCTGACTTAAGCTGTTAGGCCAAACAATCCCATCACACACCAGGAATCAGAGTGCAGTGCAAACTCAGGGAGCCTCAGCTTCCGCCCTGGTAACGGGCTAAAGACTCTCCTCTCACCTTTTGTTCTGACTTCTGTCCATACCTACTCACCACTGGACCCACTGATTATCATACGTACTCAATTCCATTCTTGCCATTTATAATTGTTTCCTGTTTGTGTGTGTGTGTGTTTGACTTGATTTTGCTCCACTCCTGGGATTTTTTTTTTCAAACTATATCTGCTGGTTCTTTCCCCCTCTGGCTTCCTTAAGCAAGGTTACCTGCCAGAGTGTTAGTTCCCTGCTATGTAAATCGCCATCGCAAGCGATAGTCCGGCTGGACTTGCTGGACATTATTGAACTCTTGCTGTGACTTTGTTTTAACAGTCTTATTTCACCCCATTCTTTTATTGTATGTTGCCCTGTTTTATCTTCTAGAAGCAAGCATCTAATGAATAATAAAACATTTGCTTTGTACATCAAATAACTTGAGCCAAAACACCCATCTAAATTCTAATGTAACTATGTCAAACTCTATCAATCAAGGGGTAAACAAAGAAAGCTTGCTGACTTAGAGGAGAAGGTTGGGGAATGAAATGTTCATGACGTCACTCTCTTCTCCCTGCTGAGTTCAAAGGGCTGTTATTCTTTGGAATAAAACTACCTACAATCAGGTCTTTTCTTTCCAGCCATAAAGCAGACAAACAGATACAAAATGGGATTCGGTATAAGGAAATCTAGTGGTAGGGAAACAGCGGAAAGCCCACAGCATTTATTACCATATGGTAATGCAGTTGTTGACAGTGCATGCATGTAGCTCAATGTTGCTAATTGGGAGTAATTAGAGAGGACTCCTTCCACTTGAATTTCAAAACTTTTCGATAATGGAAGAGTTTCAAAGAAATACAATTTTATCATTATAAATACAGCCACGGACACAAACTGCTGGTAATTTGCTGCCAAATTGATTTCCTGGCAGACTTGATGTAACAATTTAAGCATCCCTTATATTTAAATGTTTCTTTAAAATGGCCAGGAAGATGAATAAGGCAGGATATTTACCTCAAATAGCTTCTAGTCCAGAAAGCAAACGAGTAAAAATCCTACCAAGCCCCTCAACAGGGCCAAAAGCTGGAGAAAGGCAGCAGCCGGAGGGAGGAGCAGGCGGGCTCGGGAGGGGCCCCAGGAGAGTGACCCGTCCGCAGGGGGACACCGAGTGTTTGCACAGGACATGCCATTTCAGCCTCGGCTTTGTGTCGGGTGTCCCAGCGTGCTCACGTGTTGGGAGAGAGTTGGACATGCATGTGAATATCCCAAGATGCCAGGGAAGATATGACCAGGTGTAATCTGTTCATAACCTTTTAAATACCTTTTGTGAAAGACGAAATTGGGGGATGGATGGCTTCCTAGAACTGGCACCACACTCTCAGCACCCCCCAGAATCCTCAGCCTTTACCTGCCCAGGGGGATGTGCTTACCAGTTGTCAGCCCTCCTAGTTTCCAGCTGCCACTAGATGTCCCTCCTAGCCAATACTGAGATGTGCTCACACCTTCAGGAGTCCCGGGTCGCTGACATGTAGATGGATAGCTGCTCAGGTGGCCCTGCCCAGCTCCACCACTGCGATCCGATTACAGGAGCTGTTTCCAGCTGGCCACTGATTCCGCTTCTGGTTATGTCTGCGTGGCTCTGATGCGGGTTGAGGAACTTGTTTATTCATACTAAATCCGACATGGCTTCTTGGTGTGTTTCTTTAAGAATCAGAGTTGTGCATGCCTTCGTTCAGTCTTCTTGTGTCTGTCTTGGGCCTCAGGTCTGAACTTCATTACTCATTCCTGCTTCCCAGTCCATAGCTGCCTTTGTCCTCTGCTTGGCTTGACTGCATCAATGGGAAAACTGTGAGGAGCTTCAGAGTAATAGCATAGTTCAGAGTGGAGTCCAATGGAGCTTATTGAGTGTTGAGGCAGGTACAGCCTGTGGTGACTCCTGGTGACTCACACCCTGTCTCATCCTCTCCTCTGTATGCTGATGAGTCTGTGGCTTTTCTCCAAGCAGTACAATGTGGCAAATGTGACAGGAAGTCTCTCAGAATGTTACGTTGCATTATATGGGCAAAGATGAAAGGATTTTACAGATGTAATTAAGGTGCCTAATCTGTTGACTTGGAGTTAATTAAAAGGGAGATTATTCTGAGTGGGCTTAACCTCATTAGAATAGCTCTTTTAAAGAGGATCCCGGACTTCCCTGAAGTCAGAGACTCAAGTAGCATGGACTCTGTTCTCTCACCCTCTTGCTAGCTTTGGCAAGTCAAGCTGCCATGAATTCTGAGGCTAAGGACCTGATCTCTGCCAACAACCTGAGGGAACTTAAAAGTGCTTTGTCCCCAGTCAACACTCCAATGGGAATGCAGTTTAGCCATGGAGCTGTCACCTTGACCTGAACCTTGTGAAATTCCAGGCTCAGGAGCCAGATAACCAGTGTGCCCACGCTGCTGATACATAGAAATTGGGAGGGGAAAAATTAGAATTATTTTAATTGCTGAATTCATGGTGATTTGCATTGTAGAAAGGAATAAAACAGCTTATATTAAATATATAAATATGGACAATTAGCTTCCTGAAAGTGAAAATCTTTATTCTGTACACCATCTATATGTTATTCATTCTTCTGGGGTTTTTTGTTTGTTTGTTTGTTTAGTTGAAGAACAAAAATTAAAGGTGCTAATTTTTATTGCTATCATATAATAATTTTTGGTATAAAGATTTTATCACTCTTCTGCAGTCATTTCAGTATTCCTCAAAGAAGTATCAGTCTTAGGGTCCCTTAAATGTTGTTGTTTCAATATTTTCTCCTCTCTGAGCATGAGCCTCTTTATCATTGTTTCATGGGTTATAGAGGTGTTTGTTTGTTTGTTTTCTTTTTATAGCAACACTCAATTCCACCAATAAATTGTTGGTTTTCATTATAGTTTGCAAGTTGACTATCCTAGTCATACTCCAGGTTGTGGATGGGCTTTGGTTTTCTTGTCCTGGGAGCATTTGTTTTGCTGTGCTCATCTCAAAGTGACCACCATTAAGACTGCAGAAGAGCAAGAGGAGGTGTCCTAGCATCTTCACTCAGAGGTGGTCTAGGTTAGGTAACTGGTGCCCACACTCCATTTCTCAGAGTGCTATGAGCTGGGTTTTCCGAAGCCTTCCATCCATATGATGAAGCCCAAAGCTCCATATGATAGTATTGGAGGTGAAGCCTTTGGGAGGTGATTACTTAGTGAGTACAGTCCTTATTACAGGAGACAGAAGATTCTCTCTCTCTCTCTCTCTCTCTCTCTCTCTCTCTCTCTCTCTCTCTCTCTCTCTCTGCTATATGAGGACATAGCAAGCCAGGAAGAGGGCCCTCACAAGAACCTAATCATGTTGGCATCCTGTGTCAGACTTCTAGCCTCCAGAGAGATGAGAGAGAAATTTTTGTTGTTTAAGCCACCAGTCCATGGTATTTTAGTGTGGCAGCCCCAGCTAACTAAGACATAAAGCAAGCCACATGGCCAATCTCAAAGTAAGCTGACAGACAAGTATATTCCATCCCACAGGTATGTGTGTATATGTATGTGTACAGATAGATAGATAGATAGATAGATAGATAGATAGAGAATATAATTTCTCTTCTATCTGACAGTTCTTTAAATATTTGAAGATAACTCATACATATTATTGTACAAAATAAATATCATTTCAAATATACCCAGGTTATATGGACACAAGAATCCTCATTGTCCTGACATCCTGCACCAAAACAATATTAATCTCTTGCTTCCATTGTTTGTCCTGGACTCTAGTGGATTGGAAGCAAAGTGTAGAAGGGGATCCATTAAATCCCTGTTCCCATATACTATAGCCCCATTAGTTCAGTTTAAACTTCAATAGTATTTTGGGAGGGAGAATAGTATGGTTTTGTAAGAGCTCAAAGTTGGAGTTGAGATACCTGCATTTATAAGTAGATGTAGCCACTCACTAGCTATGTGCCTGGTTCCCTCATCAATAAATCTATAAGATGCCAATTTTATGGGGTTCTACACAATTCCAATAAGACAACGCTCACCAAGAACATCCATAATATCTGGCACATAATGAGAGCCCAACTAATATTAATCATTATCACTGTTCTTCTGAAAACTCTCAGTTTTTGAAATTATAGTCAACTAAATTTCGTAGTGTAAGATACTGCATTCAACATTTAAAAATACTGTTATTTCTTCTTTATCATGCCAGTCCATAAATTCTACCTATTCAATGAATCTCCTTGCTAAAGTAAACCAAAGCTCTCTCTTCCATGCTGTCCCTTAACATGAAAGGAACCTACTCAGACCTGGAGATTATCTTTGAATTGCTAATTTTGAATAAAATAACATGACAACGGAAGCAGCAATAATAGCACCATTTATTGAATATTTTCTGTGTCAGGCATTGAACTTCACACACACACACACACACACACACACACACACACACGGACACACACAATCACATTAGCTTGTTCCTGTTTTTCCCATCAATGATCTCAGAATAATGATCATAATGGTGATAGCAATAGCAGCAGCTGCTCCACTCCCTGAGTCACACAGACAGTACAGGGATGAAAAGACAATATCTGGGTATGTCTTTCCCAGGACCTGCCACATTTGCCAGCAGGATTTGCTTGGGGGATTGGAACTGTTTCACAGGCAATTTCTTTCCCATTGAAAACATCCCCAAAGGCCAGTCCAAATATCAGCTCTGCTTCCCTTTGGCAAATACATCACACTCTTAACATTTTAATAGAATTGTTATACTACAAAGTTTAAAGGCATATATATATATATATATATATATATAATTTTCATTTTGTTGATCATGAATATAGAAAAGTAATGTAACCATAGAATTACTGTAAATTAGTTTTAAATTATAAAATGTTATAAGATAGCTTATATTATTATTCTTAGGGTTCCAAAGATTGCTTCCTAGTTTAATAGGCCTTGCTTAGGAACCTCGGACTTATAGCAGGAGCCAATATATGTCTTTCCCTGTAAGATTCATCTTTTCAAGAGTTTGTAATACTGGATAAAAAAATCTAAACATCAACCAACTAGCTCAATGGTTTTGGTCAAGTAGTTCTGTACAACAGGATTTATAGTGAATACAGTAAAACTATATTTAAAAGTGTTTTATAATTCAAAATTCATTTATCATGCATATATGTTATCCACACGTAAAACACACAGACATATGGGGGGGGATTAAATCATAGTGCGAGAAGTGTTGGCTGTATTTGACTTATACGGCAGTGGCATTGGTAAAGTGCTTAGATTTGTCTAATGTATATCCAGCTTCTAAATCACATAAAAAAGCAAAACCTAAATAACTCTGCCAGTTTCACCAAGCCTGGGAAGGTTCCTAAGGCAGGATGTCAGCAGCCATCACAACAATGAACATCAGCGATAGCTAACCCAATATTACCCAGTTAAAAAATATGTTATTCAGTTTTTCACATCTTTCTCTTTCTTTAACTAATCAGTTTGTTCTTTTCCAGTATAATCCATCCCATGGAATTAGAGTTAATCAGTTTAATACTTCACACATATTACAGCCTCAACAGAAGAATTAGCAGGAAGTGCGTGCTGATAAGGGCCTAGAACTGTCTCTTTAACAATTAATGCTGGAAATGTAATGAGCATACAACATCAAAAGGCAGAAAACCACTAGTTTTAAATAAATTTAAGAATGAAAAAAAGTCTTAAAAAGAGTTATCCTGCTTTTCTTTCTGTTGATATGTTGAAATCTCTAATTTCATAAATAATTGTTCCCCAACCCTCGTAGTGTTTAGAGCTACCATCATTGCTATCTCTTTCTTGTTTCTCTCCTAGTCTTATGAATTGAGAAGTTTTCCTCAGAATTTACTCATTCTCTAGCTCCTTTACAATATAGCTTCACTTTTTCTCTCATTTAAAATAACTAGCTTTTCACATGGCCACAAAAGGCTCTCTTAGGCCAAAAGCCAGCATCTATTTTCTATTCTCTTTCCCTTTGATCTTCGCAGAGTTCTAATTTATTTTTTACTTTTTATTCCTAAGAATTCTCTACTCTCATAGCTTCCTTAGTACTATATCCTCTTTATACTCCTACCATCTTTTGATGTACTTCTTCTAGGCTTCTGGGCTGGTCCTAACTCCTCAAATATATACCTCCAACAGCAATCAATTTTCAATTTCCTGCTTATAAAAGTCTATACACTCTTCTTTTGAAATGTCAGTCATCTATTAATGCTTTTTCCTTTGGGCAATCATATTTTTCTCTTCCAACATGATTCATGCAATTTTTTTTAACAGCTATTGGATACAATGATGAAAGTTGCCATAAAAAGGCACAATTATTCAATTACTACCAAATTAATTATATATATTTTAATGTAAATATATTGCTCTCATTCTTGCCTGACCAACAAAGTACTTCATACCTGGACATCACTGGTACAGCTTCACACTCAAAATGTATCTAAAAATGAATTCATAATTTTTCTTCCAGCTAGCCTGATGCTCTGAACTACATTCCCTGTGAGATATGTCCCTTCCCCTGTTGCTAACGCTCAGCATATTGAAGTCAATGTTGACTATTTTTTCTCATATTGTCAACATAAGTAGTTAGTATTTCTTATCAGTTGTTTCTGAATCATAACTGTTGAATTGCTTTCCATCTTTGAAATCTGAATGCTACCCCTCTGTTCAAGGCCCTTCACATTAAGTCCTAACAATTAAATTATCTTGCAGTATCCAGAAGCTTTCCCTTTACCTCAAATCTATTTTATTCTATATTGTTAAAATTATCTAGATAGCCCTAACCAGTTTGGCTCAGTTGATAGAGGGTCAGTTTGCAGACTGGGGAGGGGGGTCCCAGGTTGGATTCCGATTAAGGGCATGTGCCTTGGTTGCAGGCATCTCCAGTAGGGGGTGTGCAAGAGACAGCTGATGGATATTTCTCTCTCACTGATGTTTTTAACTCTATTCCTCTCCCTTCCTCTCTGTAAAAAAATCAACAAAAATACATTAAAACATTATCTAGATAAATACTAGTTAGAATCAATTTCCCCCAATGATTTTTCCACTGCTCAAGTCATCACAAAATTTTAGTGAGGGCGCTCCATGGGCTAGCTCCAAACTACTTTTTCATCCTCAACTCTGTTTCTTTCATAAACACTCTTATTTGAAGGCATTCTGATTCCTACTATTGAAATTGCAGTCTCAGATCTTTTCCATCTACTGAGCTCCATACTTGAAGTATAGCTTTCTTCTCTCTCTCTTATTGATCATAATATTATATCTACTTATCTTTAACCAACTTGTACCTGTGTATATAATTTATTGTTAAATTGCACACCCTTTATTTTAATACTTTCCAGCCTTTGATTCTGTCCCAGAACTGATGTCATGTACTAATATTCTCTTCGCTGTTTATTTGGCACTACTTTCATAGTCTCAAATAGTTCTTACATTCTAATCACAAAATTTTATAATCTGCAATATAGAAAATGAAGATTTTGTGATAAGCTAGACAAAGTATGCAGTAATAATAGCCAGCATTTTAACCAACACTTTTAGACATTGCCTGCAAATTTTCTGCTCTATTTAATTCAACGATTCTTTCAAACAATGTAAATATATGGTTCTCTACATTCAATTGGGTTCTTAAGACTCTTGAAGACTGTTCTGAATTTTATCATCTTTGTTTTCTCAGTTCTTGACATCTAGAATGCACTCAATAAGAATTAATTAATATTGTATGGTTGATGAAAATCACATACATAGCCAAAATTACAATTATATGTATACTTGTTGATCTGGATAATGAATGTTCATACCAGTAGTCATTATGATAAAGGTGATCAACTTTGTTTATTTTTTATTTTTATTTTTATTTTAAAATATATTTTATTGATTTTTTACAGAGAGGAAAGGAGAGGGATAGAGAGTTAGAAACATTGATGAGAGAGAATCATCGATCAGCCGCCTCCTGCACACCCCTTACTGGGAATGCGCCCGCAACCCAGGTACATGCCCTTGACCAGAATAGAACCGGGGACCTTACAGTCCACAGGCTGACACTCTATCCACTGAGCCAAACCGGTTTTGGCAAGGTAGATCAACTTTGGTTAGTACTGCCTACCTAATTCCCAACTCAGTAATTGAAATAGATATTTACCATAAGCTGAGCATATAGCATATAGTCAAAATAGTATTTATATGATAGTAAATATTATTACAGCCAATATTTTGGTTATAAGAGAAAGAGAAGAAAAGAAGCAGAATTTACATTCTGGGACCTTCAAAATTCATCAAAGGGATGATTTTATTAACTACTGGTAAGTCTGGGGGAACATATTGCATATAATTCATTGTAGATATATAGCTATAGTAAATAAAACAGATATACTAAAAAAGAAATATTCAATTAAGTTCAAAACAGCATGAGTAATTATGAAAGATAAAAAAAATAATATTTAGCGAAAGCATAACCCAACTCTTGTTAGCAAGACTCTCCTGGTCCTCAGTGCACCAGACTGCAATGCCATCCTGACCACCTTTCCCTCCCCATCTCTACCAAGGGCCAGAGCCCAGATAAGAGCAGTCCCAGAGCTGCACTTCCAAAGGGAAGCAACTGAATGTGAAGAGGACAAAGTGAATGTCTCAGGTTTTATTTTCTCATGGTCAAGTAGTGCATTCACTCATCCTGGTCATCTCTTGGAATTAATGTTTTGGGGATCTTATCTTTCTCTTCATTGCTAGTGGAAGCCAACTGTAGAGACTATGCCACCTTTATTTACAGCTTTAAGCCTTCCCACAGTAAATAAAATGAGATGTCAACTTGAACAGGGGAGGGGGTTGGTTAACTCAGATTTTAGGGTAAATTCTCTCGAGCTAATGGCCAGTAGTCCCTACTGTCCGAATGGCCTGGCACTGATCTCGGGATCTGCAGGTCCTCTTGTCATCCTGTGTCTGTGTGTCCGTTCATGGCCATGGTTGTTGGCTGGGCTGTTTGCAAACCGATTCAGAATTAATTCCTGAGAACTCGCCATTTCTCACGCTCCCCTAGAGAAAAGAATATCATGAGGCACGATGGGGGTGAGAGCAGCTTGTGTAAGAAAACAGATGTCTGACTTCATCAGGCTCATTTGTGTGGGTGTCTGGGTGCCTGTAATTGCACCTGTCAAAGAGGCTTGAAAACTGCCTATTATTTGATGCACACACCTTAGAACAGTGACTATCAGCGAAGAAAATTTGCTTTCCCAGAACGGTATCAGCAACAGCAGCAGCAACAATAACAAAAGGCCAACCAAATTATTGTTAAGCAGCTCCTAAATCGATGCATCTCAAACATTGCGATTACATATTTCTATAAAACTAATGTGAGTTTTGGCCGTGGCCACACTTTCTAAATTATACACCCAAGGTGACTACAATAGAATAAAGCTAGTCCTTATCTTAATTCAACCTTTTCATTTTGCTGGTGAGGGAGGAGCTAGCATTTTAATTGAGGATGAGATCAGACCAGTCTTAAACACAATTGCTAAATCAAAGAAATAATAATCAGCACATCTCTTCTCTAATCCAAAGATTTGCCTCTCCACCAAATGGCCTTTCCCCTCCCAGATGACTCTGGTGATCTTTCTCATATAAATAACACAGGGATTTGAGGCACAACAAGAATATCATTATCTTTTAAATGTTAATATAGGTATTACTATGCATATATGTATGTAGTATACATATTATTATTTTTATAGAATGTTCGACTTTATACCCTAAATGCAAAGCATATCCAGCCATTTTCTCATGTGTCAGAATAAACAAAACAATGCACCTTAGAATTAGTGCAAAGATGGTTGGCTTTTCACTAAAATCTCTCTCTCTTTCTCTCTCTCTCTCTCTCTCTCTCTCTCTCTCTCTCTCTCTCTCTTTATACACACACACACACACACACACACACACACACACACACACACCAGGTTGTTGGTTGAAATTAATCCACATTTTATTTTCTAGGTCACTGAATACTTGTCTGTAGCCTCCTGCTAGTCCTTGATTAAACACTTCTTTCTCTGCTAGATTATTGCTTCAGTTTTTAGTATACATATGATTTGGATTTAATCAAAGTTCAATTGCAGAGGTATGGCAACTTGAATATTGTATAATTGTAATGTGCAGGTGACATTTGGGGTAAATTCTGTGATAAATTCTTCTGAGGAGGTGAGACCTCTCTTTTTGTTCTGCTTGAGTAACACTAGGTTGTCCCTCACATGGCATTCCAAGGGAGAAGAGTTTCAGCTAAAAAAAAGTAGAAAAGACTGGGCTGTTCTGTGCCATAGAGAGGATGTGCATTAAATGGGAAGGCAAAGAAAGGAGAAGAGGAGAGGTAATTTGCTCATTTCACAAACTTTGAGGATTAAAGAATGGATATATCTAAGAAGGATTTTATTAAGCATGTGCCTTTTCTTCAATTTCCTAGGAATAAATCTTCAGTAAAAGCTTGATATTTTAATGCATTAAGGAGTTGGATCTTTTTTGAGTTGTGCCAAATGCTATGTCTTGTTTCAAAGTCAGTGGGACCCTGGACCCTGGAACAAAGATACCTTTATCTGTCTATCATCTATATCTATCTTTGTATTTATCTATCTACTAGATGCCCAGTGCACTGATTCATCCAGAGCATTGTCCCGCCCATCTCACTCAGTCCTGATTGGGTCTGATCAGGGCAAACCAGCAGGGGTGTGTCTGGCTGGTCTCGTTCAGTCCAGATTAGCCAGACCCCAGTAGCAAGCTAACCTACTGGTTGAAAAGTCTGCCCCCTGGTGGTCAGTGCATGTCATAGCGACTGGTCAAATGAACAGTCATTTAGCATATTAGGCTTTTATTATATAGGATTATCTATGTATCTATCATCTATCTTCTATCTATCATCTATCTATCTATCTATCTATCTATCTATCTATCTATCTATCTATCATCTATCTATCTATCATCTATGTGTCTATCTACAGTGATCTGGACACCCCATGGAAGATTGCTTCCCAGACATTGCCTTTCTGAAAAGGAAGAGGATTTTGGAGGTAAGTAGCACCAAAAAGCCAGGATCTGACCTCAACATTTCAGGAACTATTGGGTCCCTTTGACCATGTTTTATGGGGCTGAGATAGAGGGGAAATGGTAGCAACACTTTTGACCATTTAATGCCATATTCTCATGCCCACCTTAACTTCACTGACCTTTGTTCACTAGTCTGACATGTTAGTTTATGGGTCTGAGTTCTTGTTTCTGCTGAATTTTCTCTTTTTAAAGATTATCAACACAGTCTGTCGAAGGCATTGCTCACTGCAATGATGTAAAATGCCACCTCAAAAGAGCTCTACAGTTCTCAGAGGAGAAAAGACAAGGTCAACTGTATTAAGAATAAGAAGTTTAGTTTAAACTGGATCTTTCAATGAAACAGCTAATTAAAAATGGGAAAAGTTTATGATATCACAATTTAGACCTGGTAGAAATAGGGACGCAAACATTTTGAAGTGATGAATTTAAAAAGTCTGAAAGTCTAAAGTGTCTGTTGATACTGACTACTGAAGTGTGGAAGGGAAATTGGAAAATTTGGAGAAAGGCCTGCAATGAACAATCAACTTATTTGCCTTGGCAAGGGCTTCCTGGAACATTTATGGCAATGAAAATAGTGGAAGAGTAAAGTCTTGTTAATATAGATTATAATGCAAATGTTAAACAATATATGTGGATGTGGGGATGGGGCTTTATAGCTTTGGTTTTCAGAACTTTATCCTGAGTAAGAGAGGAAGCCATAGGGAAAAGTTTGAGAATTTCTCTTTGCATCAGCTCTTGTGATAGTGCATGCTTCTTTTGCAGGATTTATTCAAGCCCTGGACTCCTTTGTATCCTCATGTGAGGACTTCCATGGATTGCTCTGATCTTGCTGTTAGCAGCCCAGCCCAGGCTGCTCCTCAGGCCAGAGAAGAGCTGCTCTGCTGTAGCCAGCCCATCAGGACGCTCCTGGCTTCCGGCAGGACCCTTCCAAGGAGCCCTCCAAGAACGGCTCGGTGCCTGTCACTCTCTATGTGGAAGGCTCATGGCTAATTCTAGAAGCCCATGTCCCGCTGGTGTTAAACGGGGCATGAAACTCCATGGGTACCAGTGTGTGGGCGTCCAGAGGCAGTTCCTGGCCTGCTCCCAGAGGATGTACAGCCTTGTCTTCAACCAGGGGTGCCTCCCAATGGGCCCAGGCCTGGCCCTGGGGCTCAGCAGGAAGGTGAGTTGCCACAGTTCAGCATGAGAGGGGGCTCGTGATCAATGATGATGCGAAAGAAAATGAGTGAGGGGGAAAAAATTTACTAAGTGCCTTGTGAAATCACACATTTCAATTTGCATAGCTTAAGACCTTTATTGTATGATGGTGCACAGTCTCAACTCTCCTAGGATTTCAAGGTCTTTTAAGATTTCCTCTCACTTAGGCCAATGAGTGGAAAGACCATATGTATTAAGTAAGAATTTCCATCAAGATTTCTGCTTTTTAGCCCTAACCAGTTTAGCTCAATGGATAGAGCATCGGCCTGCGGACTGAAAGGTCTCAGGTTCAATTCTGGTCAGGGGCATGTACCTTGGTTGCAGGCACATCCCAATAGCAGGTGTGCAGGCAGCAGCTGATCGATGTTTCTTTCTCATCCATGTTTCTAACTCTCTATCCCTCTCTCTTCCTCTCTGTAAAAAAATCAATAAAATATATATTTTTTAAAAGATTTCTGCTTTTTAAGAGTCTAATTGTGGTAAAATTATTATTATTATTATGCTAATTATTATTAGCATTTATTTCTTGAGCCAGAGCATGATTATCCATGTTTTTAAATTTTAAGAATCAACTTATTACAGGCCGAGTTCTACCTCAAAAGCTCTGAAAATTCCAGATTCTGGAAATCTGGAAGTCTGGAGCTCTTTATCAAAATCTGTTTTGGGGATTTATTCTGGAATATTGAGGAATCATATTTATATTCTCCATGTGTAGGGACCACTACTCGGCCCAAGTCCTTGGACACTGTTAGATATAATCAGATGTCTGTGGGAATAGAAAGTATTTTCTAGAGCCTCAGCAGACTCCATTGAACAGTATATTGTCTAGAGGTTGGCAGAGATCAGTGGGTGGGATGGTATTCATTGACATTTCAAATGATTTTTGTCTTATTAGGGCAGGCTTAGGAACTGAGAAGTTATTTCAGTTGGGATGGAATCAGAAACAAAAGGAGCTAATGGCAGATATTTTATTCTATTTGAACAAAGTATATTCAGGGTGCAGTGAAATTAAATGTGGAGGAAGGACAAAGTTTTGGGGAGAAGGGTACATTGTTTCTTAGAGGGGACCTGAAATCTCAAATATTCTTTACTTATTCAACTTTCAATAGCAATGGTTTGGGGTCTAAAGGAACTTTTGAATCCTGCAGTGTTGGAAAAATAAAAAGAAGACAGCTTGGGCTTGTGTTGAGGAAGGAAATACTGTGAAATTGCTTGGAGCTTTTCCTGTTATAAATTTGGTGTCTGAGATGTATGCTGCATCCTTGGATGTAGGCCACTCTATTTATTATGAGAATACCAGAAACTCAAGGAACTATAAATGGTATCTGTGGGCCAATATGTATATCTGGCACAATGAAAAGAGAGACCAAGGGATATTAGATATTTGGATTGAGTGTTAATGCGAGGAAGGGAAATTCAGAAATTACCTGGAGATGAGGAAGGCCCAGCATTGGAAAATTCTGTCTTAATATTTAATTTGTCCTTTCAGAGAGGAGCCAGTCAGTTTGCATCACTGATAAAAATTGTTTCCCCAAGTATGGAAACCATAGAGCCACAATGAACTTCTGGTTGCAGCTAGTCTGCAAAGATGGCTGCCATTGACTTTTTCCCAGCATTTTGTACATGTTCCTCTTCACATCAAGAGCTGAAATCTGCTTCACCCCCCCCCCCTTAAATCTGAGACACCTTAATGATTTGCTTGACTCCTATTCAGTGAACCTGATATTATTGTAGTTCCAAGTAGGGTCAGAAAAGGCTTCCCAGGTTTTCCTAGGCTTCTTATAATTCTTTTTAAAAAATATATATTTTAT
The DNA here is from genome assembly GCA_963924515.1 of Vespertilio murinus. Lineage (NCBI taxonomy): Eukaryota > Metazoa > Chordata > Mammalia > Chiroptera > Vespertilionidae > Vespertilio > Vespertilio murinus. The sequence continues at coordinate 46,877,185 of OZ004714.1, read as the reverse complement.
TGATTTTTTTTTTACAGAGAGAAAGGGAGAGGGATAGAGAGTTAGAAATATTGATGAGAGAGAAACATCGATCAGCTGCCTCCTACACACCCCCCACTGGGGATATGCCCACACCAAAGTATATGCCCTTGACCAGAATCGAACCTGGTGACTCTTGAGTCTGCAGGTCAACATTCTATCCACTGAGTCAAACCAGTTAGGGCATAGCTCTTTCTTCCTTCCTTTCTTTCTTTCTTTCTTTCTTTCTTTCTTTCTTTCTTTCTTTCTTTCTTTCTTTCTTTCTTTCTTTCTTTCTCTCTCTCTCTCTCTCTCTCTCTCTCTCTCTCTCTCTCTCAGGGAATAATTCTTGATTTGAATACAATTCATCTTAGAATCCAACCACCATCCTGTGAGAAGCCCAAGCCATTCAACAGGGACACATTTGGGTCCTCTGGTTAACAACCCCAGTTGAGCCCCCAGCCAATACCCAGCGTTTGGCTACCTGTCATTGAGTGAGCTATGGCTTCATCCATCCCACTCAAGTGTTCAGGTGACCCTGGTCCCAGCCACCATCTGACCAGTCTCATTAGGTAACTCAAGTGAAAGCTGCAGGCTGAGCTCAGGCAACCCACAGAACCCTGGGAGAAAACAGCAAGCTGTTGCTTGAAGCCACACATTTTGATGTGGTCTATTAACCCACAATAGATAACCCGAGCACTTTCTGATGTACTATTTATGCACATTTCTGTCAGTTCACAGTAGGTGGATTCTACACAATTAGAAAAAATTGAGTTGACTTGAAGATACAATGGAAACCACAAACACTTTCGTGTTCTTTCTTATGTTTCCTCTGCCTACCCTGGTTCCCGGATAACCCCATGCTCTGTGCTGTGCAGCAGTGAATTCAGACCTGCAATATCATGGTTTCCTCTTAAAACATTGCCGCTCTAGGATGGAATTTGTTCTGCAGATTATAAACTGCTTCAGTGACATTTTATTTTGGGATCCTGATTGCCTCATCTAAATAATGATGGCGATGTTCTGGTAGTCTATGTTGTCCTCAGAGCTCCGAGAAACTTTGTAAAGAGACAACAAGGGAGAATGTTAGGGAGGGCGCAACCCACCTTCACAGGTGGTAAAGGGGCACCACGAGAGTCTGTCATGCAGGAGGCAGCGGCTGACAGTGAAGAGGCTTAACCAGAAGTCAGCTTCCGCATGGCTAGAAGGCAGAGGACCATACAAGCAGAAAGATGCCTTTTCCAACTTGGAGGTTTGAGAGGAGGGTAGGATCACTTTGTTAGAATTTACCTTCTGTGTGTACCCAGTGGTCACATTAACAGTGAGTGTTTCCAAGTATGTTTGTTTTTAGGGTTACAGAATATTTGGGTCATTTGACCTCACAGGCATTGTATGTGCTTATACATGGTTATTTAGTGCACATCCTGGTAATCCTAGCTGGACCAATGGGTAAGTGTGATTAGAAAAGGGAAAGTGATGCCGAAACCGGCTTGGCTCAGTGGATAGAGCGTCGGCCTGTGGACTGAAAGCTCCCGGGTTCGATTCTGGTCAAGGGCATGTACCTTGGTTGCCGGCACATCCCCAATAGGGGGTGTGCAGGAGGCAGCTGATTGATATCTCTCTCTCTCATCGATGTTTCTAACTCTCTATCCCTCTCTCTTCCTCTCTGTAAAAAATAAATAAAATGTATTTAAAAAAAAATTAAAGGGAAAGTGAGAGACCAGTAACTGCCTGGCCTGGTAGGCAGTGTGTGAGGAAATATTGATGAGTCTTCAGGGTCCCAGGGCCTGTGCCATTTGTCCCAGGTGACCATTAGGAAACAATTGAAAGGACTGGGGTAACACAGGGAATGGGTTTATTCTCCCTCTGAAATGATACGGTTCTCTCCAGAGGAAAAGCCTTCCTCTCACCGCCCAGGGGCGAGGATACGCATAGGGGGAAAGACGTAGAGGAAAGTAATCATACACCAGCCTCTAAGGGGAAATGAAGGCGGCCTCATATCCATCTTCTCTCCCTGCCTCCCTTCACCACGGTTCTCCAACAGCCCTCTGCTTCCCAGCCCGCTGCTCACCATGGAATGCTGTCCTGTGTGAAAAAAAATTGTGCCACTTTCACAGGGAGAAGAGAAAATTCATCATTCCTCATCATGCATTCTTACTCTTACCAGAACCCATATGTGTGTGTTTGCGTACACCCACACATGTTGTCAATAAAGATGGAGTTCTCTTCTATAATTCAGCAGTGATAGCAAGTTACTGCATGTTAAATAAAAACGCAGGAAGAAGCTTTGCTGAAAAGCCACTTACTTTTAACTGCGAAGCTTTGGAAACAATTAGAATCGCGCGTGGCAGATGCTGAATAATTAAAAGAAAGTTGCAGATAATTCACGCTCACTCCTTTCAGCCACTGCCTGACCTACAAGGGGTCTGAAAAATGATGTGGTTTGATGGACTTGTTGTTTCCCTTCCTGACAAATAACAGAGTATTATGTTTCCATAATTATCCTGAAATATTTCAGTACTACAACCCAGAATCATGGCAAAGGAACTGAAATGAGGTTTACAACGGAATACCAAAATAGCAGCGGTCTTTGCAAGGAATATGACTGACTATATCTAGAAAAAAACCCAAATATTTAAAGGTTCATATTTCTGTAACTGGATCCAGTTCACTTCAGAGTTTATAGAATTATAGCATGTATCCTACAGATGACTGGATTATTTGCTACTTCATTCTCTGTGGGGCATGGGCAGCAAATCCTGGCATTAGGGATGTGAAGCAAACATTTTTAAAATCTGAAGGTTTTTTTTAATTTTTATTTTATTGATTTCAGAGAGGGCAAGAGAGAGGAAAAGAGAGTTAGAAACATCAGTGATGAAAGAGAATCACTGATAGCTTATCACTTGCACGCCTCCTACTGGGGGTGGAGCCTGCAACCTGAGCATGTGGCCTGAAAGGCAATTGAACTTGGTTCATGGGTTGATGCTCAACCACTGAACCACACTGGCCCAGTTGAAGTTTTATTTTGTCCATTATTTGCATCTGTGATTTGGGAAAATCTCAAACTCAACATTTTCTGCAGCTTTATCTGTAATGTGATAGCTTATGATTGTAAAGCCACAAATAACATAAATATTATCTCATCCTATCTAATAAAAGGATGATATGCAAATTAACCATCACTCTATCACAAAGATGGTGTTGCCCAGGTGACAGACCCAGTGTCCTGCACACCCTGGCCTGTGGAGGGAGGGAGGGAGGGTGGGCCTCTGGCCAGAGGCCGGCCAGGGCACACCAGGGAGGGGGACACTGGTGTTGTTGCAGGCTGGGCTGATGGACCCCATCCAACCCCCCCCTGCTTGCATGAATTTTGTGCACTGGGCCTCCAGTTAAACTAAAAAAACAACAACTCTTGAGTAAAGAAGTAACTATTGTAATCAGAAAAAGAAACTGAAACTTAGAAAAGTTAGAAAATTGTATCAGATCACACAATCAAGTTTCTGACTCTAAATGCTGTGGTCCTTTTGTTCCAGCAAGTTATTTACTAACTACCCAATAATTTATGTCGGTACATTTTGATACTTACAGAAGTACATTACAAGAATACAATTGGCATTTATCTCTTTTTGTACAGGTTACATCTTTTAGGGTCAAAGTAATTGGGCAAACCATCTCAGACAATGCCTGCCTGACAGTCCCAGTAGTAATTTTGTAGGAATAATAACAAATGAACATGAACATACACAGTCTACACATTAGACTAGAGATCTCTAAATTATGAAAAGCCCTTCTCTACATGCGGTAGCGTCTCAAATTACTAGTGTTCCAAGACTATTTGATGGTTCTGGTATTCCCGAGGTTTAAAACGGGCTTTGGGATATTATTTTACCAGGTTTTGGAGCATTTATATCAGTTTTTCAGGTTTTGCTGAGCAGATTTCAGCACTAGCTTACCTCTGTGAAGAATCCAAATTTTTTTACTGCCTATGCAATTAAGACCCATCCTGAATAATCAACCAACCAACCAACAAAACAAACAAACCAACCAACCAACCTTTCACTGGAAACATGTAGAAATCCACAGAGAATTTAAACACACATGGCTGAGATCGCCTATTGAGCATTTCTCAGGCTCCAGGAGAGAAAACAGAGTGTCTGACAGACACTGAGACAGTTATGTGAGGAGTTGCTGCAGCTCGACTTGGAGGAGGGGAGGGGCTGGGAAGCCGGGGCAGCTGGCACAGGGAGGGATGGAGATGAGTCATCTAGCACAGAGGTCTCACAGTGGGAATGGTTCTGAACCCGCCTGCAAATGGTTGATATCCAGAGACTTTTTGGGCTGCCACACTGTGGGGGTGCTATGGTGTGGGCAGTGCTAACGACCTCTAATGGGCAGAAGCTAGACAATAGGAAGCGAAACTTTCTATTGCACAAAGAAGCAGCCCAGAACGAGGAATCACATGGCCTGAAATGTCCAGAATGCTCAAATTGAAATACTCTAATGTAGAAACGGGGAGTTAGGGACAAGGAGGAGAAATTCTGGTCCAGAGGAGTGAACATTTAGAACCGAGACCTCCAAAATGAAAATCTTTTTAAAAAAATATATATTTTCATTAATTTCAGAGAGGAAGGGGGAGAGCGATGGAAACATTGAATCACTGACTGACTGACTGCTTCTTGCATGCCCTCTACTGGGGATTGAACCCGCAATTAGGCCAAGTGCCCTGATCAGGAATCAAATCATTGACCTTCTGGTTCATAGGTCAAAGCTCAATCATTGAGTCCCCCACTTCAGCCAGGCCCAAAATGAAAATCTTAATCCTAGAGGTGGTCTATCCTAAGTTAAAGGGAGAACTATAAAAGAAAAACAAATCACATATTTGTCAGGGGAATATTTTGTTATTTTTGTTTCTGCCTAAATGTGAGTAAAGACAAACTCCCATGAGTCTAAGCAACCTCACAGTTTATGGATCATATCTACCAGTTCCATATCCTGGATTTCAAATACTTAGAAAATAAAATGAACATTAATTGTGTCTATGTGATATCATGGGAGACTTGTTGCAGAAGTAGACACAAAAATCTTTCTGGCAGGATAGTTTCAAAAATTTTTTCAAAGAAAGAAAATAAAGCAAAAGGATAGAGATGGATTTACAATACAAATTTTAAAAGTTAATGCACCAAAAGAGAGATGAGTGAATTCAACTTATGGTAATATTAAAGCCCTATCACTTGAGAGAATAAAAAGGAAACACAAACCAATTAAGTTTAATGACATCTCATATTTAAAAATTAATTAAAATAATGTGAAAATGAAAATAATATAAAAGAATAAGTTGATCTGCACCAAGAAGCAAATCAAACTTCTAAAAATAAAGTCACTGAAAATAGAAATTCAGTCCACAATTTACACAAATTAAGAGATAACTTTTTAATGCAATAAACTTAGAACAATTAGCAGAAATGGGTAAAAAAAAAATCCCAATAATGCTGGAAAACATGAAAGTTTGAAAAACATGTAATCCTATAGAATAAAAACCCAATATGCTAAAGTCTGGTCATCTGGTCAACCGTTCAACCAATCAAAGTGTAATATGCTAATGATATGCTAAGGCAGCTCAACTGCTCGCTATGATGTGCACTGACCACCAGGGGGCAAACACTTTGACCTATAAGTTAGCTTGCTGCTGGGGTCTGGCTGATTAGGACTGAGTGAGATGGGCCAGACACTCCCTGGAGCCCTCCTGTGGTCACTCCCCAACTCAGTTCATGGACCAGTGGGGTCTCTTGGCCTGGCCTGTGCCCTCTCATAATCTGGGACCCCTTGGGGGATATGGGACAGTTGGTTTTGACCCAATCTTGCAGGCCACTCCCCTCAGGAGGGAGCCAGATGCAGGGCTCAGGGCTGGCAAGCACTGCTAAGGCAGTGTGAGCCTCTCAGGATAGGGACTGATTGGGCAACAGCCCACAACTGGTGCAGTGAGGCCAGAATTACCAGGGGGTGGCAGGACGGAGATGCAGGTGGAACCCTCCTGTGCACAAATTTGTGCACCAGCCCTCTAGTTTAGAATAAAAACTGTCAAAGTTTACATAATTGAATTTTTTAAAGAATGACTAGAAATTTTTGGAGATATAATATTCAGAATGATGGAACTTTCACTTGTAACAGTGGATTGGCCTATTCAGACAGTTAGGTTTTTGCTTTATATATTTGGGTGTTCCAAAGTTAGGGCATAAATATGTACAATTATCATATCTTCTTGATGGATTGGCCACTTTATCATTATATAATAACCTTTTTGTCTTTGTTTCTTTTACCATTTCCAGTTTACAGTCTATTTTGTCTGATATAAGTAGAGGAACCCTTGCTTTTTGTGGGTACCATTAGCTTGAAATGTCTTTTTCCATTCTTCACTCTCGGTCTATGTGTATTTTTCAGGCTCAAGTAGTCTCTCTAGGCAGCATGTTGTTGGATCTTGCCTTTTTTGTTTAGTTTTGTTTTATTTTTTAATCTATCAGCCATTCTATGTCTTTTGATTGGCAAAAAGTAATCATTGATAAGTAGAGACTTGTTAATTGTTTTCTGGTTGTTTTATAGATCCGCTGTTCCTTGTTTGTTATTTTCTGTCTTTTTTTTTTGGTATTTTGGTATCAGTATGCTTTGACTTCTTTTTTGTGTTCTTTTGTGTAACTTCTACAGCATTTTTCATTGTGGTTGCCTCGAGGCTTACATAAAACATCTTAAATCAACAACGCTCTATTTCAAACTGATAACAACTTAACTTGAATGGAATTTGTAAACTGTACACTTTCCCTTTTCCTTACCCTCACATTTTAGGTTATTGCTATCACAATTTACATGTTTGTTTGTTTGTTTTTTTATATTATGCACCTAATATATTATTGTAGTTTCTTTTTTATTATGCTTGCCTAAAAAAAAACCTTTTGTAAGTGAACTCTCATGTTGATTATAACAAAAACTTTTAGATGAACTATGGGAAAAACCTTTGTAAAATCTGGGAAAAGCTAACATGTTAGTGATAAATTGTTGGGCAAAATCCTATCATTAGCTGGATTGTTAAGTTAACATGTTAACTTCCTGGCCCAGATTCACACACCTGGTAGGTACTGTAGGTATAGACACCATCATTAGGCCTGGCATTGGTCAAATCTGTATTCCTGATAGGTCACTATCCTCTCAGGACTCCAAGGTCATGGCAAGTTCATTTTGCTTCTTAGGACTGGTGAGTACAATATTCTACTTCCCAACTCATAATGAGAATGGCATTTGAGGGTGCCTAACTTTTTTAAGAAACTCAGTTCTAATTTCCTGCTTCTGTGATCTGAGACATTATGACTTATCTAGTAAGGACAGTCAAAGTCAAGTCGCCGGGACTCTAAATCCATTATCTGGATAATGCTTCCTAAGTTTGGAGGCTAACTATTCTGACTTTGAGTACTCTCCATGAAAGGGAAGCAAAACACTCAAGGATTTCTTTAGCCATCAAATAGACAAATCAAATTAATAATTATGTTATATTATAACTCAAATAAGTATAAATTTTAATCTAGAACATAGTGACTTACAATAACACAGATGCTATAAATATGAAATCAATGTTATTTTCAGAGACCAGCAATACAGATTCTGATTCTGCTATGGCAGTGCCTGGAATATGCATTATGAACATTTTCTAATGAACTTGACAAGTGTATGAAATTAAAAATGCTATATTACCTTGTGGCTAAGCATTACTTAGATATTAAAATTAGACAAAGGTAAGGATAATATGTTAACTATAATACAAATAATTATAATTATACACATAACAAACTATATATTACTCTCACAAAAGGAAAGGGCTTCCAGTATCTATTAAATGTCTTATGACCAAGTAGAGTTGCTTAAGGAATAATATTACAAAGGCTCTGTCCCCCGATATTTGGGAGAGGTGGGACAACAGGATACTGGGAATCTTGTTGGCCACATGATGTCAATCTTGCCATGGAAGTAAAACAAAGACATTCTCAAAAAACAGGTCCATTCCCCAAAGGCTTTTAATTATAGAATTAAAGAAATGTTCCCAGTTGTTTACTGAAGTCTATTTTTTTCTCTGAAGCATGGTATGAAGTACATATATTTTATCCTATTTTGTCCAGTGGTCTTGTCTTCTTCCACATTGGTGCTATGCCTTTAAAAAATAGTACATGCTTCTGTATATAATCTAATTTGTTCCCCAATTATTTTATCAGTTCATTTTATCCATTTATTTTAATGAATTATATTTTCTTTTATGACACTTAATGCAACATAAATAATATGCGTATATTGGCTTGATGACCACCTTCATTCTGACTATAAGGAAAATACTGCTTTTATTTTCCTTGATATTTTTTAGGACCTACCAGAGGCTTTTCAAAGTCATAATTGTAAGGTTCTCCCCCCTCCCAACTGATGGGCGGAGTTTAACACATTATTGGCACCTGTCACCTAGACATCTCCAAGACATTGAACCATCAATCAGCATGTGCCAAAGTGTCCTTATAGCCCACCCCTTCCTGTTCACCCTAGGCCCAGCCCCCTTCCGGTCCAGCCCTTAAAGGGACCCCCAGGCAAGACACATGCTGCTGCTCCTCCATGCCAAGAGGCAGCAGCCCAGCTGGGTCCCCTGCCCCCCCCCCCACTCCCTCAATTCTGATTTCTCTACCTCCGTAATGGGTCCAGCTCATTACCAGGAATAAACTTTACTTTAAAATTCCATGGTGGTCTGTTTCCTGCTTCCCTTCAAACCTAACAATAATGATTCGGGATTTTTGGACTGGAACACATGGTGTTCTCCTGGACTGAAACCCCAAATTCTTTGTCCGCTGGAGTCGAAGAATGAATCCACAGACAGAAGGTAGTATAGCTAAGGTGGAAATTTTTTTATTTTATTTATTTATTTATTTATTTTATTTTAAAATATATTTTATTGATATTTTTACAGAGAGGAAGGGAGAGAGATAGAGAGCTAGAAACATTGATGAGAGAGAAACATCGACCAGCCGCCTCTTGCACACCCCCTACCGGGGATGTGCTGGTACATGCCCTTGACCAAAATCGAACCCGGGACCCTTCAGTCTGCAGACCGATGCTCTACCACTTAGGCAAACCGGTTTTGGCCAAAGGTGGAAATTTTAAAGAACAAGTACAGCCTCCCACATGGAGCCGGGGAAGAGTCCCACTGAGTTCCTTTTCCCTGTGGCTTATGAAAGCTGCAGATCCTGGTGCCTTGATGTCCCCTCTGATTGGTCACTGTTCCCTGAGTCTGGTTACTATTGTATCTCCTGAGCTCCAAGGTCAAAGCTTACCTGGAACAGGTGAGGTTCTTCCCCTCCTTCCTTACTGTTTTCCTGTTCCCTCTGGGCTTTCTTCTTCTCCTTCTGGATGGAGGACTCCCTTCTCTTTGTTTGGTAAACATAGACCTTCTGCTGTTCCCAGCTCCCCCATTCTATGCAAATGTACCTGTTTCAGCTTTTCAGCTTTCCTATTCTATGGAAATACACCTTCTGCTGCTCTGCAGCCCTGTTCTTCCATGCTCCCTTTGATTTCTAAAATGTCTAAAATTTCCTAAACCTGTCCTATTTACCCCTAAAATTCCTGTTTCAATAATATTCCAGAATTTCAGGCAGAGATTAATGAAAGGTCAGCACATTTGAGAATTTCAATGAATTCATTTCTAACTTTATTTTAATAATATGAGAATACAATTATACAATATCAATAAAATGAATGGTTAACTGGCTTTGAAAATTTATAGTTTATTAGTGAACCACCAGAGAAATCTGCATAAAATCAAGATTTAAAAAACAAACAAACAGTATGCCTACTGTTACCTGTGTTATTTACTTTCCTTGGAGTTATATCTAACAAGATAGAAAAATAAATAATAGATTTAAATACTGAAAAGGAGACAAAATTTGCCACTATTTCTATTTGCTTCAATAATCCACCTAGAAAATCATTAGAATAAAATAAAATTTACTTCGAGTCATAAGTATTAAGAGTGATAGTATGCCGAAACCGGTATGGCTCAGTGGATAGAGCATCGGTCTGCAGACTGAAAGGTCCCGGGTTTGATTCCGGTCAAGGGCATGTACATTGGTTTGGTTGCGGGCACATCCCCGGTGGGGGGTGTGCAAGAGGCAGCTGGTCGATGTTTTTCTCTCATCGATGTTTCTAGCTCTCTATCTCTTTTGCTTCCTCTCTGTAAAATATCAATTTTTTATATATATATACATATATATACATATATGTATATATATGTATATATATGTATATATATATTTAAAAAGAGTGATAGTATGATGAGTAATGGCTCCAAACATGTCCAGGTCCCAATCTTGGGAACCTGTGGGTGTTACCTTATATGACAAAAGGGATTCTGGTCATGTGATTAAATTAAAGACACTGAGATGAGGTTTTCCTGGATTATCTTCCTAGATCACAAACATCCTAATAAAATGGGAATTTTAGGGGTAACAGGTCAGGTTTAGGAAATTTTAGAAATCAAGGGGGGCATGGAAGAACAGGGCTGCAGAGCAGCAGAAGGTGTATTTCCACAGGATGGCGGAGCTGGAAAGCTGCAACAGGTAATTTCCATAAATTGAGGGAGCTGGGAATAGCAGAAGGTCTATGTTTACAAAATAAAGGGAAGGAAGCCCCTCATCCAGAAGGAAAGGAAGAAAGCCCAGAAGGAATAGGAAAACAATAAGGAAGGGGGAGGGGAGGAAGAACCTTACCTATTGGTGAGGTTCCACCTTTGAGGTCAGAAGTTACAATAGTAACCAGTCTAAGGGAATAGTGACCAATCAGAGGGGATATCAAGACACAAGGATCTGAAACCTTTATAAGCCCTAGGGAAAAGGAACTCAGTGGGACCCTTTTTCCCTCCCCAAGTGGGAGTCTATGCTCTGAGACTCTTTCCCTCTCCCACTCGGGAGTCTGTACTTGTTCTTCAATACATTTCCACCTTTGCTATACCACCTCTGTCCGTGGTTTTCGTTCTTGGACTCCCATGGACAAAGAGCCCGGGAACCGGCCTGCCAGGGAAATACCCCATGTTCCAGTCCAAAAATTCTATTTCTCTAATAATGGGGGGGGGGGGGGGTTACTACAGAAGTAGATGATGTGTGATGGGAGCAGAGGACACAGAAAAAGTTTAAGATGTTATGTTGCCGACTTTGAAGACAAAGGAAATTCTATGAGACAAGGGACAAGAAATACAGCTCTAGAACCTGGAAAGGCAAGGAAAGGGATTCTCCTTTAGCAGGAGAGGGAGCATGACTGGCCCTTCCGACCAGTGAAATCAGCTTAGGACTTCTGACCTAGGAAACGGTAAGAAAATCAATGCGTGTTGTTTTAAGCCATCATGTTTATGGTAAATTCTTGCAGCAGCAATAGGGGAACTAATATGAGAGAGGAAAATCCTCTCATAAGGTCTACAAAAAAAATTCATGTTTTGGAATGAACTAAAAAGTGTATGCTTTAAATAGCTTTTAAAAACCTATCTAGAAATATAAAAAGAGATGTGCGTCAAAGTGCAATGGTGTTATCTTAATAATCGTTTACAGCCTTAATTTCATTCCAGTAAATATTTTCTAAAACTTTTTTGTGTTACATTTTTTTAAAATATGCTGTTTTATATGGAAGAATAAATCTGGGAGAATGGGTAAGAAAAAATTAGAAGAATAAATGTGGGCAGAAAAGTGAGAATGGGGAGTATGGCTTACATTGACAAATATGAAAATGCCTTAAGCTAAAATAATTTTTTTCTGAAATGCTGATTTATTATAGTGCTATGTTGAAGCCAGAAGAGTATCTTTCTCAATGAAACCAGAATTTTAGAGGGCAGCCACAACCTCATTTATATATATAAACATTTAGCATCTGATAAATGTGACATTTCAAATAAAGAAGAAATTATGAATTATTCAGTAAATCATGCTGAGACAATTAGTTATCGCTGTGGAGAAATGATATACTCTATGCCAAAATAAATTCCAGAAAGATTAAAAAATGACATCTAAAAATGAAACAATAAGTACATAACAAAACCTTTCTATAAATAAATTCAAGGGTAGAAATCATATTACAAACATTGGAACATTTGACTACTAGCAGTTATAAACATTTTTATCTCAAAAACTAGGCAAGATAAACATATGTAAAAGGAATAAAGTAATTTTGAAAATAAAATTAAAATTTGACCAAAATTTTTAATATGAGTTTTTATATTAATAATATACATTAATACTCCAGTGAACATAGGTAAAGGACAGATGCAGATTACTTAGTAAAGATATGCAAATGTTCATTATACTACAGGAAGAAAAGTTCAATCTCACTTATAATATAAATGCAAATTTTAAAAACTAAGGTTTTATTTTGCCTTCCACATAGGTAAAGATTTGGGGGAGAGAATTATGCACTGTGTAGTAATTATAATTTTTAGTATAATGAACATATTTTTATGTTGTAATAAGAATGTAAGGCAAAAACCAGCACTAAAGAAGAAATTCCAAAAATTCTTTGCTCTCCTTTCTTGACCGGGATAGTCATTTGTTTGCTTGGCTGAGCATATTGGGCAATCACTCCATTCCAGGCAATGTGCTAAGATCACAGGCAAGAGCCTCCACTCATTTTATAGGTGGAACGTATATACGGGGTTGGAGGGTGGAAGGTGGTTGTGATACCAAACCCATGTTTGGCTGCCTGCCACTGGAAAGCCAATAATCAAGAGACAGGGGCTGGTGAAAGGAAAATAGGGTTATTCAAGAGCCAGCAGCTTGAGAAGATGGAGGCTCACAAAGACCATCTTAACAGTTGGAGATGGGCAGGGGTTTTGTAAAGAGAGAGGTGGGTTACAAGGGGGAGAAGCAAGCAAAGTCATATTCACAACCCAGTGTGAGAAGCACAGGGGCTGGAGGCAGTAGTGGCTGTTGTGGGGTTGAACCCTGAAGTCAAAATAAGACCACTAGAGGCTGCTAATTGATTAAAAAAAAAAGCAGGCAAGGATTTATTGACCTGGCCGGGATGGCCGTGAGAGCACCATACGCAGGTGAAGTCCACACTCACAACTGCACTGTTCCAGGTGTAGGCAGTCCTTTTAAAGGTCTAACCCACAAAAATTTTCCTTTGTTCTAAATTCTAAATTCTAATGTCTGGGAACAGCCTGCACGGTCATTCCCAGCCACATCATGCTGGACATTGGAATGTGGACCTATCTTGCAATAGCAGATAGTACAGAAGCAGAATTCAGCGGTTAATTTCTAAAGGTTATCTGCAGTTTCAACTCCTGGAGCTACTGAGTCAATGGGAATCAATCTCCTGTGGTTCTGGTCCACAGGCACAGGAAAATTGCCTTAGCCAGAATAACAGGGTTAAAATTCAAACAGCAGTTTTTACCTAGGTATGGTTGCTACCATACTTCAGAAATGGACCAGCAATATACCAGGTGGTCCTGGCTAAGGAGGAGATGTCGGCAGGGCTTTGTGGGATGATGGCACAGTTATTACATCTTCTTTGCTCTAATGGCTCTATGGCTCCCTGGGCATAGTAACCAAAGGCAGAGTCCACACAAGGAAGAGGGCCACGCTGATCCGGCCTATGCCCTCAACCACAGCTGTGGGTCTTGAACTGCTTTGAGAATGAGATGACTGAACTTTTTCTTCAGTTTCAGGTGCCCTGATATCTCAGGACTTTCAGCAACTCAAACCCAGCTAGGATTCCACTAACACTTCAAAGGAATTTAATTTATAAAGGAATTCAATTGTTTTGTTCTTTTAAAAAATATATTAGGGGATAGGGGTGGAGATCCAGTTTTTAAAACCAGCCAAGATCCATCTGAAACTATTGTAAGGGTTTTCCAACTTCTTTCCCTCCCCAAGTAGACAGGCAGAAAAGGAAAGAAGGAAGTGTGGATGGGAAGAGGGGGAGGAAGGGAGAGGAAGAAAGCAGTGAGAGAAGCAGGGAGAAAGGCAGTCCCAGTCACCTGTGAACTGGATCCTGGTGCTCAGCCCTGTGGCTGGAATGAGGGCCATGGGAGCGCAGCTGGAGGGGCCTCAGCCCCGGAGCTGCCAGAGCTGGGACATTACGATGAGGCGTGAACAATGGTCCTCGCAATCTGGAATAATGCAGTTCTCTCATAGTATTGTGTTGAATCCTGTTAAAGATCATTTTAATACCTCTTCCTGGGAATGAATATCTTGCTCTTTACGAAGAAAAAAAGTCCCCCCAATCTCATCCCACTTGTCAAGTGGTTTGTGTCTGAGAGGGAAAGAGGGGGGCGGGGGTGGGGGGCACAGAGGAGAGGGAGAGCAGGTTCGTTTCACTTAGGTTCCCCAGCTCCCTGCGTCCGCCTCTACACTGTGATGCAGCCACAGCCTAGAAACTTCCCAGCGTGTGTGTGTGTGTGTGTGTGTGTGTGTGTGTGTGTGTGTTCCTGCCCCCTCTCTCTGTGAACAGAGCCAATCCCATGACATTTCTATGGGAGCATCCGGATCATGCTCACAGAGAGACAGTGACATTTCGCAAGTTCATCAAAAGGCAAACGCTGTAACCCATAGTTCTTTCCAGAAGCAATATGCAATTTTCTCTGAACAGCCCAAATCTGAGAGAGAGCGAGAGAGAAACTGAAGGAAAATGAACCAATATTTCTCCTTAGAAAGGTGAAATATTAATCCATGCCTTTATTGACTGCCTTCCACCCATGGAGCTTTCATCTGCGGGAGGAGATGTCTTACTTCAGGAAACCTAATGGCTCTCTAACCCTCAATGCCACTTACTGCTTTCTTTTTCCATCTTGTGTTACATGTGCAATCCCAGGAGCACAAATTAGGGCCCTACAAAAAGCAGAAGGCACATTTAGCCGGGGGTTGGAAACAACCTGATGCAGCAGCTGGTACAGAGGCATGGCCAGGGCTAAAGAAACCAGCACATGACACGTGACACGTGACACTGAGGTTCACAGGGAGTAACTGCAGCCGCAGCCATTACCACCTATGCCTGAAGGGCAAGGGCAGGAAATGGAGTGATTGGATTCAGGGGAGATCTAGAGCTATTGAAGGAACTGCTTACTTTCAGTGGTGGTCATACAGCATCGTAATCATTGTCAGAAGCAGGGCTTGGACTAGGAGGAATTGTGTGTACGTGTGTGGGTGGAGTGGGGTGGTAAATACCCTGAACTCTTTCTCTTTGTGAGCTCTGACTTCCTGCTGGAGCAAAGATGGGTAGAGGATGGACCAGGCCTAGAGGTTGGCAGATCCTCAGAGGTATTCCATTAAGGCAGTGTTTCCCAAACTTCTCTCGTGATGAGAATCACCTGGTGGAGTTGTTAAACTACAGATTCCTGAATCCCAACTAAGAAGTGCTAAACTAGAATTTTTGGGAACATATAGGTAAAACTGTATACTTAATTAGTGCTCTACTGTATACTTAACCAGTGCTCTGTTTTTAGTTTATTTCTATGTCTAATCCATATATCCCTGTCTCTAATCCATGGTCAGAGTGAGTACTTTCAAATAATTGGAGAGAAGAAGCTCCTACTTTAGCATACAATAGAGCACTAGTTAAGTATACAATTTTACCTATATGTTCCCAAAAATTCTAGTTTAGCACTTCTTAGTTGGGATTCAGGAATCTGTATTTTAACAACTCCACCAGGTGATTCTCATCATGAGAGAAGTTTGGGAAACACTGCATTAATGCATGCAATAGGTTAAAAATCCATCTCTTTTCTACTAACAAGTTAAGCTCACTTGCTCAGTCAATAGGGGAATGCCAGGGGTAGGGAGTAAAAGGGCGCAGCCTTTTGTGTGGCTATTGGGAACTATGATGACATCATTGTAACTATATAATTATGATCCTATTCCCATTATTAGACTGTGAGTTAATTAAGGAAGAGAACTTTTTTTAGTTTATTTCTGTCTAATCCATATATCCCTGCCTCCAATCCATGGTCAGAGTGAGTACTTTCAAATAATTGGAGAGAAGCTCCTAATTTAGCATCAGTAAGCGCACCTGTTAACCAGGACATCTTCTTGGGACTATTTCTCCAGTGCACAATATTTATTTAGCTCATATGGCAATCAAATTCTGTTGGAACTTTTTGAAGGTAGGGTCAGGTTTGTTAAAGAACAGTGTGAAGGACACTTGAATCCTTGTAAGTGTGAGGACAAATTCAAGCAGAGTGGAACATAATGCATATGAAATCAGCAAAAACTGGAAGCCCACCATGGAAGCTACTGAAATAAACATATGAGAAATATAGATATGGATATTTACTTATGAGAATAAATCTCTTATTTGTATCTGAGAAACAGTCTTACTAATACTGCGTTAGAAGCACTTTCATAGACAAAAACCTTAGTTAGAAAAGAAAGTTAATCATAAAAGACATATGTCCACAAACTCCAGAAGAAGATTGTAATTAAGAAAAAAGAGCTCACTAAATAATTTCAACCAGAGTAAGGCTAGTGGGAAACTGAGGGGTGAAGCTAATAGTAAATGTAAATCTTGTCACGCTCATAATCCTTAGTAAACACAATTCATAAATATAAAATTGTCAATTGACCAGTGTGTGTTGCATAGGAGCATGGGATTGCTTTACCCTGAATCCCGGGAAGCAGTTAGAAAAACAATGCATCATTGACAAATGGGTGAACAGGGATTGTGAGGCTTTGAAGCAAAGGTTCATCTGGGTAAACAAACACTATGCCAGGGTCATTTGGGCAAATGCATCTACAATCACCAGAATAATGGTGTGTATGTATGAAAATGATGAGGCAGAAAAGACTGTGTATTACTAGTGGAACGTTCTAGAGTCCGAATATGGCTTCCAAGCAAGCCTCCAGCCTGGGGACAGTTGCCACTGGTGGTGCTATCTTATTGGACACCATTATTGACTCAGGGGCCACATGAAAATGTGGGATAAATGCAGTGGCTGCAGGAGTGGTAAAGGGTAACTGCTAGATGCTGGCCTCTCTGGCTGGATGCATAATGGATACTTCAGCACCAATTGATTAATATTTTGTCTCTTCCACCTGGGGCCCATGAATCGCTCACTTCAAAGGTCTCACTTAAAGGGAGCCTGCATTTGTATTCTAGGGTGATCTGTCTTCATCAGCGTTGGTGGAAGAGCAAAGGCTGCGGGCAAGGCTCCTCTGGGTAGGTGAAGCTGGCTGCTCGTCACACATGACTCAGAAAACGTGACGCACGGCCAGGCCTTAAAGACCAACATTTCCATCCACAAAGTTTCACTACAAGCTTCATGAGATGCTCTAGGAGTGTAACTCTTGTGTATGTGAGCGAACTTACAGTAACATTGGCTTTACTTTATGTCATTTTCCCTAAAGTGCAGAACCTAGTGACAACTGAGGACTGACGGTACCTACTCCCTCTGCGTGTGCCTGAAGTATCTGAGGCCGCTGGGTCCTTCTCGTTACCGGGCTGCCCTGCGTCAGTCTGCACAGCAACAGCCGTGTGAGAGACCGAGCACTGCGGTTGGCTTTAGGGAGAAGTAAGTGTAGAATCAATTTTTAAAAATAAAATTTTGAGATAATTGTAGGTTTGCATGCAGTTGTAAGGAACAACACAGAGAAAGTCCATGTATACTTTATCTAGTTTCTCCCAATGGTAACATCTTTCCAAAACTATACTATCACAACCAGAATGTTGACATGGTACAAGTCTCATTCATGTTTCTTCAATTTTACTTGCTCTTGTTTGTGTGTATGTGTGTATATGTGCTCATTAAGTCCTATATAATTTTTAAATGTATTTGGTCATTTATTATTATATTATTATTTAAAAATAATTCTTCTAGGAATATATCCTAAGAAACTGAAAACACAAATAAGAAAGGATATATGCACCCCTATGTTCATAGAGGAACAGTATACAATAGCTAGGATTTGGAAACAGCCTAGGTGCCCATCAGCAGATGAATGGATCAGAAAACTATGGCACATCTACACAATGGAATACTATGCTGCCATAAAAATGAAGGACTTCTTACCATTTGCAGCAACCTGGATGGAATTGGAGAACATCATGCTGAGTAAAATAAACCAGTCAATGAAAGAAAAATACCATATGATCTCATTCATTTACGGATAATAAAGAACATTATAAACTGCTTAACAAAAAGATACCATGTTTCCCCCAAAATAAGACATCCTCCATAAATAAGACCTACTTACAGGTTTCCTTCTGAGTGAAATATAAGGCATCCCCCCGAAAATAAGGCCCCCAGGCTCTGTCTCAGAATGAAAATTAATTTACAGTAAACTGGTCAATAGGACCGCCCCAACTGGCATCTAGCAACCAGTGACATTACGGGGAGTCCTGACGTCACTGCTGTGTGAATGGAGAGAAATCAGCGTGGGAACTTTGTGAAACCTAAACTGCAAGAAGTTGTGACTTGGGTGAAGAATTCATGGGAGAAAATCACTGACAGTTTCATTGCAAATGCACTGCGAGCAGGCTACCTTGACAAGAAGTACTCATTTAAAGACAGTGCTATTGCTAAACATGAGAGATTTGGTCCACTGGTTCTGAAAGAAATGAAGTCACAAGAAATTCACCAGGAAATTCAGGAATTGGATTGTTATGATGATGTTCCAGAAGATGATGACATGATTGTCATTGAATAAATGAGTAAATTCTTGATACTGTAGGATTCACAGTTTGTCTGGTTTGTGTTGACAACTACCATACTACCGTACCGTATACAGGTAATAAATTTCCTTTATTTTCATTTAACAGTAAATGTGTACCGTATTCTTCATGGAAAAATAAGACATCTCATGAAGCCAAAACCGGTTTGGCTCAGTGGTAGAGCGTCAGTCTGCGGACTGAAAGGTCCCGGGTTCGATTCGGGTCAAGGGCATGTACATTGGTTGCGGGCACATCTCCGGTAGGGGGTGTGCAAGAGGCAGCTGGTAGACGTTTCTCTCTCATCGACATTACTAGCTCTCTATCTCTCTCCCTTCCTCTCTGTAAAAAATATCAATAATAAAATAAAAGACATCTCCTGAAAATAAGACCTAGCGCATCTTTGGGAGCAAAAATTAATATAAGACGCTGTCTTATTTTCGGGGAAACAGGGTAGATAAATAGGCAATAAAGCATCAAACAGACTGTCAAATTAGAGCGGGAAGGTTAGGGAGAGGTGGGGGAGATACATAAAAGACGGACTTTTATGCATGCATATAAGCACAACCAATAGGTGCAAAATTCTGGGGGGTGAGGGCATGTATGGGAGTGGGGGGGGCAATGGTAAGATATGTACACAGATAATACCTTAACTAAAAAATGAGGAAAAAATTATTTATTGTTGAAAGTATTACATATGTCCCACCCCGCCCCTTTCTCCCCATTAACCTTCCACAGCTCACCCCCACTCTCTGCCCCAGGCCCTCACTGCCCATTGCCTGTGGCCATGGGCCATGTGTATATGCATACGAGGTCCTTGGTTGATTACTTTCCACCCACCCTCCCCCGCCTTTTTTCATTTTTTATTACATGGACAGGTTTGTTGTGTTCACCATCACAGTCAGGATACAGAGCAATTCCACCACCACGCGATCCTGCCTCCTCTCCCCTTTTTATAGCCAAACCCACGTTCCTTCTTCAACCCCCTCCACTCTCATTCCTAACCTCTGGCAACCAATATATTTTTTCTCCATTCATAAAATGTTATTTTCAAAATTCTTATATAAATGGAATCATACACTATGCATCTTTTGAAATTCACTTTTTCTCCCACTCAGCATAATTCTCTGGATGTCATCCAAGTTGTGTGAAATGTATAGCTGGTTCTCTTTTGTTGCTGACTAGTCTTCCATGCTGTGGATGTATTGCCATTTGCTTAATCATTCTCCCATTCAGAACCATCTGGGTTGTGTCCAGGCTATGGCTATTATAAATAAAGCTTTTCTGAATATTGATATACAAGTTTTTATGTAAACACAAGTTTTTACTGGGAATATATGACAAGTATTCAATTACTAGATCATGTAGTAGTTGCATATGTACTTTCAAAAGCAATCCCCAAATTTTCTGCCAGAGGGGCCAAACTGTTTTATATTCCCACCAGCAAGGCATGAACCTTTTTTCATGTCTCTAGAAGTGCAATTGCTGAGTTGTAGGTAGGTGCATGTTTTTTGTTTTTTAAAATAGCCTGAGAATATTTTTCCATTGATTTGAAGAAAGAGTGGAAGAGAGAGGGAAAGACAGAGAGAAATATTGATGTGAGAGAAACACATCTATAAGCCTACAACCTGGGCATGTACCCTGACCAGGAACAGAATCAGTAATATTTTTAAAAAATATATTTTATTGATTTTCCCCAGAGAGGAAGGGAGAGGGACAGAGAGCTAGAAACATCGATGAGAGAGAAACATCAACCAGCCACCTCCCGCACCTCCCCCCACTGGGGATGTGCCTGCAACCAATGTACATGCCCTTGACGGGAATCTAACCTGGCACTTCAGTCCACAGACCGACGCTCTATCCACTGAGCCAAACCGGTTTTGGCTAGAATCAGTAATATTTTAAGCATGGGACAATACCCAGCCAAAGGAGCCACTCCAGCCAGAGTTCTCCTATTTTTTTCATTGTATAGTTTTACATATTACAAGTTTAAGTTCATGATCCATTTTGAAAATACTTTTTTGTATAAAGGTGTAAGGTTTAAATCACGGTTCCTTAGCTTACAGATGTTCAATTGCTCCAGCATCATTTTATAAAGGGACGTTTTCATTGATTAAAATTTTTTTAATTTTTATTATTCTTAAAAAATGTATCTTTATTGTTGAAAGTATTACAGATACTCCCCCCCCCCCCCATTTATCACTTCTACCCCACATCTTCCCCCTTCCTCCCAGGCCTACCACACTATTTTCTGTGTCCAAGGGTTATGCATATAAGTTCTTTGGTTAATCTCATCTTGGCCCCCTACCCCCCCCCTTTTTTTTAGAAAGGAAGGGAGAGGGAGAGAGAGCTTGAGAGAAACATCAATCGGTTGCTTCCCATATGCACCCTGACTGAGGGAACCTGCAACTTGGGTTTGTGCCCTGACCAGCAACCTGCTGAGCCTACTGAGCCACACTGGCCAGGGCGCTCTGGCATCATTTATAAAGACGGCCATCCTTCATTGAAATTTTCACCTTTATGAAAACCAGTTGGGAATATTTGTGTGGGTCTATTTCTGTTTTTCCCTCTGTTCTGTTGATCTATATGTCTACCCCTCCCCCAAAGCCACACTGTCTTGTTTACTGGAGCTAAACAGCAAGTATTTGAATTAGAGTGATTTCTCTCATTTCATTCATTTTCAAGATTGTTTTAGAAATTGCAGGGCCTTATTTTTAAAGAACAAAAGATCTTCTCTGAACAGGGGATAGCCAAGAGTCTTATTTTGGGGATGTTGGCGTGTGTCTAGATTACCAAAATTTGTGTAGAGCTCACAAAACATTTGTGGTCACTGCTACAGATCCTGGTACAACATTCAGTCTCAAAACCAAATGCATCACAATTTGGAAAGCAATGGGATAGCCAATAAAATTAAAAGGAAAAAAACAGAATCTGGGACTACTATAGGAGGCAAAAAGGGTTCTGTTCTTCTCTCCCTCAATCTTGCATCTCTGTTTATCTGTTTATATTAAATTCACATTTTTCTATTTCAAAAACACCTTCTCTAATGAGGCTGTGTTAGGTGTCTGAGAGCAGACTGAAACGTATAAGCTTAGACTAGTACGAACTCCTAATCAGAGAGAAAATGTTTACTCAGTAATTCTGGAAGAAAAGTCCTGGGAAGGATTCTGATGATCTGGAATTAGGTTGGGAGAACATCCCTCAAACTATATCTGTGGAGAGAGGGCTGGAGGTTTCTATTAAGGATGGGATGTGTGCCTGACATCATCATGTTTGACAAGGAGAAACATCGTAATGTAAGTAAGTGGAAGCTTAAACCCGCAACGTTTGGGGCCCTTTTTTCTTCTTAAATAATGTCTTGAAAAACAATTTATTTCCTTTAAAATATGAACCTTTCCTTGACTAAAACATGTCTCAAGTATTTTACTATTTCTGGTGGGACTTTCTAGCCTTGGGACTTTCTATCTTGGTATCACAGTCTGCCCGGAGAGTGATGGGCCACATCAACCCCTTTCCTGGAGAGTGGACAGCCCACCACTAGGTATTAAGTGAAAGTTACAGTAAGTCTTAGTTTAGACGATACTTGCTCACTGTGTTGACACTGGTCCTGGAGCCCAGATCAGGAAGGACCTGTTTGGCGGATGTGTAGCTAAAAGTGACAACTTCCATAGTGACCTTTGGAAAGTCCCTCCAATTATGTCTGTGTATGGACCAAACTCAACCCTCCTCAAAGCCAGACTTCGCCTTCTCTCCTCAGTTGCATTAACATATTAACCTGTCCCAGCAGAGCCCAGCCCACTGCCACATGCACACTTCCGTCAGAGCCCAGCTCACTCTCCTCTATATTCAGTCCTATCAAAACTGCAAAATTCTCCCTCTGAATACTGTAGACACTTTTTTCTCTCTCTTTCATTGTAGTCATTTGTACTCATGCCCCCCCACACACAGAGTTCTTGAGTTCCTTCCTTACATATTATATTTTCTAACAGCATGATGGAGGTTTGAGGAGGAATCTACGGACTGCTTTTGTTCTCTCAGTCCTTTGGCGGTTCCTTGTCCATTTCTCACGGAAAGGTCCCATTTACATTTTGAACATGAGCATGAAGCCTGCCCAGGAGTGCTCCTCTAGCTCCCATATGTCCAGACTATCAGGAACATTTCATTTTCTCCCGTGATGCTACCCGGGTGTGCTGCTTCACCACCAGTATAACCGCTAAGTGTGAGCGGCTACCGCTAAAATGAGCCAAGACACTGGGATCATCGCTGGAGCTCAGTCTGCTCACCTCACCGGGTTGCTCCTCCCAGCCCGAGAGGCATTACTTGCTCAGACAAGCTCTTCAATCATTTACCAATACTTTGCCAATGACTCCCGTGTTTAGAAGTTCATGTGTGATAAGGACAGTCCCAGTTTGCAGTTTCTCCTTCCACTCTCCACATTGTCCCAGTTTGGATAACAGTTACATGGTGATCCCCGCCTGCCATTAGGGCAGAATGGAAAGGTCCTCCACGAAGGGACTTCAGCGCCCTTGAGCCGGATGGGTGTGGTGTGGCCTGATGCTGGTCTCTGCCATGGCTAATGGCACTGGGCCACACTGGCCAGGATGTTCCAGCATCATTTGTGAAGAAGGCCATCCTTCAATGAATTTTGCACCTTTTGCTACTTAGGGTGCAGTGGTTCTTTAAGGAGCCAAAGATGCCCTCACTCACCCCCCACCATCCCCATACAATGTCAGTCAAGTGTGTACCAGCCAAGAATGCCTGAACTCGTTAGTGAAAGATGGTTACCAAGCATACTTCTTTTTTTAAAATATATATTTTATTGATTTTTTACAGAGAGGAAGAGAGAGGGATAGAGAGTTAGAAACATTGATGAGAAAGATCGATCAGCTGCCTCTTGCACACCCCCCACTGGGGATGTGCCCACAACCAAGGTACGTGCCCTTGACCAGAATCGAACCCAGGACCTTTCAGTTTGCAGGCTGACACTCTATCTACTGAGCCAAACCGGTTCGGCCCAAACACACTTCTTTTCACCGGGTTACACTGTTTACTTTCTAGGGTTTCTGATCTGGATGAAAGGCTCTCCTAAGATGTGTGAGTGGCCTCTGTCCACATGTGTTTTATGGTATCAGTTTTAAGGGAAAATCTTGATCCGTTGGAGAAAAAAGTTTAAGAACTACTCACCCGAAGGTGGTCCTTTTAGGGGAAGAAGTGCAACTTTACCACTACTCAATACGTAACTCTCATTTCAGGGATGTCAACTGACAGAAATGTAGTATTTTGTTCCTCTTCCTGGGTAATGCCTAAGTCATGTTCTGATCATTTGTAAATGATGTCTCTGAGGCTGACTCAGTTATATTTTATTACCTTGAAGGCATGTTTTTAATTTTAAAATGAGCACTGCTGACCATGGTTTTTTTCCTCTTTAATAGATAAAATAGCCTAAGTTATTTTAAGGTTGTAAACTAATGTTTTCTCCTTTTTTAAAAAGGAACTTTAATAGAGTTTCACTATTAACATCTTATCTAATAAAGAGTGAATATGTTAATTGACCATCACTCCATCACAAAGATGACAGCTGAGGCCAAGTTCCCATAAGGAGCCTTAATGAGCAATCAGCAGGGACTTGAGGCTATGCCCTCCCCTGCCCCCAAGGGGCTTGACAGGAGACCTCAAGGTGCACTTCCCATACTGGTGCTGGGCTAGGGGACTTCAGGCTGCTCCCCCCAACCCCCAGTGCCTGGCAGGGTGACCTCAGGCTGTGCACCCCCAGTGCTGGGTTGGGAGAACTCAGGCCACACCCCCTCCCAGTGGGTCTTAACAGGGGATCTGAGGCTGTGCCCCCACCAGTGGGGCTTGACAAGAGTGGGACTGATGGGTCTGGATATAGCCCAATGGAGGTTGCTGGTCTGGTCTGGGTCTCATGCGATTTTGAGGTACATTTGGATGGGCAGGGACTTGACTCTGGGTCCCGTGTTGAGCCCCAGACTCTGACAGGAGGAAGGTTTTCATATGCATTTACCAATTTTCTTTCATTTCTGACACTTCTACTATAGAAAAAGGGCAAACAGCAATATTACATTATTTCCTCTAATTAATCCCCTTTTAATGTGCACAAATTTTGTGCACTGGGTCACTAGCGTATTAATAATCTTGTTTTCCTGAACCGTTTTGCATATCTGGTGATTTTTCTCTATTTTCACAACTTTACAACAACAGCACAATGCCGACTCCTGAGATGAGTTCACTCATGCTGTGCTCAGGTCCTGATGCCCTGGTTAGACTCAGTGAAGGAATCCTGGCTGCATCAGGAGCCCCGTTGGTTTGGGGGGGTCTAGAGAAGTCAGAGCTGCAAAGGCCTCCTCAGGCGGCTCCAGGGCTGGCACCCAGCTTCACACAGGAGTGATTTACAGTGGTCCTCCCAGCCGGCTGACCGAGCGCCCTCTTGTTTATTGGCATGAGCGGCCTCCCTGTGCAACAGCCACCACAGGTGCCCTCATAGTGGAGACCATGTACTGGCTGCTCTGCGAAGCCCCAGCTGTTGTGCCTTTGATTAAGTTTTTCCCAGAATCACGGTCTCTCACAACCTGGCTGATAGGCCTCGCTCAGCCCAGCTCCTGCTGTTGGAATTGGAGGTGTTAGCTATAATATTCCTCTTCTTGGTGAATCTCTTTATTTAGTGTCCCATGACCTTTTCCTTTGCATATAATTAATAGGTTAGCCTTTATTTTCTTTTTCAAATAAATTTTTTATTGGTTTCAAAGAGGAAGGGAGAGGGAGAGAGAGAGAGATGGAAACTTCAATGATGAGAGAGAATCATTGATTTAGCCATTGTTTTCCTGGCCTTGGCCTATCACTACTTAATTTTATCAGTGATAATAATACTACTAATTATTATTATTGTTATTTTTATTTTCTTTAAAAAAATTTTACGTTACAATTTACATTCAATGTTATTTTGTACCAGTTTCAGTTGTACAGTATAGCAGTTAGCCAATCATATACTTTACAAAGTTATTGTTAATATAAACTTTTGAATATTGAGCTACAAGTGCGTGCCAAACAGTGTGCTGCCACGACTGGGACGAAGTAGACGCGGTGATCTAGGTTTTACAGGTGAGAAAAGTGAGGTACTGCGTAGAGCGCTCGCATTCATGCTGCTACTAACAGGCAGAAAGGGGTTTAGTTGAGGGCAGCCTGGAGATAAAATTCATGCATATATCCCTGCATCAAGTGGCGGTACATACATGATTGTCCTGGCTTACAAAGGAAAAGGATTTTCTTAACTTTGCACACACTGTTTTCCATGTCGACGGAAAATCGATTGTGCTAAATGAGCTACACGTGTAATGTGAGGGTGCCCGTTTGAATCTAAATCCTATGTTTGCCTTTATTAGATTCTTTCTTAAACATCCCTCAGTGAGGCTGTCAGGCCGGTCCCACACTTGGATACTGAGGCTCCTGAGTCTGGCCTCAGCACGTCCCGTGAGGACTTTATTGCACCTTCGTCTGTCTCTGCCAGCCCCAGCCCAGCAGTGTGCTCGGGGCAGATGGTGAATGGGATGACAGACCAGCCTGGACTGGCACGCCACCAGCATCCGAGAGCAGACCGAGCCTGGCAGGCTCGCACACATGCCCTGGGGCCTCCCCGTTTAAATCAGCCAGACAGACCAGATGCATAGAAAGACTCCCGAGCCAGCCTGTGAGGCACCCAGGCCTCCCCTAGTTCTCATTGTCTGTCTCTGTGACTGGACTCTTCATCTAAGAGACTTTCCTGGTCTCTGGCCTCTTGCATTCTGAACCTCCAGAAAGCGTCTTTCCTGCTTTCCTTTTTCTTCTTCTCTCTTTTTTTTTTAACTTAAATTATTTATTGCCTAATATATTACCTATGTTTCCCTTTCCCCCCATTGACCTTCTTTCTTATCCATTTCTCATACCCCCCTGTTTGGACCTAGACTTCACTCCTTACTTCCGGTGTCCTCCTGCCCCCATCCATGACGATGCCAGAATTCCTTATCAAAAGTCAACTACGTTTTAGAATTTGGAGCTTCTCAGATTTTAGAGAAGTTTGATGCCTCAGGCAACAAAACATAGTCAAGCTGTTAATATTTTTTTTATTTGACAGCCTAAGGGAAAGAGGTCAGTGTCCCTGACTAAATAGCATTGCATGTTTTAGAAATTCTTGTGCCACACCATGTGCCTTCTGTGGCACACGCATGAGAGTCGCTGCTCAGAGCACAAAGCTAGGGCTGTTAGATTGGATGGAAGTGGGGATGGGAGGAAAAAAGTCATGTGACTGCCACCGGGAGCCTGAATCTTTGCTGATTTTTGTTTGTTGTTTTGTTTTTGTTTTCTTGGTTATAGTAAAACTGTGATTCCGTCGCACTTTTCTCAGTGGTGTGAGTCATTCTAATGAATCAGCACACCAAAGTGGACAGTGGGAACCCCCAAATTTGTAGCCAGTTGGTTAGAAGTGTGAGTGGTCTGGGAATCCTGAGACTTACGTGGTGAGTCTGAAGTGGAATGGGCTTGTGGACAATGGTCTCTAATTGGTGAAGTCCGGCCGAACGCTGAGCAGAGCCAGAGCACTGCACTGCAGAAGGTGGTGTTTTCCCTTTTCTGATTTTGAGCCATTTGTGGTGGGTCCGTGTTCACGACACCCGTGAGTAGAAAAGACCACACACACAAGGCATGGGAGTCAGTGTGGAAGGACCGCCCATTCAGCTCAAAATCCTGGATACCTTCTCAGGGTTGTAATAGCTGCAGAGGCTTTTAAATGCATTTGACAGCAGGAAATGAGAGAAGCAATGAATACCTTACATAATGGTTTGGCTTGCATGGGAATAACACTAAATACTGCTTTTCCATTGCAGCAAAAATGTGATCTGCTGGTTAGATAGACCCAAATTGTGGGTTCAGTCCCTGGTCAGGGCTCATACATAATCAATTAATGACTGTATAAATAAGTGGAACAACAAATTAATCTCTCTCTCTCTCTTAAAAAATCAATAAATTAAAAAATATTTAAATGTGAGCTGGCTTGAATTATCTAGATTTTGTGGGAGAAAAATATAACAAAAAAGGAAGACTTGAAGGCCTCTTTGAGGGGAAATATCTGGTCTTTGATTATGCCAAACTGTTCTGTGCAGGCCCTTAACAGCAATATGCAAGAAAACGCCACCTCACAAAACTTTTTTACATTCCAGAGAAGCACTGCCATAGATTTTTAGAATAAATATTTCTTGTTTTAGTTTTTGTGTGTATGTGTTTTTTAAATAAGCTTTTCCCCAAAAACACATTCTAAGACTTGTCATGCATTTAAATACTCTCTGACTGAAATTTTTGAAAAATGGAATATGAACAGGAATTTTTATTCTCTGATAATAGCAACAATACATAATTCAACGTGACACTGATGAGAGAGAGAGAGAGAGAGAGAGAGAGAGAGAGAGAGAGAGAGAGAGGCTAAGTTACAGTAATAATCTCATTCAGCATTTCCTCTATGCTAGGCAATTTGGTGCCAGGTTTCTGCTCATGTGGAGGAGACACCACGGGAAGAGGCTTTACCCTGGCGCACCTGGAAAAGGGCGGGAGGCACGTGCAGCAGAGCCGTTCCAGCCATCAGCACCTGCAGCGGGCGGAGACACCCACTTTTCTGCAAAGGAATGATGAGAAGCAAAGCTGCCATAGCCTCAGCCTCAGCTTCGGGCAGCTGATCCCCAGCTGAGGCACAGATATGCTAAGTCACTGTTTGGGGGCAGTTTGTTACATAGCCATTGCTGATTGATACAGATTCCGAATCCTAAGAACAGGTTGTGTACTTCACAGCAGTTTCAAGTTACAGTAACTGAGAATTTTACATGATATTCCACACATATTCTGACCACCGGAAGACGAACAATGACCCTAGAGCAAACTAAGCCTGAAACATCACTGGAGACAAAAGTGACTAAACTGAAGCTATCCCACTTCAGACATATCGCGAGGAAGCTGGGATATTTGGCAAAGATGATCATGCTGAGAAAAATAGAAGGCCATAGCACACACATTCATTTCCTATTTCTAAAATTAAAAATTGTATATCATCATTATTTATTTATTTTCAATTACTGAAGAAATGTCATGGGTCAAAGAGACAGGAAAACATTGAACATTGATTATATGTTATTTGGAAAATAACAAAAAATGGTAATTGGTATCTTATGAAAAGTGATAAAAAATACAGAAAAAGTTGTCACTGCTAATGTTCTTAAATTAACATATATATATATATATATATATATATATATATATATATATATATAGTATTTGCCGGCATATAAGACGATTTTTTGGCCCTGAAAATACCGTATTTGCCAGCATATAAGACGACTGGGCATATAAGACGACCCCCTAACATTTCCACTCAAAATACAGAGTTTGTTATATACTCGCTGTATAAGACTACCCCCCACTTGGAGGCATATTTTTCAGGGCCAAAAAATTGTCTTATACGCCGGCAAATACGGTATATATATATATATATATATATATATATATATATATATCCTATCTAATGAAAGAGTAATATGCAAATTGACCATCACTCCAACACACAAGATGGTCACTCTCATGTGGTCAAAGTTGGCTTCCCCCATGTGGATACATGATGGCCAGCAGGGGAGGGCAGTTGGGGGAAACCAGCCTGCAGTAGAGGGTGGTTAGGGAAAACTAGGCCTGTAAGGGGAGGGCAGTTTGGGGTGACCAGTTCTGCAGGGGAGGGCAACTGGGTGGGGGGGAGACTAGGCCTGCAGTGGAAGGCAGTTGGGTGGACCAGGCCTGTAGGGGAGGGCAGTTGGGAGGGACAGGCCTACAGGGAGAGATAGTTGGAGGCAAGCAGACCTGCAGAGGAGAGCAGTTATGGGTGACCAGGCTAGCAAGGGAGGGCAGTTAGGGGTTCCTGGGCCAGCAGGGGAGGACAGTTGGAGGTGACCAGGCTGGTAGAGGAGAGCAGGTGGCGGGGAACAGGCTGTCAGGAGATGACAAATAGGACAAATGGGCCAGCAGGGGAGCAGTTAGGCATTGATCAGGCTGGCAGGGAAGTGGTTAGGGAGTGATTAGGCTGGCAGGCAGGTGAGCATTTGGGAACCAGCAGTCCTGGATTGTGAGAAGGATGTCCACCAGGATCAGGCCTAAACAGGCAGTTGGACATCTCTCGAAGAGTCCCAGATTGAATAGGGTGCAGGCTGGGCTGAGGGACACCCCTCCCCCCTGCACAGATTTAATGCACCAAGCCTCTAGTGCAGGGGTGGGCAAACTTTTTGACTGGAGGGCCACAATCGGTTTTTAAACTGGACCAGAGGGCTGGAACAAAAGCAACCTGACCATGCTGGCACTCTCATCTTGGGCTGCTGGTGAAGGAGCGGAGGGGAGAGCAAGAAAGCCCTCTGCCCTTTCGGGTCCGAGGGCCTGATAGAACAGCCGAACAGGGCGGATCGGCCTGTGGGCCATAGTTTGCCAACGGCTGCTCTAGTGTATTTATAATATATATCCTATATAATAAAAGGCTAATATGCAAATCAACTGAACGAGGGAACAATGGGTTGCTATGATGTGCACTGACCACCAGGGGGCAGATGCACCTTGGTGGTTGGTGCACTCCCACAGGGGGAGTACCACTCAGCTAGAACCCTGAGCTGGGCACACAGCTGGCGAGAGTAATAGCAGGAGCCTCTCCCATCTCTACAGTAATGCTAAGGATGTCTGAGTGACAGCTTAGGCCCACTCTCCATGAGTCTAAGCCTTCAGTCGGACATCCCCCAAGGGTTCCCGGACTGCTAGAGGCTGCAGGCCAGGCTGGGAGACCATCCCCCCTCCCTGAGTGCATGAATTTCATGCACCGGACCTCTAGTACATATGTAGTCTTTTATACTTATATGTGGAGGATATGTATCAAAATTTAATAGGACTTAGTGTCTTTACTGCTATGGAGGAAGAGTGTTTGGACTCTGTGCTAGACATGGAAAGATTTTCATAATTTTCTGTGCATAATTTAGTTTGAATTATTTTCAAATATAATAATTTCCTTATTGCCCTAACCAGTTTGGCTCAGTAGATAGAGTGTCAGCCTGCAGACTGAAAGTTCCCAGGTTCAATTCGGATCAAGGGCATGTACCTGGGGTGGGGGCACATCCCCAGTAGGAGGTGTGCAGGAGACAGCTGATTGACATTTCTAACTCTCTATCCCTCTCCCTTCTTCTCTGCAACAAATAATAAAGTATATTAAAAATAATTTCCTTATTATGTAGTTTTCAGAAGAAGCTAAATTGGAAGGCTATTCATCAAAATGTTAGGGTTGGTTAAGCTATACAGGTTTTTCGTCATTATTTGTTTTAGTTTGGACTCTCCTGAAAGCAGAGCCTGAGAAAAAGACTTGCAACAAGATGGTTTATTTAGGAGGTAAAACCAGGAAACAGGGTGAGGGTAGAGTGAGATGGAAAATGTAAAAAAGTTTAGATAAAGGCATCACTGTGGAAAACAAGGGCCCGCTTCCACAGTTACTTCCTGAGAAATATTCAGAATGTCTTCCAGAAGGACTGAGGCCCGACCATTGACTGATCACTTTCTTTGGTTGAAAGTCAACTGCAGGGGTGTTAACTTCTCTATGCTTCTAGATCATGATTACTCAAAGGCTAGTTAGGTTCCTTCAATGTTGTAGAGGTTCTAGGGCCAAAGTCAAACAAACTCACCTTGGATGCTTATGGGATAAATTTGATAGAATACGGGGAGTCTGAGCTTAAATGGAACTGTCAATGGCAACTATGGCTACAATCAGCGACTGAAGAGAAAGGTTATCCTAAAAGCATTTTGGTAAAATACCATTTTATTCTCACAGAAAGGATTATTGGAAGCATTTTGCATTTTTATTCACAGCATCATCCATTTAAATATCTCACTGTGAGCTTTAAAACCGCTTCATATACCTACAATTTCATAAATTGATTTGGGGGTTATTAATGAAATACACTGACAAGGAAACAAGCTTGCCAGGATACAATGTCTAACAATTGATCATTTAGAAACCACTATAAAATACAAATGTAAGATGTTAAGGGAAAACATGATTAAAAATAGGTCTTATGGTTGTTTGTATTCTGTTCTTTTATTCTGTAATTCTTCACTGGCTAGAACCATTTTTATGTCTCTACTTCTTAATGAATCTTATGTGCATTTAAAATCTCTTATGATGATATAGTCTTTTATA
Source organism: Vespertilio murinus (assembly GCA_963924515.1). Classification (NCBI taxonomy): domain Eukaryota; kingdom Metazoa; phylum Chordata; class Mammalia; order Chiroptera; family Vespertilionidae; genus Vespertilio; species Vespertilio murinus. Next base: position 46,845,252 of record OZ004714.1, on the reverse strand, counting down.
TATTGCTTTAGTCCAACAACAGATGTATATTGCATTATTGCTGTATTCCAGACATTATGTTAGGAATTGAGATTAGCCGAAACCGGTTTGGCTCAGTGGTAGGGCGTCGGTCTGCAGACTGAAAGGTCCCGGGTTCGATTCCGGTCAAGGGCATGTACATTGGTTGCGGGCACATCCCCAGTAGGGGGTGTGCAAGAGGCAGCTGATTGATGTTTCTCTCTCATCGATGTTTCCAGCTCTCTATCTCTCTCCCTTCCTCTCTGTAAAATATCAATAAAATATATTTTAAAAAAAAGAATTGAGATTAAATGATTTGATTGCATGGCCACTATCTTCATAAACCTGGAAGCTTATAGAAGCTGGAAACTTCATGAGCCACCCAAGGTTTTGTACACACTCTTTATTTACATACCTCCTTGGCTGTTCTTGAACAAGACCTCTTTCTTTTTTTTTTTTTTTTTTTTTTACAAGGCTTGGTAAATTCAGTTTGCCTTGAGGAAATTACTTTCTCCATTTGGGATAATTATGGTCTTGATATTTTCGGACTGCAGCAAAGTAAGTGAATTTTATGGTGAAGAAATTTGATTTCACTAAGTGTTAGAAGTTGCACAGGCATAGCTATCCATTTGCTTGAGAAACTTGTAAATATTTACTTTAACCATGACATCTTTAATATATGCCACATAAAATGGTGAATGACAAAAATCTTTTACATTCTAGCAAAGAGCTTGTTTCAGGAACATGCCACATCAATTTTCTCCCTATTTATATGGGCTCTACTTCTTACTACACTAACCAATGTTGTTTCAAATGCTCGCTATGACCTTAACCGTACTTACATCAGAACCTATCCACTGGGAAGCATGCCATGGTCTGCTTTGCCATTCCTTTTTCAGAAAATGCCTTTCCCCTGCTGGGCAATCTTTGAAGGGACAGTGGGCACTTTAATGCCAGATCCAACCTGACTTTTGCAAAGCATTTTCTCATTCCTATTTAGTGTCTTTTTCAGTACCAGAACACCTCCTATCTGACTGCACTGAGCACCATGGCTCTTCTCTTAAATTCTAGAGTTCCCGTCTATTTTTATTTCATTACCTGAAAGTCTTCTGAATGAATCTCTTGGATTATGCCATTTGCCCTACCTTTCCCTAAACTGCCTGAAATGAAAACTAATTTTCTTTAATGGTTCAGAAACACGTAAATCTCATTGCTTCAAACTATATTTAAACAATAATAAAGGGTTTTGCCTTAAAATGCCAACAAATTTAAAACTTTCCGTAAAATAAAACAGCATGATGTCAGATTTGCCTTACCTCCTAATTATTTGTTTAAGAAACATACCCACTGGCTCCAATACATTTTAATAGGCTTCTGGATGCTGTTTTTTCTTGGTTTACATTTGCTAAACAACTAACCCACAATGAGAATAATGTCTTTATTCCTTTAGCTTATTAAGTAAGAAAAAATTGTAAAAGAATTTATGGAGAAAATAAAACGGCACTAAGAATTACTTAAAATGTATAATTCACTGTTTGAAGCCTTGTTTTTGGCTATGACTGCTCTGATTTGTCAGTTCTACGTTTAGCATTTAATTTCCCCAACATTCAGTCATTGAGTCTTTAATTAAACATTGAAGTATCTACTGCTCTGAGTCGGTGTATTAGAAACTATGGTAAAAGCAAAATCTCAGCCATCTAGAAGCTTACAGGACAGTAATCAGAAATTAAAATGTGATATAATAGCTATGATATCCAGCTACTCATCCATTCTTTATTTGTTCATTTACTTATTTGGTGCTTTAATTAATGTTTTGGAATTTACACTATATATATTACATATTAATAATATAAGAACAAGTAAGACTCAGTTTATAACACAAGTAACAGTCTATAGGAAAAGATAGGCACAAAACTAAAAAATAAAACAATCATATCTAACAAAGAGGGACTATGCTAATTGGCCATCACACCCTCATAAAGATGGCAGCACCCTCAGCCAATAAAGAAGGAACATGCTAATTGACTGTTATGCCCTTAAAGATGACGGCGCCCACAGCCACAAGATGGTGGCATCCAGTCCCCTCAGCCCTGCTGGGGTAGCAGGCCCGTGGCATGGCTGGATCCTCCCTGAGGCAGGTCCAGCTGCTCCACGTGCCTGCCTCTGGAGTCCCCAAGTCTCCTCAGCCCACAGCCACCTAGGGATGGCCCAAGGTGCAGGCAAGCCTCAGATCATGGCTTCCCAGCTGATGACAAGGTGCAGGTAAGCCTTGGATGGTGGCTGCCCAGGCAATGCCCAAGGCACAGGCAAGCCTCAGGTCAACTGCCCAGTTACCAAGGGCCACTCAAGGCTCAGGTAACCAGGGCTGGCTGAGGCTTGTGCTGCTGGCAGTGGCAGCAGCAGAGGTGTGATGGGGAAATTGCCTTTCCCTGTCGCCAGGTCACCTCCCACACCTGAGGGCTCCTGGACTGTGAGAGGGGGCAGGCTGGGCTGAGGGACTTCCCTCCAGTGCATTAGTTTACATGCACTGGGCCTCTAGTGTATCCTATCAAATAAAAGAGTAATATGCAAATTGATGTCACTCTAAGACACAAGATGGCTGCCCCCCATGTGGTCAAAGATGGCTTCCCCCATGTGGATACAAGATGGTCGCTAGGGGAGGCCAACTGTGGGCAATCAGGCCAGCAGGGGAGTGCAATTAGGGGTGATTGGGTTGGCAGAGGAGTGTAGTTGGGAGGGACCAGGCCTGCAGGAGAGGGCTGTTGGGAAAACCCCGCCTTCAGGAGAAGGCAGTTGGGAGAGACCCAGGCCTGCAGGGATAGACAGTTAGGGGGGGGGGCACCAAGGCCTGTAGGGGAGGGCAGTTGGGGGGACCAGTCCTGCAGGGGAGGGCAGTAGGGAGGGACCAGGCCCACAGGGGAGGGCAGTTAGGGGCAATCAGACCAGCAATAGAGCAGTTAGGTATCTCTCAGGCTGGCAGGGGAGTGATTAAGGGGTGATCAGGCTGGCAAGCAGCAGCAGTTAGGAGCAATCAGGCAGGCAGACAGGCAGGCAAGCAGTTGGGAGCCAGCAGTCCCAGATTGTGAGAGGGATGTCCGACTGCCCGTTTAGGCCTAATCTCAGGCCTAAATGGGAAGTTGTTCATCCCTCAAGGGGTCCCAGATTGGACAGGGTGAAGTTTGGTTTGAGGGACACCCCCTCCACATGAATTTCATGCACTGGGCCTCTAGTCTAATAAAATAATATAGATATGCACAGCACATTATGGGGGAAGAAGAAGGGGAACTTATTTTTTGTGGGAAAGGGTCAGGAAAAGTTTTCTCAATGATACCCGAGGGAAGAGAAAGAAGAAGAACCAGCAACAGCTTCATAGACAAAGGCCCACAATGAATGTGGGCCTTTGCGGAAGATGAGAAGTAAATAACATCCTTGTTAATTCAACATGTATTTATCGAGAATTTATAATGTGCTCCACATTGCCCTCACTCTCAATGTGGTTACATTTAAGTGAGACAAAGAACACTGTAGGAAAGGGTGTAGGATGCATAAAATGACACAAGATTGTTAACAGTTTACCTATTAAGATGCCCCTAAGCTCTAACATGAATCAAGAGGAGTTAGATCTCTCCCATGGATAGGACAGGGCAGGTAACTGCTATACACGGGCATTTTAGTGAGATGACTCTGGCAGGAGCATAGCAAATGTCTAAAGGGAAGTAAAACTGGAGACATGTCCACTATCAAAAAGTGTATTGTAATATCTAGAAAGAAGATGACAAAAATCTGAAATAAGACAGTATTACCTGGCCATGGCTTGTTGTGCCGAGATTCTGTGATCCCCAAGGACCACCAGGGAACCAAATCTGATGCAATTAGCAAGAGAGCCTCTTCCATACTAGCATGGGCTCCGTCCCATTCACGCCAACCACATGGCCGACAAGAGAAAGAATGTAACATCTCAATGGGTTTGGTTGGGTGAGGGCCAGGGTCCGGCCACAAAATGGAGGATAGCTCCGCCCTGCCCCACAAAGAGGCAGGGTTCTAGCCTCGCCCTTTCAGGCTCAGTGATTGAGCATTAAACCTATGATCCAGGAACTCATGGTTCGATTCCCGGTCAGGGCACATGCCAGGGTTGGGGTTGCAAGCTCAATCCCTGGTCAGGGTCATGCAAGAGGCAGCCAATCAATGATTCTTTCTCATCATTGGTGTTTCCATCTCTCTCCCTCTCCTTTTCTCTCTGAAATTAATAAAAATATATTTTAAAAAAGAAAAAGACTGTATCAACTAGAATACATTAATTCAACAAATATTTATTATAGGCCTATCTTTTTTCATTGTGTTAGTCACTTTAGAAAAGAGCAGGATATGAGAATGTGCATGTGTGTGTGTGCCCATGTACATTTTTATAGTTAAATCATTATACAATTAGATATATCTCTAGCTTTGCTGCAGGAGTAAATTAATTGTGATTTGGCCTCAGACTTTAGTTCTGCTCCATGTGTCATCTCATTCTAGGTCCCAGGCTGAGGTAGCAGTCTCTTTCACCTGCCATGAGAAGGCAGAGGAAATAGGATAGTTCTCAATTTCTGCTGTCATACTCCAAACATATACCAAATACAGCCTCCCTGTAGTCTCACACCCATTTCTGCTGTACCTTCTCCACATCCCGTCCACAGAAGCAAGGAAGCAGGGATGCTGGCGGGATCTCGTGATTCCCGCTGAAGCTTCTAGGATGTGGGGCCACCACATCTGCTCACATTCCGGTGGCTGGGGCAACGGTCCACATGCATGTATGTATGAATGATACACAGTGATCATGTATGTATGAATGATACACCAAAACCCATACCATCTGGCAGTGCATGGGCACTGACTGGTCACAATGGAAGCACTGGAGTGAGGTCCTCAGGGGCCCTGAGTGTGGCAGCTATGGGTACACTACTTGCTGATGTGGGTAAGATGTTGGGGGATCCAGAGGAGAAGCTGGAAGATCTGGGGTGCTGGGGGACCCGAGACTGTGGCTTTTTTTTCCAAACAGGAGCAAAGGATTTTATATTTCAACCATCATTTATGCTGCATTGGTGTGAACAGGGTGAATATCAGCTTTGTAAGTGTGTGTGTGTGTGTGTGTGTGTGTGTGTGTGTGTGTAGGCTGTGTTCAGGAATTATTTCTGATTTCTGGCTTGAATGATGTTTACGTGAGGTAATCTAGAATAGGAAAGAGATAATGTAAGAAAAAATGATTAGGAGAGAGATGGTATATTAGATTTGGTATTAAGTATATATATGTGAACTAAATAGTTCACTTGTTGTTAGTTATGTCAGTCAGAGTTCATAGGAGAGCTCTTGCTGGACATGCACGGGACACCGCGCAATTGTCAGGCTATCGACCGAGACAGAAAGTGCAGAAGCATAAAGAAAAAGACTTACAGATTTGTACACATTAAAACATACAATTTATGAATATCAAATGTTTTAAAAACCCTATAATAAAAGCCACACATCGCTTTAAGAATATACAGGGTGGGGCAAAAGTTGGTTTACAGTTGTTTCTATAGAAAATAATGCAATGATGACTAAATAATAATATAATTATTGATAATATAATGTGCGTTTTACATACAACTGTAAACCTACTTTTGCCCTTCCCATATTTTACATGGAAGGCAAACAAATTATCTTAATATTTAAAGAACTCTAATTAGCAAAACACCAACATCCCAACATAAAAAACAGGTAAATATATATAAACACAAGTGGCTTCTAAATCTGTAGGATGATTCCAACTCTCATAATTACATTAATATGACTCTAAAATATTTTACTCATCAAAATGACAAACATAAAATGCTTCTAAATAAACATGCTGAATGGGATAGAGGGAAATGCAGACCCTTCTATGCTACTGCTGGAAGTGTTAGTTGGTATAATCACTCTGACAACCAATCTGTTAATATCTACAAATATATAGTATGTAAACTAATTCAATGAGCAGAATATTTTCTTTTTGCAGATGAGAAGTGTACATGTATGGAGAATTACAAACACAGCATTTTTTTCTGGTAGACTATTCAATAAAGGTTTTGTTGCAGTTGCCTCTTTGGAGAGAGACTTGGAATGCTGGTGAAAGTGAGAGTACTTTTACACTGACATACACCATTTTGAGGTTTAAAGCTTCATCATTTGCTTCGGCTTTTTAAGGCATTTCTAAGAAAAAAGTTACATGAACGAATGCATGTAAATATTTGATAAAACAGTATTTATTTATGGACACTTAGGAAATAATTATACGGATTTATGAAAACATTTCAGAAGCATCTCTAAAACATCAAGCGATGTTCAAAACAACATTTTTAATGGTTTTTATTCAAAGCTATTAAGAGACAGAAGTAAATATGACTTACAAGCTGCCTGAATGAAAAGCCCCACTATTTTCAGCACCCTGCAATTCTCATAATAGCCCCTGAGCGCTCTTTTCTTCCTTCCATTTAAAAGAAGTTGTGCAACCTTCACTAAGTACCTTCATTATTTGGAAAGACACTTTACAGAACACATCCAGTGGCTTTACAGTAAGCTAGGATGAAATCCTAGAAATTAGTGTCCAATAAAGCTTAAGAGAACTCAGCCTCTGCCTGCCTTGAGGCGGCACAAAACCACCAAGCCTGTTTCCTCAATGTCCCCCTTTTGAACACAGTTGTAGCCACAGGGCTACGCTCTTGGGTGCAAGCTGTGGACATGAAATTGAAACAAGCTAGATGGCCTACCAGACCCAGCTCCATAAAACATTGGCATTGACTAAAATTAATCTATTCTCTGAGTCTGTTGCTATCAGGGTTGCCAAGGAAGTCCTTGCAATCTATTCGCCTGAACAAAAGAAGACAGAAAAAGCAAGAATGAGAAATCTGAAGCCATGTTTCTGAAGTGAATCTGGTTCTGGAAGAGTTTCCCCTCACTGTTTTTAGCACATATTCTCACAATCATTCTATACTCAATCTATACACGCCGCTGAAATATCAACCTGGATGCAGCAGGTGGAGCAATGTTTATGATCAAAGCGCCATGCAATTAGAAAGTCCTGTCTTAATGGGCAAGCCATGGACAACGGTCTAATTCATCTGTACTATGTTGTTCTGACCACCTTCTACCTACCCCTCTGGTGGGGGAACCTCATGCCCTAAATTGTCCACGGTGGCCAGAGATGATCCCAGCACTGAGCAGATGAGACTGGCAGCAGCATTTAGTCACGTGGCTTCACACCCCAGGGAAGGAACACACTGCAGCATGAACTAGAAGGGACTGTGAGCAGCGGGCTTTGTAGTAACACAAATTTAAGATTCCCAGGATCCCCCTGGGAGGATGTGGCTGACTTGAGTACTTTGATGGATTGACAGAGAGATGTGAAACCTACTAGGTTGCTGAGGGAACACTGAGGACCAGGAGGGGTGCAGCTAATCTGGCTGATTGGGGCAGAGAGCAGGCTGGGGAGCCATTCCCAGGGGGTGGGCATAGATGGTAGCCACAGGGGAACATGCAGTTAGGGCATTTTATCATGCCAAAGCACCACTTGAAATTTTTGATTTTATGGTTTAAATGTTTATAATAACAATTTCCTAACACGGAGTCTGAGGGAAATAAATAAAATAGATATGTGAAATACTTAGTAAAATGAAATGTTTTAAACTATTTCTTCTTGTAAACTTTATTAGAAAAAACTTTAAATTTTAATTCTTAATTTACATTTATGATTCCTCATTTTTATAATGATTTGTTAATAAGAAGTATAGCATTTATTTTAAATCTTAGTGGGTTTACCTTTTCTACACTCTTTGCCACAAATGAAGAGGGCAGCACGTATAGCATTGCTACATATAATGAGTCTTCTCCATGGGACTAAGTTGAAAAGTGATTGTGTGGGTTGTGTAAGTGATAATATAAAAAGAGAACTGGACCAAAGAAGTCAAGATAGTTATGGCTAAATGTTCAAGAGTCCCCAAGACTACTCTCGGTCTCAAAAATCTGATGGAAGGATTCAAAGAACTCAGAGAAGCCATTATACTTATGGGTGTGATTTTCTACATCAAAACTGGCTAAACTCAGCCAAGGAAAGGGTACTAAGGCAGGGACTCAGAGTTCCCAGTAGGACCTCCGCTTGTCCTCTCCCTGGGGACTTGTGTGGATGGCGCCTGTTTCTCCGGCAACAACATCTGAAAGCACACAGGAAGTCTTGCCAATAAGGGAAGCTAGCGCCAGCTTTGATGTTCAAGGTTCTTAAGGGGCTTGATCATATGCATATGGGTGGCCACCTGCATGGCCTGCCTAGCGCCAGCCCTTTCTGAAGTTGAGCTGATCCATCTGCATGCTCACACCCTGTGCTGGTGGCCTGGCGGGCACACAGCTGGGGTGCCACAGCCACTCTGCTGTCTCTGAGGTGGCCCTGCTCTCCTCAGAGTTCGAGGAGCTGCAGGTGATCCACCTGTGGGACCTGGCCCAGTTGGCCAATTTCTCTGAGAAGGAGCTGGAGGCCTTCCGGGTGAGCAGGGTATAGGAGCTGCCTGCCTGTCCTGTGGTCTCCTGGCAGTTGGGAAGGGGTTGAGGCCTCATTATCTCTGTGTTCCTAGGCTTTCACCACAAATCACATCCTAATGTCGACAATTTGCATGTTCCAAAGCCCCCAGGCAAACAAAGCAGCTCTTTCCAGGCGAAGACATGTCAAGGGCTAGAGATCACTGCCCAGAGCCACGGGCAGAGGCATGCTTCTCTTTGGCAAGGGTAATGTTAGCCACTGAGTTCTCTTTCCAGCCTCACACAAATTCACCATCTTTAATAGCACTGAGCGTGGGTGTCCGCACCGGTAAGTTAAGAGAGCTGATCTAGATTAGTGGTTTTAACACTGAATTTTGAGGAGAATTTGGGGTTGTTTTAGAATTAAATGGGATGTTATTGTTTGGAAAAAGAGGAAGCTACTGTGAATCTGCCCCAATCAAAACAATTAAAAGCAATTTATACAGTGGACCTTTATCTACACTTTAATAGGAAGAAAATGCTTTTCCAATCACCGAGAAGTAAAAAGAAACAAACAAACAAACAAAAAACCCTGGAGATACATGGTTTTGAAGGTTCCTTCCAACTCTAGTCTGGGAGAGTAATACAGTTTTAAGAAAAGATAAACTCTTCAATAGTTATTTGGAAACTGCATTTTAATATAATAGTTTGAAAATACAAATATATTTCCAATTCTAAAGTGATTACGGCTATGTCTGATTTCTTCCAGAGCTGTATGTGATTATATATGATATTGGTAATAACATTGATTAGTGGAAGTTTATGTAACATAAATTGCTGTAAATTCTCTGTAGGTATTATCTCAACCCCTACTACATGACTTATCTTTCTATTTTACAGAGGAGTATTTGGTTTTTAAGTGGGTAAGAATCCTCTGTAGTCAAAGTGCAATAAACAAACATGAGTATTGAGTACTCCTGTCAGAGAAATACTATATCCTGGTGAAGTATTGGAAGCAATGAAATGGGTTTTAACTGGATATTTTGGCATAAAGGATCAGAAGACAGAAAGGAATTGAAATATTATCTGTTCCAACCCCATTCATGTGACAATTTCAGTGGAGAAGTTGCTCTATCAGCTCTTGGGTGTTTTGAACTAATTCAGACAACTTAAAGTCTTAAGATGTTTTATTTATAAACTCAAAAGATTTTGACATATTTCTCTTAATCAGAATTTTAAGTTACCTTATCAAGATTAAACAGATGATAAATCACTGGATCCAAAATTTGAAAGATAGGCTAAGAATGTCTAATCTAGGAACTTAATTGACTTGGGTGCTAGTTTCATCTTTGAAACATGAATTCTGTGACTTTGGGTACAACCTAAAAACCCTTCTCATCAATTGTTTGTATGTCTAATGAGAAGATGTAGCTGAGTCCTCTGGCCTGTGCAGTGCTTAAGGTTGGTTGCTTGGTCTTTTATAGTCTATCTAAGTGTTAGACATTTGCAACTAAAAAAAAAATATCCCAGGATAGATTTTTCCCCCCCTTATTTTGTTATACATTATTTTGGTGTATCTTAATCACTTGTTAGCAATTGCTTCACAAAAGGCAATTGGGTAGGTTCAAGGTCTGTTAGAACTCTTCTAGCACATTTTGGGTTCATTTTGAATGAGTGAGGATTTTCAATCAATTCTGTATATTTTATGCAGTTCTCAAGTTCCTCTGATTCTATCAAAAAGATCTATAGGACTGTATAAAAGGTTCAGCATTGTTTTCTAATTAATTTGACCTTTAAACACAACAAGCACACCCCTGTTTTTGCCTCTTCTGTTAGGTTACCAGCACTAAAGGTATGTTTGTGCCACGGCTGCCAGTGATGACTAAGAAAATGCTGTGTGGCTCCAAGGCTGTCCATGCCAAGTTACTGGGCATGCAGTGTGCGCTGTGACATCATTTCATGCCATGCTCATCTGTATCAATCGTGTTCGGTCATACCGCCTCAGGAAGTCTGGAGTGAGAGCAGGGGATCCTGTGGTGTAACCCGATCTAGTGGTGCTATCACAGAAGCATACCTGTTATGCTTTACAAAACGGATGCTCTCACTGTAATAAGGTAACATCCCTTTTTTACAATTTCCCAAACCCTTCCTCCATCTTGTTTGTAAACAGATAGGCTTGTACATATAGATCAAATCACTAGTTAACTTTTTTAAAATATATATTTTATTGATTTTTTACAGAGAGGAAGAGAGAGGAATAGAGAGCCAGAAACATTGATGAGAATCATCAACCAGCCGCCTCTTGCACACCCCCTACTGGGGATGTGACTGCAACCAAGGTACATGCCCCTGACCGAAATCGAACTCGGGACCTTCCAGTCCACAGGCCAACGCTCTATCCACTGAGCCAAACCAGTTTCGGCACTAGTTAACTTTTAATCTGTGAAGTATATCACCCATTCCAAACCCTCTCCAATAAATAAGTTTAACTTAAAACATGAATGTAAATAAAGGAGCATGCTCACGGAAGAAGAATGCCTCTCTGGAAGCAAAACAGCTACAGCCATCTCTGAATATATTAGTTACGTACCCAATAAACTCCCACAATGCTGTGCGGAAGTTGCAATTGGCAATAGATACCTTAATTTCAACCAAGCTATTCCACTTTAGCAAGAAGCACTGTATGTTTTCCAAGCGTATTATTAAAAGCTTATATTTCAGCGAAAATCACCGCAGTAATTAAAATGCATAGCACATTTGGGGCTCATTTTGAATGAGTGAGGTTTTCCAACCAACGTAAGGGAAAACAAGCCAATTGGGAAGACCTGAGGGTAAATGTCATCTCGGGAACGGCGAGGAGGGATCTGGACCCTTAGCATTGCCCTGGCTTCCGGTAGTTCTCAGAAAGAGCCATTGTCGGTTAGGCAACACTTACCCCTTAAATGGATTGGTGTTTCTCAGCCCAGGGTAAGCCTCACTGTCTCCCGTGCAAATTAAAATAAATACAAATGCCCAAGTCCCATCACAGGTGTCTTGTTTTAATTGATCAGTTATTGAGGTCTAGACATTGACATTTTTAAAAGTTTTACAGGTGACTAATGTATAGTTAGGATTCAGAACACCTAACTTGTTGTACTCATTATGATCAAATTTCCATTTCCTCCATTATGCAGTAAGCAACAAATTATATCTTCCATTTCCCTAGAGTCTGAAAATTATGTTACCATAATTATATCACCAGTTAATTTATATGTTGCATGTGGGCTTCTCAAACATATTGAGAGAATAACATAAACTATTTTCATAATGTCTCTCTAAAAATGTCATGGAAATGTTAACACTCTCAAGTATTCTTGAACACTAATGGATGCTTTCTTCCTTACACTTTCCTCCTCGAGGACCTTGTATTGGATTCTACAAATTCAGAGTAGAAAAAAACACAAATCAAAAAAATCAGAAAGGGAGAGGCATAAAAGAATTTTCATTAAATAGACGGTTTTAGTGGTACATTGTATAATTAAAATTTTATAACAAGCTTTGGAGTTTAGGGATGAGCAGGAACCGAGAGAGTATTGAGCAGGAAGGGGAGATGCAGTGGCCTCACAGTGTTCACAGCTAGTGGAACATGGGAGAAGCCATTCTGTTGAATAAATAAATAAACAAATTAGTGGATGGATGAATGAACCGTAGGCCTGGAGACTTGGACCAAGAGGAAAACGTTAGATTATCGAAGCTCAGAGATGTCGAGATAGATCTGTGCCTCTACGTTGATGTGAGCTAGTGGGGTTGGAACTGTGGAATGAGAAGTTAGAAGGGATGTCACCATAATGATGGGTATCACTATCCAGCACAGTGATGGGCTAGAAAGGAAGGGAGGGAGACAGGTGAGACAGGTACTGAAGTCCTTGAGGAAAATGAAGGAATGTTCCATGGAATAGAACAGGGATGTCTAGAGACATTAATACGGAGCATGACAAGGGCTTCAAAAGGAGTGCCATTGACCAGTGGCCCAAAGAGGCACTTTGCAGAAAGGAGGAAGTGCCAGAAGCATCACGGTGTCATACAGATAAAACCAGGTTGTTAATTGTAAAGGGCAAACCATGTATAGGCACATGTGTAGTCACTTGCTAAGAAGCTCATATTTGAACTAATGAAGTGAAATAAATGTATTTCTTTATACACTGTTAGGATGATTCTTTAATTAAGAATAGTAAAGATGGCTATTTTAATTAGTGATCTTATGAACTATCAAGCGAAGCAGAGACAGACTGATAGAGTAGGCTGACAGCTGTCAGATGGGATTGTGGGGCTGGGTGGGGGAGGCTGGAGGATTAAGAAAAAAAATGGGGGGGGGAAACTCATGGACATGGACTACAGTGTATGGATCGCTGGGAGGTTGGGGAGAGGCAGAGAAGGATATAGGGGGATAATTGTGTGCAGGTGATGTGTTGTGGAATTGTGCACCTAAAACCTGTATAATTTTTGCCCCAATAAATTTATTAAAAAAGAAAACAAAGAGTTTAAAATAAAAAATGATTAGAGAAAAATTTAGTTTTCTCTTTTGTGTGACATGAATAAAATCCACCTTTAATAGAAACCTGGAATGACAGCTTTCACAAACCAAAGGTTTCAAGAAAAGGATGGTTTACACTCAGGAGGGTCAGGTTGAGAACTGTGGTATGAGGCAGGTGTGAATACAAGATCATGTATGAAGATTGGTCCTACTGTCTTCGTAAATAATTCTGGATGTCACACCTCAGATACAGGGTCATGGGCAAAGACAACATTTATATTTGTAGGAAGTAAAGCTGTAAGCCAGCATGCTTATTACAAACCAGCTTCCTTAAGTAGTGCCATTTCCATTGTTCAAGCAGAGGTGATTCTCTGAGCTGATAAAGGGAGAGGTCCAAGCAAAGTGCCGTGGTTGCATTTTCATAGTCCAGAGAGTTGATTTAGATCTTGTCTGTTGTTCTCCAAGAGAAGGGTACGATTAAAGGAATTAGACCCCTTAGACCTTTAGATGTGGGGCCCAAAGGGAAGAGGACAATGTGAGGCTTTAAGGATGTTAGCAAACATTCATTGCAACAAGAAGCTCACTTTCTAACTAAATCCATTCTATCCCTTTCCACTATAATCTCTTGACTGTAGCCTATGTTTGGGAATTTGCAGCGCTCCTGCCTCTGAGAGTATAATTCCATAGAAACACCACCTTGTTTGTCTAGATTAGCCCTTGGGTCAGAGGTCTCCTTGGCGTGTATATTTCCATTTGCAACTAAAATGGAAGAATTATCAAAGCTCGTGCTGTCATGGAAGTTTTCAGTGGTGTTTGAGCAGGAGAGAGATGAAATAAAAAGAGCATTACAATATTATGTTTATGACAGGGTTCAGGAAAGGAGCGTCTAGTGATTAGAAGACCAGGTAGAGGTCTACCTACAACCTCTGCAAGCCTTGAGGGAGTCATATGCTGGTATATTAGGAAGAAAAAGTCAAACATAAAGGAGGCCAAAGTGACCAAAAGTAACTCTGGTTAGATTTTAAGTCTCTTCAGAAAAGCAATATTTCCTTCTCCCACGGTGATTTAGATTGTGCATTCAAAGTATTTTTCTCTTAAATGACCAAATAAATATTAAAATAGGAAACACACTCTGTAATCCTAGGTAGTGTGGAAGCTTGGCACCCCTGAGTCAGGAATTTGGCAGATTTCCTACAAAATATATTGCTGATGAGAATGGGTAATGAGAAACAAAGAAACAAAAATGTACTGTCTATAATTAGCACACGTAAAGACCAGTTTCACCCAGGGTATGCAGGAATGGAAGGAACAGAAGAACAAGGCAAATTCTTTATTTTAGCCCATCTTAGCCCTTTGATGAGAGTTGGCAATAGGGATTTAGAAGAAAAGGTAAATTGTGGAACAGTTGGTGAGGGAGAAATTTTGAAGGCTTTGAGAGGTAGGCTATTAGCATTCAAAGTCTTTGGTTCCTTAATCCCCCTCCAAACTTTTATTGACATGGATACATGCCTAGAAAGTTCTGGATACTAACAGTGTAGAGCCTTAATGGTGATGGGCATGTGAGTGAGAATCCATGAAATTTATTGAAAATTTGTGTGAGTTCCCAGTCCTAATTTTTATTTTTATTTTATTTAAATTTCCCCCACCATCATTTGTCCTCCCTACACCCTTTTCCATCTCCACCCACTCTGCCATTTTGGTGGAAAAGCCGTGTTCTGCCATGATACACATGAATTCCTAGAAGCATAGTTTCATGTGGTCACCTCCAGCTCTGCTTTCCTGTGTCTGTGAACTCTGGGCTATAGATCTCTTCCTCTCTGTTACAACCCAAAGGAAGAATGTGGAATAATGTCCTTGATTTCCTTATAACAGTCACTCTGGGTGCTTGCAGGTGGCGGATATTAGCAAAGCTTCAATGAAACAGACAGGGATTTGATGGCAGAAATTGACACTCAGGCTTTTAAACATTTTTCTATTCTAAGAATTTCAGGTGCTGATGCTTCTTATGAAGTTCCTTTGTATTGCTTGTCCCCTCTCTCCATCCTTCTCAGCTGACTTCCCTCACTTTGCTCTCCCACACAGCAAAAAGCCCTTTTTTTTTTTGCTAAGCAACTTAATTATTTACTTGTTTTTGACATATTCTATGGACCTCACCTTTTACATTATCAGTATAATTTCAAGGTATTTTGCTAATGAAACAGGCTAATAACTTGAGAGGTGTTTATGATGCTCAAGAGCAGAAGCAACTGAAACACCTGTGGCTTATAGCCAATAGGGTGGTGAAGGCCTGGGGTGGGAGACTGGGGTGGGTGAGAAGAGGTCAATGAGGGAAAGAGGAGGACATATATAATACTTCCAACAATAAAGATTAATTAATTAGTTAATTAATTAAAGAGCATATTTTAAAGATATCTGGTGCAAATGGTGCAAATTCAAGTCCTTTTAAACAATTGATAGGCTTAGTAGAGGCTCTATTAGAGTAAAATCTCTAGACATATCAACCTTCTCCTTCTCTGATTTACACTAAAATCTATAGAGTATAACCTGCAAAGTCTTTGATCCAATCCATTTCAAATCAGAATTACATATAGGTCTCATTTTATAAAGAACAGTGGTAGAACCATATTTACTGTACTTACTCTAAGAAACTTAAGAAAAATGCATTTTCAGTGATATTTGAGAAGACATGTTACTTAAGGAATGAAGGAGAAAAATATAAGATGAGGAAAAGTAGGTTTATGATGAGGAGAAATTGTTAGAAAAATGTGTAATTTTTCCTGCTTAACTGAAAAAGAAATCAAAATTGAAATTCAAAAGTAGGTACAAAAATAATAATTCTATAATAACATAACAATATTCGGCATATGGTCAAGTTGACTAAGGCAAAACTCATAGATTCCAAGTTTGACTCTGATGATTTAAATATATCAATAAAAGTGATTAAATTAAGAGAAGCAATTTGGGAAGTGTTGTGGTGGAGCATGCTAGGTCTTGCCTAATATTCACTCTCTCTTTTTTTGCAATAATAATAAACCCCTAGTTTTTGCAGAGTATAGGTTGCCTAGAGTAAAGTCTACTTATCGCCAACATCTTTGCAGCTAAATGTGACTATATAGCAGAGGTGGTTCATGTAGCTTCTAAGAATTTTTTAAAGGGCATCCTTTACCTTCCTTTTCTCCTCCTTCTAATGGGCTGAAATGCAGCCATAATTGCTGGAATTGTAGCAGGCATCTGATCCTGTGAGGTGTTGGGATTGGAAGTCATGCAATGCAGAGGAACAAAGGAGAAGGAAAACAAATTCCTGACCTGGTGCCTTGTCAATCAGTTCTGCAGCAGCAACCCCTGTCTAAAAGAAACAGAGCCAGACTTTTGTTAAAGCCAACAAGACAGATTTTATTCAGGCTACTGCAGTGAAAGAGGGAGAGCTCGATGACAATTGAAATCAAATGCAATCGGGGAAGAAATGACTGGAATTTTAAGGGGGAATGAGGGATTAGGCAGAAGAAATGAGGGGTCCTGAACAGAATTAGGAGAGTGGAGAAATTACAGAAGTTGGGGGAGGTTGATTTTTGAAAACCGGTAGGTAAGGTGGGTGTTGGGTTAGGGTTTGTATTTGCAGGCTTGGTTGGAATAAACAGTAAGTGCTTTCAGCAGCCTGCAGCTTTCTCAGGGGGGACTTAGTCCACCTGGCTCAGCCCGGGACACAGCCTTGAGCTGCTTCACATCATGCTAGTCTTTGCTCAGGTGTCTACTGTTGGGGTTTTGTACGGAGAGTTCCTAGTTCCCATGGGCCAAGAAGAGGGCTCAGGGAGCAGCATCAAAGTTTTGTCAGAGAAAGAGTGTTACCTCGGACTTTGAATATGAAAATGAAATTAACTTCAAAGTTATTTAATGCTATCTCATGTTTGTTGAGCCTAAGTATTACTAATTGTAACGAATACAGATTCTTTTCTTTGAAATAGGTTACAGTAAACATTGATGATGGAGTATATAATAGCAGAGGTCAGGTAGAGAATTAGTAGGTGATGCCAGAGCTTAGAAGACAAATCAGGACAGGAAGATTAACATAGATAATACTGACATAGAAGTTGAGTTTCTCAGCAAAAGGCAAGAATAAGTGGGGAAGAGAAAACAGCCAAAGATAAATCTAGAGTCATGCCTACTTTTGGCCACATGTCTTAAATTAATTTTCTAAGATTGGTGATGGGTTTACATTGCTTTATTTAATTACTTATTTATTTTTCTCCTCAGCTTTATTTAGATATAATTGATATTTATAAATGATATATATATTTAATTTGTACAACTTAATAATTTATATTCATAACATTCCATTATTTGTACTACTTGGTTTCATCTATCTATCTATCTATCTATCTATCTATCTATTGAAGTAATTACAACAAGCTAATTCTATCTATCATCTCATAGTGTTCATTTTACTTTTTTGTGTGTGGTGAGAACACTTACAATTTACCCTCTTAGCAAATTTCAATTATACAATACAGTAATGTTAACTATAGTACATTAGATCAGTATCTCCCCAAGCCCAATTCTGTCCCCATAGCCCAGGTAACCACCATTCTATTCACTTCTACAATCTTTCAATCTCTCAGAAGAGAACTGGTTTATGTGTAAAAGATGTAGAGAACACCCGATACACACATTTAAGTGGGAGAATACTATCTTATTTTATTCTCAAACCAATGCTTCATACTTAAAGGGTAAAAAGCACACTTCTTGTTTTTCATTTCCCCCACCTGTTGTTAACTAACTTGAAGATTCTTCAAAGACTGCTTGCTGTGAAACACTATTTTTTTCTGGTTCTTTTCATTTCTAAGTGCTTCTAATTACTGTTTTCCATCGATATCATCCACTTGTGCTTATGTGTGTAGTGATCATCCAAAAGAGAAAGTAGTTTTTATTGCAATATAAAAACCCCTCATAATTTGAAAAACCTTTGTATTATTGTACTGGGATACTCAAAGATGAAGCTTTATCTTAACATTGCATTTTGTATTTCTCTCAAATATCATATTTATCTTTTATGGAAATTATTGTAATCAATGAATTTAACCATATTCAGTTAACCTAAGATTAGCAGTATAGGAAGAGAAAAACACCCAGGATACTTTTTAATTGAGACATATGTCTTCATATACATTTTCCCCCAAGTGACTTAAGGAATAATAAGAATATATATATTGAGGATTCTTGCACTAAAACTAACAAATAAACAAAATTACTACAGCAGTAGGGTTAATACCTTTTCTAACATCCTTGACTCTTAAAAAATATATTTTATTTATTTTACACAGAGAGGAATTGAGAGGGATAGATAGTTAAAAACATCGATGAGAGAGAATCATCGACCAGCTGCCTCTTGCACACTCCCCACTGGGGATGTGCCCACAACCGAGGTACATGCCATTGACCGGAATCGAACCCAGGACCTTTCAGTCCACAGGCCAACACTATCCACTGAGCCAAACCATTTTTTGGCACATCCTTGACTCTTGATACTTGTTAATTTCTACAGTGTTCAAAGCCTAGCCTCTACTTCAGAGAGTTAAAACATGACCAACCTGTTGAATGTAAAGAATGGAATCATCAGCCTACTGAGCAAAATTTGGGACTCTTGTCTATGACTGTCCCCTTACCTGTCTCAGGGAGTCTTTAAAGAGGTACACTGAGGAATAAAATAAATTATTTTGGACATGAAGTTTAGAAAAGAGATATTGCCCATATGGTTGGTTATTGGGCTATTGTCAATAATCCTAAATGCTTTTATTCAGTTTAGTTCAGTCCATTCCAACTGAACCCAATCCAATCCAATCTAATTAAACTCATAGCTTTCGGGTATTAACAATATGTTAAAACTATGCTAGACTCTAGAAATACAGATGAAATCCCTGTGTCTGAGTACATTAAAAAGGAACATAAATAAATACATGGCAGCAAATTATTGCAATTAATATTGGATTTAGGGCAACATGGCAACAAACAAGCAATTGGCAGGTTTATAGAGAGAATGTGACTTGGGGAAGAATACACTGAAGAAATGATGCTTGAGTAAAATTGGGTGCTTAAAATTATTAATAGGATAGGAGGTGGTAAATAAGGGGAAATACTGAGGAGTTATATATAAAAGAGCAGGTGACATTACTAATTTCCACAAATAACTATCTATTTTAAAATAAATTAATTTTTAAGAGTAAATAACTAACATGTGGCATTTATAAAAGCTATAAGTATTAAGGGTAGCTTAATAGAGATAATATGTAAGTGATAGGAGAAGATGTTAACAAAGGAGAGAAAAGCCAGATCATTTATTCCATGATAAAGAATTTACCCTAACATAACTACAATAGAGGATTTTAAATAAGAGAATAATATTGAGATTTCTAATTTTAAAATATCATCCTGATACCATTGGATATTTATGTATTAGAAGAGTGGAAGAGATGAAGTTATGCGGAAGGAGAAGTTAAGAGGTTTGAGGTGCTTTCATTGGCTGTATGAAAAACCCATAGTGGAGATTGATATTAGTGTAAAGGAGCTCAAAAATAAAGATCTGAATTCATGTTATGTCAATAGGAATGGAGAAGGAGAAAAAGATTTGGGACACATTAAAGAGGCAGATTAAGAGAACTGATGACTGATGGGATATGGAAAATGAGCTAGGCAAATATCTGGGATGATAATGCTTTGTGTTGAAAAAACACAACATTCATTTCATTATAGAATGCAGTGGGGTGAGCATTGGCCTTTAGAGAATAAATAATATAGAAATGTAAGAAAATCACGGGCACTATGATTTACTTATATGAGTTCCTTGCAGTATCCTAGATAAAAAGGCTAATGCCATAAACTAAAAAAAAGTTACAGAATTATTGTATCGGGTAATTTATGATGGATTATATTGTGCCCTGTGTTCTCTGAATTTTTACAAGAACATATGAAAAATCATGGGATTGTTTAACATAGTTGATTATGCTTTCTAATACATACCTCATGGTTGACATTAGCAAATAAATTTTCTTACAAGAGATTTAACTTTGACATTTATTAGCTTTTACATACAAATGTGAACTCAAAGCATTATATTCATGGTACATGAATTTGCTCTTTTAATGATATAATATTAAGTGCTTGGCACATGTAAATATAAGCATAGTAATGAGGACTTGTGGAAAGATTTATAGATGTTTATATTCATGTACCAGTGTTAGAGAGTTTCTCAATGGAATCTAGCAGCATATGTTTCTTAAGTCAGCTTTCATTAACAGATTGGGAGATGGAATTGTATGCAATAAGTTTATTAGGTAGTGCTTTGGGAAGAATACATGTGAGGGACAAAAGGAAGGAACAATGGGCAGGGGAAGAAGTTTAAGAGAATCTTCAGTTGATTCTATGGAGAGCTTTTGAGTTTATCAAAATTTGTAGTTGTCCTGAATTGAAGCAATGGATATGGGTTGCCTAGGGGAGGAATTAACTTTAATTGAGATAGCTCATTTTGTCCATAAGCAATTTCTGGACAGGACTGAGCTGTGAGCCATATGCAGCCAACATGATCGGCAGCTGGAGAAATGGGAGATCTGGGTGGCACACCATGACATTCATAACATTCCATTATTTGTGCCATTTGGTTTCATGTATCTATCTTTATAAAAGGCTAATATACTAAGTGTCCTTTCTTCTGTCCAGGTAGTGACTTCACAGAGTAATGCCTGACTTCCCCTCCATAGAGACTACTAGCCTCCTTGCAGTTTCTTCAGCCCAGGAAACACTTTATACTGTAACCAAATGTCTGTGGAGCATTTTCTCGTGCCTCTTCTCATTTGATCCTCACAGAAGTCCTGGAGTAGGTAGATAGGAGACTCAGTGAAATCCTATTTTCTTTTCATTAGCTGGAAGGTGGAGATTTAGAAAGTTTAGAAACGACCCTACTAAAAAGAAGTTAGAAATGGTGGACCTTGAAAATGACTTCAGGTTTTCTCACTGCACAGAATATAGTCAAACACTGCTGCAGTTAAATATTTTACCCTTTGTTCTCCCTGCGTGATCTACAATAATAATCTGCTTCATGTTGATATTTACTGCTGAGTTGCTAACAATTACAGTCAATTAATATTTGATAAAAGAGGCAATAGCATATAATAAAGAGAATCTTTTCAGTAAATGGTGTTGTGCAAACTGAACAGGTATATGGGAAATAAATGAAACTAGATCACTAATTTACAACCTGCACAAGAATAAACTAAAAATGGATAAGACTTAAATGGAAGTCCCAATACCATAAAAATTCTAAAAGAAAACATAGGTAATAAAATCTCAGACATCTTAGGTAGTAGAATTTTCACAGATACATCTCCTAGGGCAATAGAAACAATGGAAAAAATGAACAATAGGACTACATCAAACTGAAAAGTTTCTGCACAGCAAAAGATTGCATCCTCAGCCAAAACCAGTTTGGCTCAGTGGTAGAGCGTTGGTCTGCGGACTGAAGGGTCCCAGGTTCGATTCCGGTCAAGGGCATGTACATTGGTTGCGGGCACATCCCCAGGAGGGGGTGTGCAAGAGGAAGCTGGTCGATGTTTCTCTCTCATCAACGTTTCTATCTCTCTATCTCTCTCCCTTCTTCTCTGTAAAATATCAATAAAATATATTTTACAAAAAAAGATTCCATCCTCAAAATGAAAAGGAAACCCACAACATGGGAGAACGTATTTGTCAATGATACAGCTGATAAGGGGTTAATTTTCAAAATATATAAAAAAACTCATAAAACTCAGCAAAAGGAAGACAAACAATTTAATTAAAAATGGGCAAAGAATCTGAATAGTTCTCCAAAGACAACATACAAGAGACATAGGAAAAAATGCTCATCATCACAAATCATCCGAGTGATACAAATTAAAACCACAATGAGGTGTCATCTCACACTTGGTATAAATCAATAAATACCAAGTGCTGGCAAGGATGTAGGGAAAAGGGAATCCTAGTAAACTGCTGGTGGGAATGCAGACTGGTGCAGCCACTGTGGAAAACAGTATGGAGTTTCCTCAAAAAATTAAAAATGGAACTGAGTTTGATCCAGTGATGCCACTCCAGGAATATATCCTGAGAATCCAGAAATACTAATCAAAAAGAACACCTGCACCTCTGTGGGCATAGCAGCATTATTTACAAATAGCTGTTATCTGGAAACAGCCTATGTGCTCATTGGTAGAAGAGTGGATACAAAAGCTGTGGTTCATTTACACAATGCAATACTATGTGACTGTAAAAAAGAAGAATCTCTTATCCTTTGCGACAGCATGGGCGAACCTGGAGATTATTATGCCAAGTACAATAAGCCAATTGGAGAAAAACAAGTCTCATATAATGGCGATTATATGTGGAATCTAATGATCAAAATAAACTGGTAAACAAAATATGTCCAGAGGTATGGATTCATGGAACAGGCTGACAGAACTGAGAGACAAGGGGTACAGAGGGGTGGGAAGGGATTAACCAAATAATTTATATGGATACTAGAAGCCCAGTGCATGAATGTGTGCACAGGTGGGATCCGGCTGGCTTGCCCTGATTGGAGCTGATTGGGCCAGGCTGGCTGGGGGGAGGGACCGCAGGTGGTTGGCAAGCTGACTCTGCTCACATTGGGGTGTGAGGGGCCAATCAGGGTTGGGGCCAGCTGGGGGGTTAGCTGTGGGTGATTGGCCAGTCAGCCCCAACTCCTAGTTGAACTCCTAGTCAAAGGGATAATCTGCATATTAGCCTTTTATTATATAGAATATGAATAGCCCATGAATACAGAACATAGTGTGGTGACAGCCTAGATTGTGATGGGCTGGGTAGAGGGGGCCAGAGGGAGAAAATGGGGAACATATGTAATATTATCAACAATAAAAATAAATTTTAAAAAAGAAGGATATAAGGCAAGCAGCTTTAACCTTCGTCCTCAAAGGACAGGAGCAAACTATCCTGTTCTAGCTTGTCCTCTCCTGGCTGTCTCACTGATGAGTTTGTATTATTTGGCTTTTCCCTGCATTGCAGGGCAATGTCCACAATTGGACTGGGCTTGGAGGTGAAGGCAATTTGACCAGATTCAGTTGAAGGCAATGCCAGGAGATACGACTCAATTAAAGGAGGCTCCAGAGGCCAGGCCAGAGTTCTAAATTGCAGCTTGGGGTCACAGCCAAATAAGTAATGCACTGTTCCTTTTCCTTTCTTTGTTTCTATGCATATTTCTTACTTGGAGATCTAGACAGTAAAATCCTTATATTAACAGTAGGATTTGGATATTTTAGAAACTCTTTCCCAAAAACATTATATCCTCACTACAGGGGAGAGGTTTGATTGTAACTGATCTTTATTTATGAATATTGTGAGATTTTTCTTTCTGAATACTTGTGGAATTATTTTATTTATTTTGCATTTTATTTTTAAAATTGCCTGCATATATAAGAACTTTTCCTATTCAAAAATTTTACTCACTATTAACTGTGTCCTTTGACTTTAGATTAGGAAAGTATTTTTTTCTCTAATTTTTCCCTCAATGTTTTACATATTTGGTTTATCTCCATCTTTCTCTTTTTTTCTGTATGTATTTATTGCATATATTTTAAATGTTTAATTGAAAGAATATCTAATGTTCTTTATTATCCATAAATGAGTGAGGTCATGTGGTGTTTCTCTTTCATTGACTGGCTTATTTCACTCAGTATGTTCTTCCATCTGTTTACATCTTCTTCTATCTCTTTTTTCAGTGTCGTGTAGTTTTCTGCATATAGATCTTTTACCTCCTTAGTTAAGTTTATTCATGGGCATCTTATTTATTTATTTATTTATTTATTTGGTGCAATAGTAAATGGGATTGCTTTTTTAGTCTGTGTTTCTGTACATTCACTATTGGTGTATGGAAATGCCATAGATTTCTTGGCATTAATTTTGTATCCTGCTACATTGCCAAATTCATTTATTAAGTATATTAGTTTTTTATGGAGTCTTTTGGGTTTTTATGTACAATATCATGTCATCTGCAAATAAGGATAACTTTACTTCTTCTTTTCCGATTTGGATGCCTTTTATTTCCTCTTCTTGTCTAATTGCAATGGCAAGTACTTCCAGTACAATGTCAAACAGGAGTGGTGAGAGTGGGCATCCCTGTCTCGTTCCTGTTCTTAGAGGGAATGGTTTTAGTTTTTGCCCATTGAGTATGATGTTGGCTGTGGGTTTATCATATATAGCTTTTGTTATGTTGAGGTATGATCCTTGTACTCCCACATTGTTGAGAGTTTTTATCAGGAAAGGGTGTTGGATTTTATCAAATGCTTTTGCTGGATCAATTGATATGACTATATGATTTTTATCTTTCAATTTGTTTATGTGATGTATCACGCTTATTGATTTGCTCATATTGTACCATCCTTGCATTCCTGGAATAAATCCTACTTGGTCATGGTGTATGATCTTTCTGATGTTCTGCTGGAGCCAATTTGCTAGAATTTTGTTGAGGATTTTGCCATCTATGTTCATGAGGGAGATTGGCCTGTAATTCTCTGAAAGAATATCTAGAACTTTTATCCTAATATATAGATTTACTCTCCTGGTTTTCCAATCTGGGAAGCTGCCCCCATTGTAATAATACAGTAGTTGTGATTTTAATCCCTCTTGTGGCTTTCTGAGTTTCACTACTTATTTTTATTTTTTGTGATTTTTAAAAATCTTTCATAAAAAAGAATTTGCTATGATATTTTGTTAATAATTCAAATGGTCTTTTCCCCATCCTTAACTTTCATTCAACAGCATCCTTAAAATCAGCAAAGGTTTTAAGACTGTGACTATATATGTCAATATTTCTACTAGACAACACAAATAATAAGCATGAACATACAATGAGTTCATTATACCATATTCATGGCTAGATTTTGGTATTAAAATCAATGCAAAACTTGAGATGTTTATCGTTGCATGCTGTCTAATTAACCGACTAATAGCATTTAGGTAGGACTAGTGTGAAAATTTGACATCCACTTGAACTAGGATAATGAATATATTATATTAAAGAAAAGACTGAGAAACATATCCTAAGATGAAAGTTTGAAGGAACTGTCAAAATGTGACATGGCTCCCAGGAAGGTGATTAAGTCTACTATTCCTGTGTTGCCTTAAGAAATAGAAATTGAGATGGTACAATCCAAAAAGTAAATTTAAAAAATCTATAGCATGTCAGTTAAGAACAGTATAGTCAGCAGAAGCCATATGAACATAAGAGAGATATAGGAGAATCCAAGCATGGGCACGGGGACCCGGGAACTGGCTTCGATGACCATCAATGTTCCTGCTAATCACAAGCTTCTCTGGTTCTTCTTTTCCTCTCTTCCTCAGTTGGAGGACCACATTTCATGGATCTGGCATGGAAAACAAAGATTAAGAGACTTTGAGATACAAGGTCTTGTTTATGTTTTTCAAAATTGCGTGCTGATTAAAATATAATTTTATAACTGATGAAGAGTCCATACAAAATCCATACATGAATGTTTATAGATTATTTTATTCATAATTTTCAACATTTGGAAGCAATTGATGAACGGATAAAGAAACTTTGGGCCCTGTTCAGTATGACTCAGTTGGTTGGGTTGCTATCCCATGTACCAAAAGGTTGCCCATTCAATTTCTTGCAGGGCACATGTCCAGGTTGTGGGCTCAATCCACAGTAGGGGGCATGCAGGAGGCAGCAGATTGATGGATTGATTTCATTCTCACATTGAAGTTTCTCCTTCTCTTTCCATCTTCCTTCCTCTCTCTCGAAAAGTCAATTTTTTTAAATGAAAGAAACTTTGGTATCACCATATAATGGAATGTTATTCAGGGATAAAAAGAAATGAGTTATTGAGTCACAAAACACATGGATGAATCTTAAAATAGTCTTACTAAATAAACGAAGCCTGTTTGAAAAGGTTATATACTTCATGATTAAAACCATATGGCATTCTGGAAAAGGCAAAACTATGAAGATAGGAAAAAGGTCGGTGTTTGCCAGAGAGAGGGTCAGGGGTGAGGGAGAAATGAGGGGTATTGAGGGGCAAATAGGTGGAGCCCCAGGGATTTTTAGGACAGTGTAGCCATGATGCAATGATGATGAATACATATTATTATACATGTAGCAACACTCAGAGAATATAAAACATAAAGAGTGAATCATAATGTAAACTATGGATTTAGTTAATGTATAAATATTGGTTCATCAATTGTAAGAAATGTACTATATCAATGCAAGATGTTGCTAATAGGGAAAGCTGAGTGGTGAGATGGAAGGAGAATCCGGGAACTTCCTGCTTTATTTTTCTGTAAACCTAACAATGCTCTAAATGTAAGGCCTATTAACTTAAAAATGTGTACAACTACTTAAATATTTTCATAAATAGTAGAGGGACCTTTAAAGCAATACAATGCATTATTAAGTGGAGACTTTTCTTTAAAAAGGAAAAGACAAACTATTATTTTGAATGCTTTTTATTTTTCCCTTTTAACTGAATAGCCATAGGATCAATTTTTATGGATGATTCCTGCTGACACCTTAGGGTTCAGTCTTATACAAGTTTGTTTTGTGGTCTGCCGTATTTGCTACAGTTAGCCAGGATTATGTGCTTTTATATTGAGATGTGTGGTATGGCTGACTTTATCACTTTTTTAAAACACAAGGCTCCAGGGCATGTTTTGCTTTCTCTTCAATTTAGATTTTATTTTCATGTGAGAAATTCTTAACTGATGTAATCTATAGCCAGTCTATTATTTTACACACACACACACACACACACACACACACACACGTCTACACACTATATACACTGACACATATGCACACATATATTGGCCCTAGAGTCATCCATGAATTACTTAGAAACTGCCTTACTGCCTAAGAGATGATCTGTGGGCTTCTTTCAAAGGTATTTTTAATTGCGCATTTTTAAAAGTGTATTTAATTGTGTATTTTTAAAAGTTAAGGTATTTTTAACTTGAATCTCTCTGAGGCACGACTTTCTAAATGCTGGGATTCTGCTTCCCTCACTCCAGCTAACTCATGGGTGGAAGTAGTGATTGGAAAGAATTCATTCTTTAAAATTATGCAATGCAATTCGGAGAATCTGTGCAGTTGGAAAATGGATGTTCTTACCTGTTATTTTGTCTTCTCCTGTGGCGGCCAACATGGGACACACACACTATATTTAACCTTTTGCCTCGGGGTATAGAACCTGATGCTATTTTGAATTCAATTCAGCCCAAGTCAGATTCAAACCTGAGATTTCTCTGTTTCCTTGGAAACCTAAAAGATACTTCCTTCTAAAATGGAGGCTTGGAGCTTTTGGCATGGGTGTATTGTACCTGACTCTAGGCCCAGGCTTAAAACCTTGGACAAGTTTCTCACTTTTGAGGGTGGGGGGAAGTGCTTTCTTTCTCCTGTTGATGCTCAGCTGCCCAGAACTGTCTCAGTTCTCCATACAAACTGGGAGACTCACTGAATTTTCTTTGTAATTTTATAGCTTAATTAAACCTAACACAAACACCAATAAGAAATTGTCTATGAATATAATTTTTCACTTTAGAAAAAGGTGCTATTCGTTGGAAGGCTAGCTCAAGGACTTAATCAAAGTAAAAGTAGGATCTTCTTAATATCTTATTTTGTAAGTAAGTCTTCTAGATGTTGATTTTGTTTATGTGAGTGTTCTGTAACTTTAGAGTCTGTTAGCTGCACGTGGAAGGCTTGTTCAAACAGAGGCTGAGCCCTGCCCCTAAAATGTCTGATTCCCTGTGCCGGGGTGGAGCCTGAGAATTTCCGGTTTGGACAATTTCCCACATGTTGTTGATGCTACTAACCCAGGGGCCACATTGTGAGATGCACAGATCCCAGTGAGCTCTTTCCACTTTGATTTGAGATTCATTCTCTTAACAACAAAAAACATTGAAACTTGTAAAGAATTTTTGTGAGTTTATTTGAGCCAAACTGTCAACAATTGCCAGAAAGCAGAACCTCAAAGGATTGAGATAATGCTCCGGAGAATGGCTGATTATGTGTCTGTATTTATACATTGCAATCTAAGGAGGGACATAGGTGGGTTACATGAAATTCATTGGTGATGGAGTAAGGAGGCGGGAGAAAGCAAGCCTGTGGGAAACCTCTGGGATAGGGTAAAAAGTGAAATGATGGACATGAGCTTCTTTTACAGAGATGGATACAGGACACTGCAACGCAATTAACAGTTGACAATCAACTTGATAACAATAACAATGAGGGAATGTCTCAGGGCCATTTGTTGTGCCCTCAGGGGTCTGGGGTAAAAAGGAAGCTACAAGTTACTCAGACATCTCACAGATAGGTTATCTTAGAGGCTGGAAGGCAAACGGGCTCAGTAAAGATCAAAGCTGATCTTTGGGAAAATATTGGCCTAGAAAATGACTGCCCACTATAACCTGTTGGTAGTAAGATATTTAATTTTCAAACCATCCTTTGTGGTTACTTTAGGTCTCTGAGTTTGCAAGACTGCCACACAGGCCTTCCCTGAGCTCATCAGGTTAGCATGTGGCTCTTTTCGTTCACAATTCTTTCCTCTGCATCACATTAGATGGTCTTGGATAAATAACATAATATCTGAACTATAGTTATCTCTTTCAGTAAATGGTGAAGATAATGCCCTGACCTACAAATAGTCCCTTGGATCTCTTTGGGACACCCTGATAAATTCATTCTTATTTCCTACCAGCAGCAGTTGAGCATATATTGCGTTTTACAGATCAAAGAAATTTTAGTGATGGATAAGGCACAGTCCACCGCGTGTGGGAATTCCTGGCCTTCCCCAGTTGAGGGATAAGGACAGTCCAGCGATGCTTTATTTGCACCCTGAATAGCACTGGAGTATATTAGATGGTTATATAATGTACAGTGGTGTTAAGGTGGGAGGGGTTTGGTGGAGATTAGATAACCTAGCTTCAGCACCTACCATGAGGGATCTTTGTTACACCCTTACTTCCTCTGACTGTAGCAGCCTGTGACCCTTTAGCAATCTGTGCCCACGGAGAGAACTGAATTTTCCTCTCCGGGGTAAGCTCTATGGTCTACCTGTCTCAGATTCACAAGGTACTGAATGCTTTGAACAGGATATTGCTTGTAATTATTTGGTTAAAACAAAAGACTTTATTCAGATATAATTCGCACACATGTAATTCACACACTTAAATTACATGTAATTCAGTGGTTTGTGTATATTTGCAGTTATGTCTACATCACAATGTAAATATAGAACATTTTCTTCAGGTTGAGAAGAAACTCCAGACCCATTAGCAGTTACTCATCGTTCACCACAGTCCCCACCCCAGTGACCTCTAATTTATTTTCTGTCTCTAAAGATCTGCCTATTCTGGACATTTATAAAATATTTTTATGCCAAAATCGGTTTGGCTCAGTGGTAGAGCATCGGTCTGCGGACTGAAAGGTCCCAGGTTCGATTCTGGTCAAGGGCATGTACATTGGTTGTGGGCACATCCCCGGTGGGGGGTGTGCAGGAGGCAGCTGGTCGATGTTTCTTTCTCATCGATGTTTCTAGCTCTCTATCTCTCTCCCTTCCTCTCTGTAAAATATCAATAAAATATTTTTTTTTAAAAGGAAAAAAAAGAAAAATATTTTTATTGATTTTTTTATATGGAAAGAGAGGAAGGGAGAGGAACGCACAGAGAGAAACATTGATGTGACAGTGAAACATTGATGGGCTGCCTCTTGCACACTTCTATCAGGGATGGAGCTCACAGCCCAGTCACATGCTCTGACCTGGAATCAAACCGGCAACCTTTCACCAGCCCACCAACCACCAGGACTATTGTGGACATTTTATATGAATATAGACTCATTCAATATTGGTCTTCCGTGATGGGTTTCCTCTGCTTAGCATAATGTTTTCAATGCTCATTCATGTTATAGCATGTGTTTTTATTATTTATTAATATTCCATTGTACAAATTGACCACATTTTGTTCATCAGTTAATGGGCGTTTGAGTTGTTTAAGCATTTTGGCAATTACGAATAATGCTATGAATTTGAGCAAACACATTTGTGTGTTTTTATTTCTTTTCTATAAGTGGAATTACTGGGTGAAATAGTGCTCTACATTTAACATTTTGTAAAACTGTTTTATTTTAAATTCCCACTAGCAATAGATGAGGATTCTAATAATTGTCCTCGTAATGGGTGTGAAGTGGTATCTCGTTGTGGTTTGATTTTTATTTCCCTAAAGAATAATGATGTTGAGTGTTATTTCATGTGCTAATAGCCATTTGTATATCTTCTTTAGAGAAATGTCTACTCAAATCCTTTGTAAATGTTTGAATCATCTTTTCATTATTGAGTTGGAGGAGTCCTTTACACATTCTACATATAAGTCTCTCTTCAGATAATATGGTTTGCAATTATTTTTCCCATTTTGTAGATTTTCTTTCCAATTGATCAATTTGTCACTTGGTAGAGCACAGAATCTATTGGTAACAGCAAGAGGGGGACATACATCCTCTTCTCAATACCCTCCCTTCTTTTTTTCACCAACTCCAAAGTACTCATTCCCCTTCACAGAGTGGGGGCTGCATAAAAAAAACTGATTTTTTTATTATTACCAAAGTTATGCATAATCTTTGTGAGAAAATACAAAAGTGAATAGAATGACAGTTGAATTTCTTATCTTAACCCTGTACCTGCAACCGACTCTGTTTGTATAATCATATATGCTTTGTTAGCCAGAGAATGACATTTCTTCTCTATTTTGAGATTTAATAATTATTTCATGCACACTTTACATGGAAATGAATACATCTTATGTATCATTATGTGTTTTGCAATTACTTTTTTATCAATGTATATGTTTAAGATCATTATTAGGCATTTTGGGGGTATATGTACTGCATATATTATATCTGCATTACCTTTTCACGTTTGCCAATTGTTTTTCAGGAAGTTTGACATTTTAATTTTAAATCGTACAAAATGTTAATATACAATATCTATTGTCATTTCGGCCACTAACAATGTCTCATGTTCTGCTATTTTCTTTCAGTTCCCAAGACCGTTTTCACTTCATTTGAACACCCTTTCAGTAAGCTCCTCACATGAGTTTAACGTGTTCTTCACTGTCTAGTTCTCTCCTCAGGATGGTCGGGGAACCACTCCCTACCACCTGCCTGGTAGAGCAAAGCAGCTCTTTCTGTGTGTCATTATGGTCCTTATTATGATGCTCCCATTTCACACATTTAAGTTCATCTAAATAAAAAAGTATATTTTTATTCTTTCATATTTAATATTCTAGATAATTTTCAAATGAAGTTAACATTTAAAAAATGGGATTCAATTTAGGATGTGTTAAATTTATAGGTACATTTTTTTTTTGGCAAATGCCATCATTATAATCTTGGAAAGGTTTATGGATTTCTAAAAATTATTATTTACAGTTTTACATATGATTCCATTCCCCCCCCCCATTGTACCTCTCCTCACCTGCTTCTGCCCCTCTCCCCCGACCAACACATGCCTTCATCTCCTTATGGTCTGTATCCATTGGTCATGCTCATATGCATGCATGCAAGTCCTTTGGTTGATCTGTTACCACCTTCCCCTGCCTTTCCTCTTAGGTTTGGCTGTCTGTTCAATGCTTCTATGTCTCTGGATCTGTTTTTGTTCATCAGTTTATGTTGTTCATTATATTCCACAAATGAGTGAGATCATGTGATATTTATCTTTCTCTGACTGGCTTATTTGCTTAGCATAATGCTCTCAAGTCCACTCATGCTGTTGTGAATGTTAAGAGTTCTTTCTTTCTTTCTTTCTTTCTTTCTTTCTTTCTTTTTTTTTTTTTTTTTTTTTTACAGTAGGGTAGTATTCCATTATGTAGATGTACCAGTTTTCTAATCCTGATGGGCACTTAGGCTGTTTCCAAGTCTTATCTATGGTAAATTGTGTTACTATGAACATAGGGGTGCATATATCCTTTCTGATTGGTGTTTCTGATTTCTTGGGATATCTTCCTAGAAGTGGGATTATTGGATCAAATGGCAGCTCCATATTTAACTTTATGAGAAAACTCCATACTATTTTCCACAGTGGCTGCACCAGCCTGCATTCCCACCAGCAGTGCAGGAGGATTCTCTTTTCTCCACATCTTCAGCAACACTTGCTGTTTGTTCATTTATTGCTGATAGCCATTCTGACAGGTGTGAGGTAATTATCTTATTGTTTTAATTTTCATTTTTCTGATGTCTAGTGACCACTAGCATCTTTTTTATCGTTCCATTGGCCATCTGTATGTCCTCTTTAGATCTACTCAGGTTCTTTGCCCATTTTTTTATTGGATTGCTTGTTTGTTTTTTGGTGTTGTTGTATTCTTTATAGATTTTGGATACTAACCCCTCATCAGATGTATCTTTGGTGAATATATTCTCCCACTCAGTGAATTGTCTCTTCATTTTATAGAAGGTTTCCTTTACTAAACAGAAATATTTTTAGTTTGATGTAGTCTCAATTGTTTATTTTTTCTTTTGTTTCCCTTGCCCAAAGGGATATATCAGAAAAAAATATTGCTATGAGAAATATCTGAGATTTTACTGCCTATGTTTTCTTCTAGGATTTTTATGGTTTAAAGTCTAACATATAAGCATAATACTTTTTGAGTTTATTCTTGTGTATGGTATAAGAAGGTGGTCTAGTTTCATTTTTTATGTACATATCTCTTCAATTTTTCTTACAATATTTATTGAATAGACTATCTACCTCACTGTATACTGTTGCCTCTTTTGTCAAATATCAATTAACCATACAGGTGTGCGTTTATTTCTGTGCACTGTATTCTGTTCCATTGATCTATATGTCTGGTGTTTTTAGCCTATACTATGCTGTTTTGATTACTATGGCCTTATGGTATAGTTTGATATCAGATAATGTGATTCCTCCAACTTTGATCTTTCTCAAAATTGCTGTTGCTTCTCAAGATCTTCTGTGGTTTCATATAAATTTTTGGAAATATTGTTCTAGTTCTGTGAAATATGCCATTGGTATCTTGGTAGGAATTACATGAATCTATAGATTGTTTTGGGTGGTATGGACAGTTTAATGATGTTAATTCTTCACATCCATGAACATGGTATATGCTTCTACTTATTTGTAACTTTTTCAATCTCTTTAGTGTCTTATAATTTTCTTACCACAGGTCTTTTACATCCTTGGTTAAATTTTATTTGTAGTAAATTAATTTTTATATCATTGTAGATAGTATTGTATTCTTAGTTTCCTTTATTGAGAATTAATTATTGGTACAGAAAAATGCAACCAATTTCTGGGTATTAATTTTTTATCCTGCTTTTTTACCAAATTTATTTATCAGTTTTAGTAGTTCTTTGGTTGAATCTTTAGGGTTTTCTATAGATAGTATCATGCCATCTACAAATAGTGACAGTTTTCCTTCTTCCTTTCCAATTTGGATGCCTCTTATTTCTTCTTCTTGTCTATGTTAAATAAGAGTGGTGAAAGGGGACATCCCTGGCTTGTTCCCAGTCTTGAGGAACATGTTTGTAGTTTTTACCTATTGAGTATGATGGCTAGGGGTTTGTCATATATGACTTTTAGCATGTTGGAGCATATTTCCTCTATTCCCACTTTGCTCAGAATTTTTATCACAAATGGGTGCTATATTTTATTAAATGTTTTCTCTGTATCTATTGGTATGATCATGGGCTTATTATTATCCTTCATTTGGTTTATGTGATGTATCATGTTCATTGATTTGTGAATATTGTACCAACTTTACATCCCTGGAATAAAGCACATTTGATCATGTTCTATGACTTTTTTAATGTATTGCTGGATCTGGTTTGCTAATATTTTGTTAAGGATTTTAGCATTTATGCTCATCAGGGATATTGGCCTATAACTTTCTTTCTTTGTAGTATCTTTACCTGTTTTGGAATTAGGATAATAAGGGCTTCATAAAATTACTTTGGGAATCTTCCCACAATTTGAAATTCTTGGGATAGTTTGAGAAGAAGAGGTGTTAGTTCTTCTTAGAATTTTCATTAAAATTCACAGTGAATCCATCTGGTTTAGGCTTTTGTTGGAAAAAAAATTTGTAATTACAGTTTCATTCTTATTAGTTTTATTGTCTATTCAGATTTTCTGATTCTTCCTAATTCTGATTTGAAAGATTGCATGTTTCTAAGAATTTAACCATTTCATTCTGATTGTCTAATTTGTAGACATTTTTCCTAAAATTTTCTTATAATCGTTCGTAGTCTGTGGTATAAGTTGTTACTTCTCCTCCTTTATTTCTGATTTTTTTCATTCTTGTTTATCTTTTCAAAGAACCAGCTCTTGGTTTCATTGATCTAGTATATTGATTTTTTAGATTCTATTTTGTTTATGTCCACTCAATTATTTATTATTTCCTATCTCCTACATTCTTTGGGTTTTGTTTTTTGTTCTTTTACTAGATCTCTTAAATGTACAGTTAAATTGTTTATTTTAGATTTATCTTGTTTTTGAGGTAAGGCTGTAATGCTATGAATTTCCCTCTTGGGCTTGCTTTTGCTGTGTTGCATAGGTGTTGGATTGTTGTGTTAAAATTTTTATTAGTTTCACAGTATCTTTTGATTTCTTCCTTGATCTCATTGTTAATCCATACATTGTTCAATAATATGTTATTTGCCTCCATGTCTTTGTGTGTTTTTCAGCTTTTCTTTTTTTATGATTGGTTTATAGTTTTATACCATTATGGTAAGAGAAGATACTTGCTTCTATTTGTTTCTTTATGTGTGTGATTTAGTGAACTGTGTGTATCACTTATAGTATAATATATATTTATATTTAAATTTTCTTGGAGTATCTAAATGCACTTATTTTTATTTGATTTATTACATAGATACACTTCATATATCAATTTCTGAAATAACTATTAAAATTTTCAGCTTATAGTTGTAGTTGTATCAAAAACTTCTATGAAATCTTCATGTCTATTTATAACTGTTATTCTATACTAGAGGCCTGATGCATGAAGATTTGTGCAAGAATAGGCCTTCCTTCCCCTAGCTGCTGGCACTGCCTTCGTTCTGGTCTGGAGTTGCCTTCTGCCTCTTGCCTTGTCATGTAAATTTGCGTATTCCCTCCTTATTGGCTGTGGGTGCTGCCATCTTTGTCCTGGAGTTATAGTCAATTTGCATATTATCTCTTTATTAGATATAATTAATTTAACAACATCTCCCTTATAATAGATATATTAATTTTGTATATGAAATTTATACTCACTTTTCTAATATTTGGTGTTGGAAATAAAAATTATTTTTAAACATATCTTTATTCTGAAAAATCATCATTTTGTGTTTTCTTATCAAATGTTAGTGAAATTATCATTTCTTTGTAAGTATATTTCGTTTTTCTCTAGAACAGCTTGACGAAAAAACACATCAGTCTTTGTTATTCAGCAAATTTCATGGTGGAAGACCTGGGCCAATTTATAAAACCTGGATTAGCATATTCTCTGAAGAAGACCAAGATCCCACGTTAAGAAGACAACTGCAATGGACAAGTAGCCCCATCCAACCAAGTTCAAGTGATGGGGAAAGCCACAGAAATTCTAAAACAATATCACCTTGATGAAAGAAAGGTAGGTCTAGGACAACCGTGGGTAAACTACAGCTCGTGGGCCGGATCCGGCCTGTTCGGCTGTTCTATCAGGCCCGCAGAGCCAAAAGAGCGGAGAGTTCTCTTGCTCTCCCCTCCGCTCTGCTCCTTCACCAGCAGCCCAACATGAGAGTGCCAGCATGGTCAAGTTGCTTTTGGCCCTCCGGTCCAGTTTAAGAACCCATTATGGCCCTCGAGTCAAAATGTTTGCCCACGGCTGGTTTGGATGATGATTTGGGATAGGTGGTAACAGTGCGATTAGAGTACGTCACAGGATATCTGACCCAGGTTGGGAACAGAGGGGGGGGGGGAGAGATCTTACCTTGAGAAAGTTGAAGTTTGAAGGACAAGCCCATTTAACTGGCAGCTTTATTCCCCCACATCACAGTGCCAGAATTAATGTGGAGTCCCTGTTACAAGTACATAAAAATGTTGAGTAAGATGTAGCAAGAACAACAACAATAACAAAACAAAGATGATGGATGTTAAAAGAAAGTTGTGGAATCCCTGTCGGGAGCTTAAAAACCTGTTTGTGAGTTGATGTAGCAAGGATCTGTGGAAACATGAAAAGTGCATTGTGTCTGGGGATTTACCACCTACAAGACTGAAACAGATGTGCCCATTGGGTCCTTGAAAGTGCAGAGGCCTTGAAGGTAGGCTGAGTCAACAAAAGGCAAAGTGATAAAGAAACTTGGCTCCGGCACTCTAGGTGACTAGAGACAACAGAATTGAGTCATAATTGAAATATCAAAAAGCTGCCGGAATCCTCGAGGTGGTGAAACTACTGTGAAATTATTCTAAACAATAACACAAATAACAATGCAAAAAATACACACTCACACACACTAGACAACTGGCAGGAGGAAATTAAAAACCACTGCAGTAACTTTGTCATCATAGAAGGCAATATTAGAGTACCAGGAGGAGATAAGGATTAGAAAGGAGATCAAAATTTAAAATGCCCATAATGTGGGTAACTAGAGCCATTAGAAAGGCACAATAAAGTAAATATCTTGAAAGGATTTAATGGATAAAGAAAGGTATTAGAAAAAAAGAAAAATATAAGAATAGGCATATTTTAAAAGAAATCAAATACTTCTAGAAATATAATTATAACCCTTGATATAAAAAACGTCAATGAATTTTAGATAGCAGATTGAACACATTTAAAGAGTGATTCAATAAAGTGAAAGATGAAAGTGAGAAAATTATTTACAATGCAGATCATAAATGGAGAAAGAAAATAGGAGAGGAATAAAGAAAAGAAAATGAAGATATCTAAGAATCAATCTAGCAAAGATGTACAAAGCTATCATAGAGAATACTAACAATTTTATAAGGTACATAAAAAAGCCCTAATTTTTATTTTGTTAGTCACCCCCTGAGGATATTTTTTCCATTGATTTTTAGAGAGAGTAGAAGGGAGAATGGTGTGGGGTGGGGAGAGAGAAACATTGATGTGAGAGAGACACACACACACCAATTGGTTGCCTTCAGCACATACCCTGACCAGGACCAGGATGACCCTGCAACCCAGGTATTTGCCCTTGACCAGGAATCAAACCTGTGATGCGTTAGTGCAAGGCCAATACTCTAACCACTTAGCACACCAGTCAGGGCAGAAGGCCTATATTAATAGAGAGATATCTCATACCATGGACAAAAGACTCAATATCACAAAAGATATTACATTTCAGGTGCAAATACACATCTAACTTATTTTTCACAGAGCTTAATAGAATAATCTTATAGTCAGATAGAGGAGTAACATTCATAACGTTTTTAGAGCAGAATTAAGTAGGAGATAAGAGTAAATTGGTACAAGTATGTCAGTCAGAAAAAAAATAAATACCATATGACTTACTTAGATATGGGATCTAAAGAACAATATAAACTAACAAACAACAGGGAGAGGGTTGATGGCTGGGTAAAAAAAAAGGTGAAAGTACAGGTTGGTAATTACTGAACAGCTAGAGAGATATACAGCATAGGAAAACCTATATAGTAAAGAGATAATATACAAATTGACTGTCATTCCAACACACAAGATGGCCACCACAGAATGACCAGCAGGGGAGGAACTGCAAGTCCGGTCACCCCAACTCCTCTTCCTTCCTGGTCTAGTTGCCCCTAACTGCCCTCCCCTGCAGGCCTGCTCCTCCTCAACTGCCCTCCCCTCTAGGCCTGGTTGCCCCCAACTGGCCTCCCTTTCTGGCCTGGTCCCTTCCAACTGTCCTCCCCTGCAGGCTTGCTCCCCTCCAACTTCAATCTCTTGCAAGTCTGATTACCTCCAACTGCCCTCCCCTGCAGGCCTGGTTACCCAAATGAATGTTTTTAAAATAAAAAATGAAAAAAACAATGCTTATAGAATATATAGATCAATACGACAAACTAGCCAAAAGAAAACTTGAATGGGCAAACAATAGCTTGAGTCAATTTAATCAGCCCAGCAAGGGAGTGCAGCTTGGGGCAACCAGGCCTGCAGGGGAGGGCAGTTAGGGATGACTGGGCCTGCATGGGAGGAGAGTTGGTGGCAACCAGGCCTGCAGGGGATTGACATTGGAGGGGAGCAAGCCTGCAGGGGAGGGAAGTTGGAAGGGACTAGGCCAGAAAGGGAGGGTAGTTGGGGGCAACCAGGTCTGCAGGGGAGGGCAGTTGGCAGCAACCAGGCTGACAGAGAAGGGCAGTTGAGGGCAACTGGGCCTGCAGGGGAGAGGTTAGGGGGTGATCAGGCTGGCAGGCAGGTGTGTGCTTGGGAGCCAACAATCCTGGATTGTAAGAGGGATGTCCATCTGCTGGTTTAGGTCCGATCCCCATGAATATTGAATACTTTTTAAAGTAGATAAGTGTCTATCCACTATGCTGTACACGTGAAACTAATATAAAATAATATTGACTGTAAACTGTAATTGAAAAAAAGTTTTTAAAATAAAAAATGAAAAAAACAATGCTTATGAAATATATATATATATATATGACAAACTAGCCAAAAGAAAAATTGAATGGGCAAACAAGAGCTTGAATCAATTTAAGAAGATGAATGTAAATGACTAATATTCATGGAAATATGGCCAATCTCGTAATCAGGTAAGTGCAATTTTGAATGTGAGATCCCTTTTCGTAGTCATCAATATCACAGATATGAAGATATGGAAAGTGAAATATTGCTGCTTTAAGTGTAAGTGCCTACAGCTGTGTTTGAAAGCAATTTGCCAGTCTTTAGAAATGTTGGACATGTGCAAATACTAATCTCCATAAATTTTCAGAATATGCTCAGGAGAAATACATACATGCATGCATATGGAGATATACAAGGATTTTACTGTGGCATTGTCTATAGTAGCAATAAAAGACAAGCAAAAAAAATCATCAACAGAGGAAAGATTAATACTTCTAGTGTTAATGAGTACATTATTTGCACACATATTGATATTTGTCTATCATAATATAACAGTGAAATCTTGTAGAATTATAAGTATAATCATATTCTTATGTAACATTGGGAAATGCAAAAAGAAATGCAATATATTACTGTTTTAGTCAGAGAAAGAGAGAGAGAGAAAGAGAGAGAACAAATAGATAATTAATACATATGATACATATGGATTTATGGAGTTGGCTGGAAAAGATATCCACAAGTTTGAGGATAATGGATGCTTCTAGGAAAGAAAACAGAAGAATGGAATTGGAAACAATTTATAGGAACATTAATTGCAACTATAATATTTTATTTTCTTAAAAGTGACATTAAACATTTTTGACAATGATACCTTTATTACATGAGTGGTGGCATCAGTACCTTATTTTTGTACTTATTTCCATACTTGAATAATTTAACAATGTTTAAACAAGGAAAAGAGAAAAAAGTATATATGTGTGTCTACACTTATGTAGATATATTCATGTAAATATATTTGTGTGCATACAAATGCACACACACACATACATACACTGTTGAAAAGAGTGGAGATGTGCGAGAGATTGAATTATTCAAGCAAAAGTGTGCAAAGGATATAAAGAAACTGAGAAATTTCAAGGCTTTTAGTACAGCATAAATATTAGTAAGTAATAGATTGGGAAGACCATTGTTAAGCAACAGAGAATTCCACTGAAGGTTTTAAAATTTAGATGAAAGAGAAGATGGTTTTAATAAATTCTGTTTTTAAAGATCCTGCACAATGCAGCATAGACAGTGCACTGGGGGGTTGGTTATTCATGAATACTGTGGGTCAATCTCTTAGCGATCTATTCCCAAGAAGAAGCAATAGTAGCTTGTAGCAGTATAGAGTGGAACAGCAGCAGGACTTTGAAATAAATTGGGGGAAGAACATGAAAGTATTAAAATGCTTGAGAATATTTGGCCTCTGCTCTGCCATTAGTCAAAGGATCCAGGAGAGAGTGAAGTTCACAATTTGGGTTTGAATATATTCAGTTTGATGTGAACTTGAGACATGGAGATGGAAATGGCAGGTCACCCTGGGGCTCAGGGGAGCAGTGGAGGTTGGAGGTGGAGAATTATGCACATTTTGGTAATTGAAACCGTGGACTAATATTGTGTAGTCCAGGCGAGCACACAGTCGGAGGAAAATGGCCCTGACCTTTCACCTGGAAGAAGCTCAATTTCAAATGTCAGTGTGACGCAGGGGTGCATGGAAATGAGTCTGAGAAGTCTCCAGGGGGTTAGGACGAAAACCTGGATCCAGACATGTCAGTGATGTAAGACGACAATGCTGCAAGGAAAAGGTAGTCAATAGGATTGAAAGCTGGTGGGAGGTGAAATATGATGAAATCTAAAAATAAACACCTACCTAACTTAGTTTCCTTGTTACCATAGAAAGAACTGCTTTAGTTTAATAATAGGGACAGATAGCTGGCTTGTCTGAAAATTCAGTGAAGTCTGGATAAATGAAGATAAGTGAAGAGTATAAACATTTTGAAATGGACTCATCTGAGAGAAGAGAGAGATGGCTGTATCTGGAGAAGTCTATTGGCTCATAATTTGATGTAGCATATTTAATGGGAAATTAAATGGAAAGATAGATGCTGACTATACCAAATAGAAAGGCACATGTTTTCACATTCATGAGCATCGGGATTGTAGAGGAATCAGAATCAGGTACAAGGAGGGTAGTTTGTCTTCTGCAAAGGGAGGTAGACATGGTAGTATGTTCCTCACATGGAAGGTGAAGAATTCTAATTTGATTTTCTCTCAAGTAGCGGTCCAGACATCTGCAGAGACTGTTTGGGAGTGAGGGCTGGGATACTTGATGAGCGTGGACAAGGCATAAGATAGTTACCGCAGAGAGTGAGAGAGCAGGTCAAAGAAAGAACCAGACTACCATGGCCCAGCCGATTTGCATGCCCACTTGAGAGCATGAATTTATGGCAGAGACAGTGTGCAATGGCCGGTGGAGTTCCCTCGCTGCCTTTGGCTCTCGGGCTGGGCACGGAGAACACGCAGAGGGGGAGGGGGAGGCTGGGCGGTGTTTTTGCTCCAGCAGCGGGTGTCTGCACCGGGCACAACGGCCCGGGATGGAAATTGTGTGCAAAGCAAGTACACGAGAGGCCGGAGAGAATGTTTTACCACCGGTGACTTGCTGTCCTGGGGGGGATAAAAAAGAAAACGGCCAGATTTATTTTCAAGCACATTTTCCGCTGGTTCACAGATAAATACATATACGTTTGGCTGGAAGGCAATCCCCACTGAGTGCGGGCTGTGGCTCAGCCCCGGGCCTGCAGAGGCACACGGGGCTCCAGCGGGCAGGGCTCCTTGTGTGAGTATCCGAGCCCGGTGTCCGTGCAGGCTGCTGAGCTCCCGGTCACAGCGCACCCCCATCCGCTTCTGTGATGAGCAAAGCCACTTGCTGGCGGCCCCTCAGGCCTCCATGACCGCCAAGACCCCTGCGCCGCTGCCCCCTCTCCAGGCCAGGCTCCCGGTCGCTGAGCTCCATTCCCCTGGAAGTCCCCGGGTGAGAAGAGAGAAGGGGCCCCACAAGGCAACCCACGTGCTGTGAGGGGTGTGGGCGGGATGTCTCCCCTGGGTTCCCTCTTCCCACTGGAGGAGCTGAGGCTCAGGGGTGACCTCTCTACCTGGGCAGCCTTGTCCTGGGGGGAGCGATGATGTCTCCGTGTAGCTTCTCCTCCTACCTACGAAGGCCGCTGAGATGTGGGGTTGCCCCATCTCACCTCCATGTCCGGCATGCTCTCTGGAGTCTTGGCTTGCGTAGCTGTGGCTGTTCCTGTGAGGGCAGTGAAGTCGGAAACTGCCCAGGCTGCCATCTGGGTGATGTCCCTCCCAAGTCTTTCTAACTCTCAGCACCCACTCCGCCTTGTCCCTGCTTGCATGGTTTGTGAGGGGAAGATGGATGTAATTCTTATCTTTGTCCCTCTCTGGGCTAGGTACCCACCCCCAACTCTGGGTTTGTTCAAGATTTTGACTTTATCTTTGGTGTTCTGTCATTTAAAAATGATTTGCCTAGGTGTAGGGGTTATTTTGTTGCTTATTATTATTGTATTTATTTTTTGCATTTCTCCTGCTCAGGGTTCTCTGAACTCCCCAGTTGTATGGTTCAGTGTGTGTCATTAATTTGGGGAGATTCCCAGTCATTATTATTTCCAAGGGTGCGTCTGCTGCTTTCTCTGATGCTGCCATCCGCATGACATCAATGTCACACCTTTAGTATGCGAATGGGGGTGCGCTGTGACCAGGAGCTCAGCAGCCTGCACAGACACCGGATTCGGATACTCACACAAGTCCTTGGATATTGTGTTCTCTGGTTTATTTAATTCCAGCTTTTGTTTTCTTTGCTTTTTGTT
This sequence comes from Vespertilio murinus, assembly GCA_963924515.1. Classification (NCBI taxonomy): domain Eukaryota; kingdom Metazoa; phylum Chordata; class Mammalia; order Chiroptera; family Vespertilionidae; genus Vespertilio; species Vespertilio murinus. Next base: position 46,802,718 of record OZ004714.1, on the reverse strand, counting down.
TTTTGATAAAAACCAATACAAAAACACAAACCCCACAGATATCGATAGATCCCTTAGCTCAGAGATCCTTCATCTCTGTCCGGTCAACTACTAAGCCCATTGAAGGCATTCCGCATCTGTGTTCCTGTGAGGTTTATCGCTAGCATGTCTCTCTTCTTTCTTAGGATTTCCATCTCTCTGCTCACACTGGCCATTTGTTTCCGAGCCCTGCCTGCTTTGTCTGTGAGAGCCCCTGGCATATTGATCACGCTTGTTTTATATTTCCGGTCAGATAATTCCACCGCCCCGGCCATGTCTTTTTCTGGTTCTTGGTCTGTCTCTTCAAATTGTGTTTCTGTCGATTATTCCTCAATAAAGCAAAAAGCTAAAAAGAAGTGAAGAAACGTATTTTCTGCCTTTTGGTATGCCTTGTAGTCTTTTTCTTGCTAGCCAGTCATGATGCGCCACATAAAGGAAGGGTTGTAAATGGGCCCTTAGCGATAGGAGGTGCTGGGGGAAGAGAAGTGGGGGGTAGCTCCATGATTCCGTCTCAGCCAGCCTGTGCCTCAGGGCCATGAACTTAACAAGTGTGTCTTAGGATTTGTTTCTCTCCCTGATGGGGACAGGATGACTAGCGTGGGTTGGATTTGGGTATTTTTCTTCCCCAGATCAGTTAGGCTCCAATAAACACGAGCTGGTTAGGCTCTAGCTAACTAGTTTACCCTGAGGTTGAGCCTTGTTAGAACAGGACAGAACAGAACAGAACGCACTGGTGTATTTCAAAGTGATTCGAGTTTCCCTTCCCCTGTCAGAAGCCTGAGAGATTTTTCTCTGATATTTACTCTGGGAGTCTGTTTTGCTCTTGGAAGTAAATACCACAATATTATGGGACCCTCTCACCCCAACCCCGCCACTGCTGCCCCCCCGCCCCCCCGGAGTTTTAGCTGGCAGAGCTGTGCACACCCAGCCTCCAGCAATTCACCAATTATTGAGCAGCTCTTCCTACTGGTTCCTGTGGTGGTTTCAACCCCATAGTCTCAGGGCTGGTGAGGGTGACGCCCTGTGTCCGTCCGTCTCTGCATCTTGGAGCCAGTGATTTTCCACATACCCTTCCAGCTTTATGCATCCAAGGAGAGCTACTGGTTTCTCAGTCTGTCCCGAGTTTTACCTGTTGTTAGGACGCATGGTGGGCAACTTCCAAGCTCCTTCCAGGTGGAACAGAAGCTCAGTAGATATATCGGGAGTGTCTCAAAATCTTCTCCATTCTGGGATTTCTCCTTCTGTGCAGCCTTCTCTTGCTATCACACAGAGGCTACATTATGTTAGAAATCTCCGCAGACACTAATCGATATATTTATTTGACTTGTCTCCCTCACATTCTGCATTCCCTCTCTTCCCACTGGGCTGAAATGTTTTGCTTATTCACCTGAGTGCATCTCTAATATCAAATTTGTTTTTTCTCCAGTTCACACAGAGGAAGTTTTTTTGTTTGTTTGTTTTTTGTTTTTTACGTTCCTAGAGATTTTCAACGGTCTGTTTATATTTTCAGATGGATGACTACGTTAGTCATTTCAGGTATTTGGCAAATGTTGACTCGGTAGCTGAGACTAGCTGTTTCTGCTCTGGGCTCTTCCCAGGAGGTAGTTGCTGAGTGCAGGGTCCCACAGGTGAGTGGCTGCATGTGCCCAAATGCAGGTGGTCATTAGACAAGGCCAGCAAGGAGCTTCCAGTGAAATAAGAAACTGTAACCCTTCAGGAGAGAGGTCTGTCTTTTTCAGTCATGGGTTGGCTATCTTCTTGCTCCTAATACCTTTTGCATTTTATGGGGCTCTGTTTTGTGCATAGAGTTCTGCTGTTACCTCCTGGGATCTGCTTCTCATCTATATCTGGTCTCAATACCAATACAGTTGTGGGCAAAAGTGGGTTTACAGTTGTAATACAAATACATAATACAATAATCTATATATATATATATAAAAGCCTAAGCTACTGAATGACCAAACGACCTGTTGACAGGTCGCTATGACACACACTGACCACCAGGGGGCAGATTCTCAATGCAGGAGCTTCCCCCTAGTGGTCAGTGTACTCCCATAGTGGGAACACTGCACAGCTGACCTACAGACACCAGACACCAGACACCAGGCTGATGGCTGGGCCAAGCAGCTGAGGGGGTGTGAACCTCTCCCACCTCCATGGCAGCGCTACTGAGCGGAGGTGGCACCAGGTGTGGCAAGGCCAGGATGAGCAGGAGCAGTGCCCAGCCCAGGTTCAGGCTCCTCCCCAGCCGCCTGCCACTTTGTGCATTATCACATCCCCTATAGGTCCCGGATTGTGAGAGGGCGCAGGTCAAACTGAGGGACCCCACTGGTGCACGAATGCATGCACCAGGCCTCTAGTTAATAAATAATAACACAACTATTTACAACTGTAAACCTACTTCTGCCCCACCCTGTACAAGAAGCAGATTAAACTCTGGAGAACTGTTCTCTTACCTGCAGTGTGGGACACTGGTTCTTAAAGTGTAGTCCAAGGGCCTACATTGGTGTCCCCTGGGAGTTTGATGGGGATGAAAATTCATGGATTGCTCCAAACCCACTGACTCAGAAAATTTAGAAATCTGCATTTTGAAAATCCTCCAGGCAATTCTGATGAACAACAGAGTTTGAGAACCACTGTTCAAAGGGGAAAGATACACAACCAACTCCTCTGTATCCCTAGGAGTTGGGATATAAAAGAACTTCCTTGGCTGGCTCTGCTCTTCCACATCCTTAATTAATTACATCGTCAGCAACCTGTTCCCCTTTGCCTATTGATCTGGGCTTATCTGTATGTTAAGTTGAAAAAACTGGCTTTGAGATTCTAAGTCAGCCTCTCTGGTGCTTATTTCTGTTTGAGATTTTTCTACTACTTTTACATAAACTAGTGGCCCGGTGCACAAAATTCATGCATGGAGAAGGTTCAGCTCAGCCTGCACTCTCTCTAATTGGAGACCCCTTGGGGGGATGTCTGACTGTTGGCTTAGGCCCATGGGATTGGGCCTAAACTGGCAGATGGACATACCTCTTGCAATCTGGGACCACTGGCTCCTAACTGCTCTCCTGCCTGCCTACCTGCCTGATCACGCCCAACTGCCTCTGCCTGCCTTCCTGATTGCATCTAACACCTCTGCCTGCCTTACCATCCCTAACTCTGCCTGCCTGCCTGATCGCCCCTAACTGCTCTCCACTGCCAGCCTGATCTAACCCCCAACTGCCATCCTCTGCCAGCCTGATCTTTACCCCAACTGCCCTCCCCTGCAGGCCTGATCTCCCCCCAAATGCCCTCCTCTGCTGGCCAATTTGGTTCTGATTGGTGAGTTTCTATGTCAGTCAGTGTCAACAGCTCCACCTCCTAGGCAGCCATTGGCTCCTCAGACTTCACCCAGATTTGGTTCTGATTGGTCAGTTTCTATGCCAGTCAGGGTCAAAAGCTCCTCCTCCAAGGCAGCCATTGGTTCCTCACACTTCACTCATATTTGGTTCTGATTGGTTGGTTTCTATGCCAGTCAGTGTCTTTGGGCCTATCAATGGGGCCTGATCAGAAAGGTGGAGCTGATCAACAGCCCTGGAGGCACTGGAAGAGAAATAGAGGTGTGACTGCTGGCTGGACTGGGAGAGAAAGAGAGAGGCAAGTGCTGATCAAAAGCTGCTACAGAGGCAACAGATCAGTCTCTGCTTCTCCCTTCAGTTCTCTCTCTGGCCCTGATTCGCAGCACCCTCGGCAGTCAGTGCTGGGGCACCATGGCAACACAGCGCTGAATGCAGGATTGACTTCCGGTTGGTGGAGCCTCAGTCCTTACTGGATGTTATGACCCAGGGTTTTATTTATTTATTTGGATAATTGTACTCCTCATAATAAAGAAAATGAAAATAACAAATTGATGCAGATATATATATATATATATATATATATATATATATATATGTGTGTGTGTGTGTGTGTGTGTGTGTGTGTTCAGACACATGTGCATTTACTATATAGTATATAGCCCTATGATAAGGGGTATATGTATTTATGCCCTTTATCATAGACACCTGCAAACCATACTGTGTGGAACAGCACCTCCCTCCCTAAGGCACACATCCATTCTGTCTGTGAGTTCTGTGGGCTCTGCCTTGTATATATTCCTGTTCTCTCCCTTCTTCTGCACTTCCACTGCTGCCATATGTTATAGGTCCCCTTTATCTTTTACTTAAATTATTTCAACAGGATTTTCAATGTGTTTTATGATTTCTAAGCCTTCATCTATGTGAGAGTGATGATAGTGGGTACTTATCTACACTAATAAAAGAGAAACATGCAAATCACATCACTCCACTATGCCCAACAGCCAATCAAAGTGAGCATGCAAATTGAACTGAAAACATGATGGCAGCCCCACCCCCAAGCCGCTCACAGCCTGTGGGAGTCAGATAAGTTAGGCACCAGGGTCTAAGGCTGGCTGCAGCTATGGAGAACAAAAAGCCGCCTGCCCTGTGATCCCAGGCCACAGCCAGCCTCAGAAGCATCATGTCCTCCTGCCCCACGTCCTGGGGGAGACTGAGAAACCGGGCCCAGCGCCTGAAGCTGGGTGCATCTGGGAGACGAAGAAGCCGCCTGCCCTGTGATCCCAGGCTATGGCCAGCCAGGGAAGCCGCCCGCCCCATGTCCGCCTGCCCCACATCCTGGGGGGAGACTGTGAATCCGGGCCCCAGATCCTGAGGTTGAATGCAGCAAAGAAGACCAAGAAGCTGCCTGCCCTGTGATCCCAGGCCACAGCCAGCTGGAGAAGCTGCCCACCCCAAGTCCTGGGGCAAACAAGAAACCGGGTGCCAGTGCCTGGGGCTGGCTGCAGCCTGGGAGATGAAGAAGCCGCCTGCCCTGCGATCCTAGGCTGCAGCCAGCCAGAGAAGTTGCCCCCACTGCATCTGAGGGAAGATGGAAAAGCTGCCCACCTCCAATCCAGGCACCAGCACTTGTGGCAGCAGCACAGGCAAAGCCACCTGCCCACCATCCCCCGAGTCTGCAGACAGTCTGGGCACCTATGGCTGACCAGAGGGAGGGAAGCCCAGATCCCGAGTGTCTGTGGTTGGCTGGAGGAGGGAATCCTGGGACTCGGGTAGGTGGCGGAGGCAGAGGTGGTTAGGGGCAATCAAGCCAGCAGGGGAGCAGTTAGAGAAGATCAGGCAGGCAGGCAGAAACATTTAGGGGCAATCAGGAAGGAAGGAGAGTGGTTAGAAGGCAGCAGTTCTGGATTGTGAGAGGGATATCCGACTGCCTGTTATCCCACAGGGAGTCCTAGATTGGAGAGGGTACAGGCCAGGCTGAGGGACACCCTCCCCGCCACTCCCCCTTCCCCCGTGCACAAATTTCGTGCACTGGGTCTCTAGTAAGAAATAGAAGGACATAATGAGCCTTTCTAAATCTGTTGACTCATTTGTAAAATGGAGATACTACAAGTCAATTATATTAGTTATAGAACCGATACTTGCTACTTAATGAAAAAAAATATTGGTAAGTTAAATATGTTTTTCACTATAAGGGGTAATAAAAATATTTTGTGTATCAACAAATAACACTTTTGCATAAATTGACTTTTCTCATCAACATGCACTAATTATAAAGTATCTGTTCACCTTAGTGACTTTGAATTCTGTTTTCTAATTCTGATATCTTATTTATTGTAAGATATACCAGCAACTTAATAATAGCTCTTCAGAAATAAGAAAAAAGTTACCACACTAACTATATACAGTAATTGTAAGAAATATTTCAGGAGTAGAACATCAAAATGAGAAGTGTATAAATATTAAAAAGGAGCTACGGCAGGTGGACAGTAACCATGCCAACTCCTGTTAGCAGCCAGGTGACACACTTAGAGGGTTCACTGAGCTTTGGGTGTGTGTCAGGGGAAGGGGGGGTTTGTCTCTCCCATTCTACGGAAATGGAAATTGAGGCTCAGAGGAGTTCAGTTTTCTGCCTGTTTTACAAATTGCTAAAATAGCATGGAAAGTTGTCTCACTGACTTCCAGTCCCAGCTGTATTTGGTGCACTACCCTGCTTTTGTAGGTCAAAAAGTATCACCACTTCATCCCACTAGAGGCATTGAGTACTATCATCTTATTTAACCAAAGGGCAACTTGGTAGAAAAACAACTTTCTTCATTCTTTCTCTAGTGCTACCTGTAGAAATGGTTCCACTATTCTTAGGGAAGGAAAAACAATTCCAGTTTCTCTTTGAGAATTTTTTTCAGCCTTTACACAATTTAACAAGCAAGGAAAATCCTTAATAAATTGGTCTACACGGGAAATGTGGAGGTTTTCTTTCCCCATCTAATTGGACGTGAATAAAAGTTACAAAGCTTCCTATAAATCCACGTATTTTCTTTTAACTTTAAGCAGAATTCACATGTAAGCACATTTCTGCTTGTTTGCAAAAAGGCCACAGACCTTTTCTGCTGATAGCTAGCTGAAGGTGAGTTCCATCTGATGTGAACTACCGGAATTTCTCATGATATGTTCATTGTGGGTCTGTATGTGGTTTCTAAAGTTTTCTTAGCCATTTTGTTTTCTCTTTAAAGTAAATTATGGACTACTTCAACTAAAAATATGCGGTACATATATTATTTTGCTAATCCCAATTCTAAATGTGTTGCTTTTCCTTCTGGTGGCAACTTATATTACTACAATTGTGCTATTTCCTTTTTTTGTTTTGTTTTGTTTTGTTTTGTTTTGTTTTGTTTTGTTTTTTGCCCCTATCTGAACTCACTGATGATATTCACAGAATAACTCCTTAATGGACTATTCTTAGAAACTTCCTTCCTTCCTTCCTTCCTTCCTTCCTTCCTTCCTTCCTTTTGTGAGGAAGCCAGGAGAAAAAAAGGAAGAGGAAATTTTGGGAAATTACAGATATTCAAGGAAAGAATTTCCTTGAATATTATCTTCATCTCTAATATCTTACAAACAAAATAAACAAGAATGTTTGGCTCACCGGTTCAGTCATTGGGAATATAAAAATCTACCAAGTCACCTACCACTAGAACATACCTTATAGTATACTTGGGTTTTTCTAGGCAGAGCCTAAGTTGGATACATTTAGAAGCAGATGATACTCGGGAATTTGGTGTGATATACTCTAAATTTTAAAGATGTTAATCAAACTGTGTTTCTATCTGGGCATTCAAATGATGCTTAGAGTCCCTTCCCTATACATTTTGGTTCATCAATGTCTCCAGTTTTGTCCTGAATTCTTTGCTGAAAGCATTTGAGAGGTTTTCACAATGTCCATTGTTATTCCCCAAACTCCATCCCAGTTTGCTTATTTATTTATTTACCTATTTATAAATAGTGGGATTGGATTGCGTAAGGTAGGAGGATTTTTTAATTGTGAAGTGGTCCTTGGGGTCTTAGGAGCACATCATAGATGCTTTACCTTGCTAAATCACTCCAGTTACTTAAACTAGTAAGAGACCTGTGAAAAGTTGTTTGCCAGCCTTCAAGTTATTCAATGTCAAAACCTTAGGCTGTTCAAGATGATTTTTTATGCCTCTTGTGGTATCTACAGATGAAGAGACTCTTGGCCCCACATTTGTTGCTAAGGAAGGGTGTTGGGCATATGATTAGCCACTTCCCAGATTCTTTATTGAGGAAGTAAAAACCATGCAGCTAAGTTGATTACATATACACTAGAGGCCAGGTGCACTAAATTTGTAAGAGGGATGGTCCCTGAGCCCAGCCTGTGCCCTCTTACCATCTTTGAGCCCTTGGGGGATTTCCAACTGATGGCTTAGGCTCACTCCCCACAGGCTTTAGAGCTACTGTGGAAGGGGGAGAGGCTCCTGCTACCACTACTGAGCTCGTCAGCCGTGAGCCTGGTTCAGGACTTCTGGTTGAGTGGTGCTCCCTATGTGGGAGTGAAATGACCATCAGGGAGAAGCTCCTGTATTCAGCGTCTGCCCCATGGTCATCAGTGAGCATCATGGCAGCTGGTTGTTCCACCATTGGGTCGATTTGCATATTAGTCCTTTATTATATGGGATAGCTTCCTGAGCTATCTACATACCTTGAATGAGTGATGATTTTAAGTGGCAACTTAAGGACATCAGTGATATGTACTAAAATGTAAATAATGGATTTTTTAACAAGCAAATTTGTAAGAATAAAAGATTCTAAAAATCTATCACTACACTTAAATAAACAAGGAATGGAAAAGGGCAAATCCCACACTTACAAATGCTGATTTATGTTGGAATGAGAATAGGGTGATTTTTTGATCAAACACAAACCACACAAATTCTCCTTCAGTGCTCCAGTGCTCAGAACATGAATTGCTCACAAACAATCCATTAAAGCAGTCTTTCTTTCGGCTATAGAATAAAAAAATAGCATAATCATTCCAAATGCCCATTTTTATACATAGTTACAAAATTAGAGCCATATACAAATTTTCTTTTTCACAATCCAGTCATGTAAATATCTTATTTTTACATAACTAGATGGATATTTGCACATATTTAATGACTCACTTCAAATCACA